>VXBR01006352.1:1135111-1188114 GCA_013400215.1 Cisticola juncidis | reverse complement strand
TAAAATACATATATACTTAGTATATATATATATATATAATTATATAAATACTTTTAGTATAAGAATATATGCTGTTTTAAAAATATCTAGCCAGGCTTTTATTAGAGAAAAAACCTGCTACCTTATTCTAGGCTCATTTGGCTGTTCCACTCATCCACACCATAATAAGTGAGTAAGAAGTACCTCCATGTATTAATCAGAATCCCTAAGGTAAAAAAGTAAAATGACTACAAATTGCAATAGGAAGGAAAAAAATGCAGCATTTCTCACCAAGATTAAAGCACACAGGTGAATTAACAGGATGACTGTGTAATTGTGGCAAGGCTGATCAAACTGGCTCCCAAAAATCCATTTAGGTTAAGTCTTACGTCCTTTAGGTAACATATTATATTGAAATATCCTTAGATGCTGGCATACTGGAAGACTTTTTTTTCCCTTCTTCTGGCACATGACCTTAACACACATCCTCTGTCCATTTCTTCTGTACAAAATAAATTAGCAAGCTCTCTGAAACAGTGCTGATACTTGTCACTCTGCAACAAATAGTGTGAGCACATTCCCTTGTCCACAACTTCAGCCTTGAGAGAAATGCTGGGTTTACAGCTTAGCTCTTCAGTAGCATGTAGCAACTGAAGCACACAGATGTGAAAGTGTCACAAGAGCACTCTGGTCCATTCCTTACCTAAATTAATATGAGGAAATTAATATGAGGACAAATTAACATCTACATTTGTGCTTCTCCTACTTTTTTATTTGTATTTTGACTTCTTTTTCCCCCTCACCTTTCTGATTCTATCTCATATGAGGAGAAAGGCACACATTTAAGGAGCACTTTCTTTTAAATGGACCTTACTCTTGTCAGGTCTGTATCATTCCTCATTAATAACAATGGTGTCATTTAAGTGTAAAAATTCAGTTTGCTCTGTATGATAGCTGTCCATTTATTCATAAGATCTCTGTTTGACTGAGTGAAAAACTGTACTTAATGATATTCCATTATGAGCCTTGTGACAGGTGCAATACTTTTTCGTGCCACTTCCTATTGACTTTGCAGCAAAATATAGATATGCAGTACACAAGTGAAGGCACCCGAACCTTAATTTCAGAGCAGAATTTTCTGTCTGACAGATAAGTGTGGAAATTCCCCAACACCACATAGAATAAATAACCCATCCCAAGGCTCATCATATCATTGCAACAGATTAAATGTATTGTCAGTCTGATTCTGTCAATTACTTCCTGCACAGATTTTTCAAGTCAAATACACATATTAAAAATTGTAAAATATACATTTGCTTAAGGAATCCACATAATAACCAAAGACCCTCTAATGAGCAATGAAACCTATTTTTAGTCACCAAGGTACTGGCTTTCTCATAGAATTTTTACATGCTTTACATCTCTGCAGAAAAATTCAGGTATTAGCTGTCTGTCAGGATTTCTGTTCCTGTGGATTTCTACTCTTTTTTTCTACTTTTATTTCTAGACAAATCAAGGCATTAATTATGCTACATATTTCTGGCATGTCCTTTGCTGCAGCTTGAAATTCTAATTAATGATTAGCTACACTTAACAGAAATGCAAAATACCTCCAATGCCAGTATCTGGAGTATAAACAGGATATTGTACAATGTCTATTGTCTGCCTATGTACGACGATTCTGTTAGTAATATTTAACTCAGTTTCTTAGGCACAGAGTATTTAAAGATAATAATAAAGCAAAATTCTGTCTTCTGGTGTGTGTGTGTGTTATGCTGTCCAAACCAGTAGACTGACAGCTGATGTTATTATCAACAGTGTATTATCAATGCTTTTTCACATAACAAAAGACTTTTCAAATATGTGGCAACCAAATAAGGTTAATTTTTATTCTATCAGCAGTTAAAAATATTTTAAGCCCAACAATTGTCTATTATGTCTTTCTAACATTAAAGGAGATTTTGAATTTAATTTTTTCATTATTTTATTCATAATGCAGAGAAAAGTGAAAAATAGCACCAGCACAGAAAGTTTCTCCCTACATCTGCCAAAGTAGGTAAAAGCATGAATTCAGATCATTTGGTCCATAATCTTTTCCTATTTTCTACATTTTCTATTCCTGTGAAAGGCTAATATTTTTCAACTCCATCATTCTATACCAACAAAACACTGTAATTACCCATGCTTCCCTCTCCCCCCACCCCCCATCCCATCCATATTAATTTTGAAAATACTGTGTGAAATTCACCCATCTGCTACTTCTGTTTAACTTGTATGCTGCTGATTTTACATAGTGGTTGCTGATATTCATGTGAGAAACAAAGACAGGGGCTGGAAGCCTGAATTTATCTATCTGCCAACAAGCTGTCTGTAAAGTCATTATTTTATAGATTGTAACAGTGAAAGAGAGAAATATGGAGTATTCTAAACAGGATCGGGTACCTCTCTTAAAAGGATTTTTTTTTTAGTGTGTCTCACACACAATAAGAAAATATTATTTGGTCTTAAATGTTTTACTTCATGAAATCATTATGAATGGATGTTTTAGTGTTTTCTGCATATTGATAAAAAAGTGATCAAAATTATTTAACAGTAGTTTGGCTTAGAATGTATTTTTTTTTTTTTATTGTAACATGACAAACAGAGGTTTTTTTACATGCACAAAATGATGACATAAGTTGAGGTTTTTTTGGTAATCCAGGGAATGCAATAACATTATATGAAGACTAACTATATAATATAAAATTTATAAAAATTTAAAATGCCATTAGAGATGTATAAATCAGTCTAAGTGCACACACACACACACACACACACACACAGGTTTCTAAGTACTTACCTATGTGCATGGATATTTGTTGTCTCTTGTTTTTCAGATTCACTTTGATCTGGTTACCAATTTTACATTGTACTTCTCCAACTGGTACAACTTACATGCACTTAATTGCACATTTTTGCTCTCTGCACCCAGATAAATCACTACATCATCTAAATTCTAATCTAATTTAGATTAGATTAGAACAAACAAGAACAACAACAAAAAAATCCATTATAATTAATCTTGGGAATCCAAGATCCAATCCAATCTTACTGTTACCAGTAAGAGTGATTCATACATTCAAATAAAAAGTTATTTGTTGATAAAACAAAAATTAATAGAGAATGTAATAGAGTTGTGTAGGTTTTCTAGTCCTGAAAGACTTTTTGGTGCTGATTTCAACATCACTTTTTTTTTTTTTTACCTGACTTAATATCCTTCTGTTTCCTGAGGCTGGGGCATGTAGTGCAGCACTGCGTAGGAGAGCAAAGCAGTGATTTAAAAGAAAAATACATGTGAAGGTTGTGAACATTATGGTGGACTCAAAGCTTAAATTTTATCATTTGAAACCTCAGTTGAAGTGTTCTGTGTGACACATGTGATAGTTAACAAGTATTTCCAACTAAGTAATGTTTGCACTGTGCAGACTTACACACCGTTACAAGAGGACTTGCAGTGAACATTTAATATCTTTCTTCTCTTGGTTTAGCTACATAACATATATCATGTTTAGTGAAACTTCTTAGTGGGTTTACCTTTGCTCCTCGTTTATGTTCACATCAGTTGCTATCTCAGTTTTGCTCTACATCCTGCGTATACGTAATTTTCAAAAGAATTTCTTTTCCATTCAGTTAATATTTGAAAATAATTTTGTTTTTCTGTAATCTCTATGTTGAAGATTATTTTGAAATGTAGAATTGAATTAAAACTCTGCATTCTAAAGATCAAAATTAATTCTGCAGCAAATCAGTTTATGTATGCAGATATATTCACCTGGTTCATTACTCAGAAATCACTCAGAGACTGCACCCACAATCTGGGATTTTTCAGGTTAGGGAGCAATTTTCTGTCAACAGACTGACTTGAAAAATGACATAATGACCTTTCACAATGACTGTTTTAAACAACTTTATTCCATATTTTTGGATGACAATATAGATTATAACAAATGTGACAATCTGAAGTTCCTTCTCTTTTCATTCTATTGAATGTTCAAATTCATTTCTCAGTTAATGAAGGCCTCAAAAATACTGCTATTTTTCAATTTTTGTGTTCTTCACAATCATTTGTGCATCCCTTAGAAAATATATTTCCCTTGTCTGTATTTGTGAATTGTTTTTAGAGCTATGTGACATTACACAAAACAAGAAACTGACATCTGTGTATTTTAGCTGCTGCTTGGAACTTGTTTTGAAGCTAGAAAAGAGTCCTACACCTGATCAACCACTCACACAATAAAGTATTACATTGAAATGAATTGGGGATTTAGGAAATGGCGACAGATTTACCACACCAAAATGTCAATCAGGCAGAAACAAGGAGTAGGAGAGAGGAAACAATTCAGATTTCTAAGGCTCCCCCCAAAATAGACTTCTCTGTAAGAGGACTTCTGTGGGGCTGACATTGGTCTGAATTTAGGTTTCAGGTTCTGTCAGTGTATGTGTGAAAGGCGGCGAGTACTTTCTCATGTTGGCCTGAGAAGTCTTAAGGAGGAATTCAAACAAACCTTGGGGAGTGAGAAACCATCCACAGGTGGTGTTTTTTCAACATGTTTACTGGCAAAAGAAATGTTTACAAAAGGGTGTAGATGCTGAATAACCAACCACGTTCTTTGTACCTAACTACTCTATAAAAGTAGAATTTAGAAGAATAAAGTTTGCTCTCATCTTTACCATCATGGAGAGTCATGTTGTTATTCCTGTGCCGTCCGAAAATCTTGACAGACTTCCTTCTGTTCAGCAAGCTCCCTGCAGCCTGCCCATAGCAGAGGGCCTGTTGAGGCTGTTTTAGCGGCTAAGGGCACCAGGCTGATCCTGATCTGCTTCACTAACAGGACAGGGAGCTGCTGGCCATGCTTTCAGGAGCAGCAGTGCAGAGCTGCTGTACCCCTGCAGCCCTAGGCAGAGTCTCCAAGCCACAGGAGCCACCAGCGGCTGCTGTCCTTTCCTGGTCGGCAGCATCGCGCCCGTGGTGGACACGTGCTGAATCGTGTGAAGACAAATGAGTTATCTCACGAGATTTTTGAGACTTCCTACCTCAGTTTTGCAGAAATAATTTCAACAAAGTCTGAAACATTCTTTACGATAATGTGACTTCTTCAATTCTCCCTTACTTCAATTTATAAGGGAAAATAACAGTCATATAAAAGTGTTCCCAGGTCACTACACTGGTGTCAGAGCAGGGTAGTATCTGAAGTAAAAAAATAGAACATCTTCAAAAATATTTTCTTCTCTTTCAGCTAGCTTTGTAACTCTTCTTTTCTTTAACAGAAGTGAATTTACAAAATACATGTCACTGATATGAATTAAATTGCACAAGAGGAATTTTTTCCCCAGGATCTCTCACAATTAATTAGGCATTAGTCTGAACAATACCTCAAATCAAGATTCTGCATTTACCCAATATGTCGCAATTATTTCTCTAATTTATCTCTGATACAGAATCACAAAATCAATTAGGCTGTAAAAAACCTCTGAGATTATAAAGTCCAAGCTTTGACTGAACAGATGAAAAGGATTCAAGAATCAGACTGTCAGCAAAAATGTTTGGTAAAACATGTCTTCCACTTGAAGAAATATTTTTGAAATTAAGAAATATTAAAGATTTCCATGTATAATGCATTAAATAAAATTAGACATTGCCACCTAATTAAGAATCTTACTGGAGTTTTTTTTTTTTTTAATTATATATCAATCAGATTTTTAACTTCTATTTGCAGAAATACACTATCAATTGGAAGTGTGTGTTGTGTATTTACTTACTGAGAAAAATTTTCCAAAATGGACACTCCATTATGAATTTAAAAATTATCTGAATGGCGAGTTATCATTTTTACTCAGACTATGAAACCCTGCTCAGAATTCATCTCATCTATCCCATTTTTTTTCCCTTTCCCTACTCTTTTAAACTAGAGAGAAATCATTTTGCATTTGTTGTATTTGAATACCAAGCTCTCAGACAACTGATGCTAATTTTGCCATTTGCAACCCATCCTAAAATCCTTCCTGCTGCATTTATGGTGTATAAATAGTGGTTGCAAGACTCTTAGCTGCAGCCTGAGGTGTGACTGTCCCTTACTCCCAGCTTGGAGGTGATGTGGGGAGGGCTTGCAGCACAGCTGCTGCACTATGGCCTGAGCCACAGACCTCCACACACCCCGAGGCAGCCCCGTATTTCACAACTGCAGCCTGCACTGAGCTCTTTCTCCAGCCACACTGCCAGTGAAGAAGAACTGAAGTGCACATGAAATCTAAATCTTGGCCTGGAGGGCTGTTCTTGATTCAGCCATAGGTTGAAATATCATGATTTCAGACAATGGTTTGAAGGAAATGCAAGATACTCTGGACAACACCAAGCCACCACCATATGCAGATGCAACCCTGGTGAAAGATGACAGCCTTGAGCCTGTCAGTGCTAGAGCTCCTACACAACATGCCACTTCTATGGATAGCCAAGTAGTTAAGTCCTCACCAAGACAATGAAATTGCTGTCAGCTCAGCAGACCTTGCCTGACAGTTCTTATTGCTCTGTGGAGCCAAGCAGAGCAAAATTAAATACATGTGACAAAAGTATTTCACTGAAGTTCTTTCTCACACAGTATACATGGAGTTGATGAGTATGATAGGATGCATGACAAAGAAGAAATGTCTCATATAAAATATTTTTTTATTATTATTTACTAATAGCTAATATGGTTTACAGAGTACTGAGAATGCTGTCACTGTCAAAAGGATTTTTGGCTATAGTCTCTGGGCTTAAATATCACCATATACAACACCACCACACAGCATAACACCACCATTTCATAGCATCTGGAGTGTAGTTCTGTATCTTCTCCTACCAAACTCTTCCTGGTAGCAGAAGTGAAAACGTAGAAGCCAAGCAGCTCATCTCAACTCAAAGCGGATAAATGCAACTGACAAATCACCTTAAGCGTCAAGTAATCCGTGAGTGGGTTACTGCAAGTGCCATGTGCAAAATCCTGCTAGACATTAGAATTAAGGGAAAGAGAGGACAAGTATATACTACCTGTTTCTTAAATAACACAGCAGATGTCCACATGATTCATGGAGATTTTTTCAGGAATATAAAATCAAATCCAACCTCCTTGATAGTTTAGCTAGCTTATTCTACAATTAATGCAGACTTCAAAGAAATGGCAATCGACTTGGAAATACACTGTCAGCTCTGAGGGATATCACAACCCACGCAGAGACAGAGTTTTGGGAAGTGGGGAAAGCTCCTTCCAACCACGGGTGGTATATTTATCCTCTGTATCACCTCTCCCTGTGCATATGCACTATGGGAAGGGATGAAAACCATGGGAAGGAGGCAGGAGAGGAGGGTCCACAAGAGTGGGAGGCAGGCCAGGATTATGTCACTTATCTTGTTCTCCAAAAGGTAAATGTGGAGGCCTGAATTAAGCATTCATCCTCCCTGTACCTACATCTTTTCATTGACTCATTGCAATTTGACCTCATGTCTTAGCATTTACTGTGACTGGGCAAATGCCATCACTAGTTTCAGAATCTTGGTTAGGAGACATGAGGAATGGAGTTCAGAACTGTCAGGTGTCCAATTATGCCCAGGGCGTGAGTCAACTTAGAAGATTTAAGGTTAACATTTGAGGGACTGATGGGAATGGAGGGTTTCAAAAGTAAGAAGCTCTGGGAAGGAGGTTCCCATGAGAGAGGAAGGAACTTCTGAAAATCTCACTCCTTTCTTAGTTAAAGATTTGATAGCAAGCATTTTGTTTTTTGGAGGATACCCTGAATATCCTAATTTGTTTTTCTTATTAGTTCTTTTACTAAAATTACTAAAGTTATTAGAAAAGTTTTTTCATCATAGATTTAGTATGAGGAGAATACTCAAGCTAGATATTTTTCATTTGATTCTCAGATCAGCTGTCAGATTGATAAAATAGATCTAATACCTTTGTAGCATAATTGGCAGAAACAGTGCTAACCACATTTACACAGGAGTATGGATCTTCCACTGATTAATTTGGTTTTATCAGTAACTTCATGTGAAACATACTAAATTTGGTCCACAAAATTCAAATTAGTCATACGTGCCTGGAGTAGTTTGAATCACCCAGGACACGGGGGTGCATAAATAAACAGGGACAAACAGAGGAGTAAGTTAAAAAGGGAAATATAACTGTATTTTATTATGTTATATATAATAAATTAAACTAAAAATGTAATAATTTAAGTTGCATGTGTGAAAATATTCTAAAAATTGTTACTTTGGAAGATTAAAAAGCCTTTCCTAAGAGGCTTGATTTAATACTCCTTAACCTTGGCTAATACCTGCACTTGTGCAAAACCAGCTGTAAAGTGTTTTTCCCATTTTGTCATTTTTTACACTCAGTCTGTATATGATATAGACAAGGTGAAAGATGAAGTAGAATCGTGTATAGAAAGCACGTAGGCTGATAGTGAAATACTGGGTGAGTACAAATCTAAATGCTAACAGCAGAAGAAAAGGTTAATGTTGATCCATCAGAAGGTTGCCTATAAAGCCCCTTGAACTTCAAACAACAAAAAAATAACTTTATCGTCCCTATCAGACAGGAAACCCTTTGTCATGGTTCCAGAAACTTAAAGCAGGAAAACGAACATCACAAGTAGGAAAACAAATACATAGGTAGCATGGTTTTCTTTTTAAAGGTGTTATCTACTAAAACAAATTTAGTTGCTCAGCATTGTGACATATGAAAAACATATATGAAACCATAGAATAAACAGGATCTGTCCATAAACAATTTACCTATGCATTCCTAATATTGACTTGAATGGAGTCAAAATCCAAAACCTGAAAAAAAATTTTTTCTTCTTTTATTAAGCCACCTCTTTCTTCATCAGTTCTTTCAAGTTTGTCCATCTCACCTTCCCAGAAAACACATACATTAAATATATTGCAAATTTCACAGTTTTGGTCTTTCTGACAATATATGATGGAAAGATGCATAGGGTTTTAAAACTGTATTAGGTAAAAAGAATGGTAAGCTAAATTAGTTTTTTTAAGCAATTCATTTTTACGATTTTAGAAACACTATATCTGGCTATGCAGTCAGTTATGCAGACTTTTTTTTTTCTCCTTAGTGCAGTTTGATGACAGGAAGTAGCCCTGTGGGAATTGCAAGTAGAGCAGGGAACAAAGAATAGGTGAGAATATAAATATGAAGGTATTTTCACTTCATGAGAATTAATTATGGAGCCCATGAATAAACATTTAAATAGCATTGTTAATACAATGCAATAAGAGCTCTCTGGTGGCAAAAAATTATCATTACATTGCATCTCATTTTTTTACAGGCAATACAGGGGCTTTGACCTGCACATTTCTTACTTCTCATTTCAACTTGAAAGTACATGCTTGTAAATATAGTTTACCAAATCATTTAACTGTTGTGGGGTTTTGTTTTGTTTTGGGGTTTTTTTATTTTTTTTTTTTTCATGGAGGGGGTTGTTTGATTTTTGTTTTGTGTTTTTTTTTTTACTGTTAAGAATTTTAACTTGACACATTCTATACTAATAATCTTCTATATCTGCAATGATTTAATAACATAGCAGCAATTTCTTACCCAAGGTCTGTTTCACAACACCACTTCTGAAATTTTTTATTCATCTTATCAGATTTTTATAATGGTTGAATTTGCTATTTTGCTATTTAATATCAATTGCAATTTTCATTATCTTTAGTGGAAACATAGCAGACATGTATTAGACAGTGTAAAACAAGCTGCTTCTTAACAGAATGCATGAAAATGCATGAAAAAGCTCCACTCATTCCTTTCTGACAGAAGCTGACAAAACTCCAGCTTTTGTGTTGATGATTTTTACAATGCAGGCAGGACATCAATACAAAATTGTACACACAGTGAGAAACAAATATCAAAATACTCAATAATGCAATTTAATAAAATGCAATGTAAGTACTGGCTCAGTGTGTAAGTTGTGAATATATGCATTGCTACGTCGGCAAATTGAAACTGAGAAACAATACTCTTGACAGAAGCATCTTACTTCCTAAATTTTGCATCCCTGATGCAGTAGTTCTCCCTATGTGATTCTCTACATACATGGTTAGGAAAACGTTAGAGCTACTGTTGAACACATTGAAGGAAGATCCTGCCCACACAGTTAATGTGCATAAAGCTACAAATAACGTCTTCTTCCAGAGCCATCTCGTGAAAAGGGGAGCTTTCCTCAAAGCTTTAGTGTTTCTTTTGTCTGTCAGTGCCCCAGGAAAGCCGAGAGCCTTGTGCCCAACCAGGGTGTCAGTGTCCCTTTGCGGGGACTGNGAGAAACAATACTCTTGACAGAAGCATCTTACTTCCTAAATTTTGCATCCCTGATGCAGTAGTTCTCCCTATGTGATTCTCTACATACATGGTTAGGAAAACGTTAGAGCTACTGTTGAACACATTGAAGGAAGATCCTGCCCACACAGTTAATGTGCATAAAGCTACAAATAACGTCTTCTTCCAGAGCCATCTCGTGAAAAGGGGAGCTTTCCTCAAAGCTTTAGTGTGTCTTTTGTCTGTCAGTGCCCCAGGAAAGCCGAGAGCCTTGTGCCCAACCAGTGTGTCAGTGTCCCTTTGCGGGGACTGCCCTGGGCTCCCTGCTGGGGTGGCAGGCACTTCGGCTTGGTTCACAGACTGGCTTTGCTCTTTATCGGCTGCAAGGTACAGTGAGGGCCCCTCCCAGCAAGGATTCCAGCAGAGCCCAGCCACGGTGTCCCCACTGAGCCCACCCTCCATTCCATCCCTGTCCCCACTGAGCCCACCCTCCATTCCATCCCTGTCCCACTGCGCTCCACCCTCCATTCCATCCCTGTCCCCACTGAGCCCACCCTCCATTCCATCCGTCCCCACTGAGCCCACCCTCCATTCCATCCCTGTCCCCACTGAGCCCACCCTCCATTCCATCCCCCTGAGCCTGTGCTGGAGGCTGTGGGCATGGGGAATCACTGTGGAACACTTTGTGAGATGCCAACCACCTTCCATTGAGCGAGCAGCAGCGTGGTCTCACCATATAATTCCTGTATCACTACAACCTCTCTTAGAATGTCTGTACAACTTCCCTGCTTTCTCACATCTCCAGCCACCTTTTCCCAAGAGCCTTGGATATCAGTGCATCGTTAACAAAGAAGTTAATATAAGAAATAGGAAAGTAAAGAGACACTTTTAAGGATGTTAGTATATAGTAAGACTTAGTATACAATCAGTGCTTTTCATCTAGGTTTTGTAAAGTTCTCTGATTTATGCTCCATGCAAGGAAAATGATCCACAATGTCATCAGCGGAATTCAGGATAGCAGAGACCACAGTCCGAGTTTGTCAGTCTGTCTCAAACTTTTCAGGTCCCTTGGAGCTGGCCAACACCTAGGAACTGAGCCAGACTAAGAGAAGAGGGAGGATTTTCTGCATTAAATTTGTGCATTTAGCAGGCAATGCCTCATAGGATACCTCTTCAACTTCAGAACAACTTTACAAATATATATATATATATATATATATATATGTATAAATTGCAAAGACTTCTTCTGGTCAACTTTCTTCTCACCCCTTACTGTACTTTAGGTGGCACTAATAGGTGGCAAATCTGCTTAAAAAGTGACAGAAAAAAAAGTACTAGAAAAAAAAGTACTAGGAGAAAAAGTACTAGAAATGACATTGAAATGTCTGAATTATACTGAAGTCCCATCAGTGTAATAAAACAGTTGAAACTTATTGAGACATGAGCTGTAAAAATGCAAACAGGTTGAACAGCTCTGCACACCAATGGCAGCACATTTGTGTCAAGAACAGAAAGCTTATGTATGCTTAAATATGCCAAATTACTTGCTTACAAGGTGCTCAGTGTTGAAAGAAAGCCTGTCATGCATCCTCCTGAGGAGATGCAAAACCTCAACAGATGTAGGCTCTGGATGCCTACTTGTAATTAAGAATTTCCTTCCAAAATACAGTTCTTGTGTCCTAGAAGCCACAGCAGTGTTACTATGTACAGTTAAAAGCTTCATTAACATTTTTACAATACTGTCAGTGATCTTGCTAGATCTAGATTTATTTTTTCTCCCTTACCCAAAAAAAATCCCAAAATAATCAGACAGACCAATAGTTCTCCGAGAAATATAACTGCAGAAGAGCTCAGATTTTGCCAAATGCAAATCAGCTCCATCCTGTCTCGTTGCAACTCTTTAGCTCATCCATTCACACATCTCTCAAGATTTCTCTACCTTTTGTTATCTAAAAGAGAACGAAACACAAGTCTGATAAGGAGCAACAAACATACTGCTGTCAATGAAACATCTGCCCTGGCTGTGGGTTCAAGTGAAGAATATAGCAATGAGACTGGCTGCTGTTACATGGATGCAAAGGCACATGCTCCACACAGAGATTTCTAAAAAGAAAAAAACAAAAAAAACCCACAAAAAAACCACAAACAAACAAACAAACAAACAAACAAAAAAAACCCCAAAAAAACAAAACAAAACAAAACAAAAAAACCAAAAAAACCCCAAACAAAACAAAACAAAACAACAAAAAAAAAAACCTTAAAAATTCAGGTTTCCGACATAGTCCAAAATTCTTCCTTTCTGCCCTTGCTTACACACATTTTGTTAGTTTCACAGTGATCTCCCTAATAATGCCCTCCATTTGCCATTATCATTATTACCATAAGCTATGTGAATACAAACATGAAAAAATGGAGGCAGTGAGATGTGTTAGAAATTCAGACCGAAAAATGAAACAAACAGAAACAGCTATTGTCTTACTGAGAATAATCGTCTTTGCATGAGATTAAAAATTCAAATCAAATCTTACTTTTCTTATTGCCTATTTTTTTATTAGGCATGAAAACCACTTTGACAATCTGACTACTCTCCTCAATTTTAGAATAAATTAAATTATAATTCATACATTAAAATCCATTATTTTCCATATATAAACAGTTAAAATATTTCTGTGTTACTGTATGTGAAGTTAAAGTCCATAAGCTGTGGAAAAAACCCTGATAAAAATGTTTAGGGCACAGAATGTTCTTGGTCAGCATCTTTGCCTCCTTCTGAAGGGAGGAGAATAGAGCGATACAGTTCAAGCAGATGTTTTTCCTTTTGGTCACCCCTAAAGTGCATGACAGAGCTTGGTTTTAGGAAAAGCTGTAAGATTTCTCTTTGTCAGCAAGCTGAGAAAAGGAACAGGAAGAGAGTCCATGGCACAGAAATACACTACTGAGGGAAAGCAAACTCAAAATTTGATCTCATGCAAACTTGACATAACAGTCAGTCAACATTTCCTGTGGTTTCACCAGCACCCCCCAAGAACCTCCAGCACAGCTCTCCAAGCATTCACTGCTCCCTTGCCTCTCCAGCACACATACAGTCAGTCCCCAGAAAGCATATTTTTAATACAGAATAGATTGTGAAAAACATCATTATTACAGAAGGTCAAACAAATATACAGAAAGCAAGCTTCCAGGAAGGAGTGCAAATGGCTGCATCTTGGATTGAAACATGCAAGCTGGTTTTCAATTAGCAGCATTCTTCGCAGCAAATTCCATTCATTACGTAGGAAGCAGATTAAAATGAAGATAAAGATCTGCCTGTTGATAGCGCAATTTAAACCAGGGAATATAAGGCAATTTTTGTTTTCAAAGTATTTTAAAGTACATTTGTGACTCCCCACTGACATTTCACGGAAACTTAACATGACATTTAATTATGGTTGATTTGTTTTTCTGTGTACAATCAACAGCATAGTTCTTAGAATGTGTTTTCCTCATAAAATACAATTCACACTTGGAATATTAATATCCAAGAAGGGAAATTTTCACCAAACATAAGGACCCAGAACATTAGTCATTAACCTAATATTTTTTCTCATAGGGAAGTCATGCAAAGCAACCAAAAGTGTACTGAGATGCACTTATAAAGAAGAAAAATAATTATAAAAATTTTGAAGAAAGAGCTTTTGAGTTCTCCTTGCTGAAACATTTAAATACCAATTTATAAGGAGTTAAAGTTAGATAAGGAAAACAACAGGCTCTTGTTAGCGACGTGGCAAAGATTTGACATCCCTCATAAGAAAAAAAAAAAGGATTTATTTACAATTATAGTACTTTTAAAAGAAAAAAGGGCATTTTTCACTTGTCAGTGATAAAATGTTTCTTTAAAAAAACAGTTCTTTTTAATTGCAACTTAATACTGATACTTGGAGGGCTCCTGTGGTATTCACGAAGTTGTTGGATTTTTCTAATAAAACTTAAAATATTAATAAAATTTGCATGGGACTGTGACCTGTAGCTTTTAGGTAAATTATCTATCATGAGATAAAAATCACAAGAACTGGCAACAAAACTACTAAAATATACTGAATTTTATTAGGCACTGAATGTCACATAGAAATTGATTACATTTTTACTATGTATATTTGTTACCGTTTCAGAGAGAAAATAAATTTGATAATGTTCCTTTTACATGGAAAACTATAAGACTAATATAGAATCATTACAGTTTAAATATTAACACTAGGAAAAAAGTACACACCTACAGCTGCTTTCTGGAACTTACATATGCAAATATGTAGTTCTTTGAAGGGGCAGCTCTTTAGCCTGAAATCATATTACCTATTTCCCCAAAGTGAAAATACAAATGATGCTGGGAGGCAAGAGTCACGGCTCTGCTTTTCTAGCTGTAAAATATGCATGAATAGGTATCACATATATTACAAGATTCAAAATTCCTATATCTTGTCAAGATTTAAGTTTTTAAATTTTAATTATTATTATTATAACTTAAATTATAGCAAAATATTATTTAGTTGCAATTTTGTAGTACATATTCAAACATGGTGACCTTATTGAAATTTCTTTTACATTATATATTTTTATTTCCAAGATGAAGTCATTTCTTAAAGATATTGACTTCAAACCTCTCCTTGGCTGATTTTACACTTTTGGTCTTTATTGGTTGAGAAGTCTGTCATAAATGTTTTTTCTTACTGTGTTTGCTACATTGAATAATTCTCTGAAAAGATTTTTTTTTGTTGTTAAACAGAAAAATCAACAATTAATAGCATTGTAGTATCTGTGATACCTGCACTACAATCCGGCTATAGGAATCTGTCAGTTCAAAATGTGTTCATATTCTGAAATAAATGTCTGTTCTGCACAAAAGAAGCTGTCATAAAACTGAACTCCCAATCAGAAAGTCTGAGAGTCTTCGTAGTTGCTTTTTGAGACATGCCTGATATGAAAAGGATTCACAGATTCCAGTGGTCTCCAAAAGAATCACCTACTATGATAGTCTTATATCTGAAGAATGATGATGGATTTTGATTTTTTTTTCCCTCTTGGTTTGGTATTCCTGTTTTCTAAAAGAAACACCACCTTTATTCAAGGTAGGTACTGCATATGTGTAGCACCAGAGCAGATTGCAGTTTTTTTCTTTAGGACCCTCTCCCTGGCACAAAGTTTTGATAAATTTCTGTCCTGACAATAGTACTGATGCCTAAAGGAGCATGGTACCCACATACAGAACGAAAGATTCCAATAAAATCCTGGGTGCTCTAGATACTCATGACTCACAAGGCATGGCCTTTTAAGAGTCCACAGTTATTTACATCAGCAACAACAAAGTCTGTTGACATCACAGGAAAGAGCAGTGACATACATGACAAACTAGGATGAAAATAGAAAAGGCAGATGGACAGTGAGAGCAAGAGAAGTGCAGTCAACAGCAGGTAGATAGGAAGAGTATTGTACACAGTAGCTGCCAAGCTCCTATTTAACATTCTTCTTTACATGATATGTTGGTATAGCAATGTCTGACCTAACGGGACATAGCTAATCTCCTCAGACTGATTGTGGGCTCCTTTACAGCTTAACAGACCACAAAGAACACTCCTAATTCTCTTCCCCATTTTGTGCTCTTCAAGGGTTGCTACCTGTGTGCAGAGGTACACATACCCACTTCAACAGAAACAGCCACAGGACCGCAATTTATATTGCAGTGCTCACAGTTCTCTGAATTTCATTAATCTCTCTCTATACAGGACTTCCCAGAAAAACATATTATTACTCCCCAGTAGTATAAAATCAATCTTATCCCGCCTACAAAATTTGAAAACCAGCATTAATTCTCTGTAAGTTTCTGATCATGACTCAGAGAAACCTGAATTTATTGTATTTGCAATATATGAGGCAATATATGTTGTGAAGTCTTTGTGATTATAATATGCCCTAGTGGTACCCTTTCTTTGTTGTGGTCTCCTTTAATTGCTGCATAAAGAAACTGCTGTCTCACGCTGATGCACTCAGAAAAGGAAGTAAAATAAAACTGTCTCAACAAATTTAATTTTACCAATTAGAACAGCAGCAACCAATCACATCAGTTACAATATACAGACCTGTATGTATAGAATCATCCAGGTCTGACAATAAATGCATATCCAGTGAATCAGCGGATTCTTCAAGATTTTTTTGGCTGCTAAAATGATATTGAAGTAGAATATAGAAAAGATTTTTTTTTTAAAAAAGGAAAAAAATGACATTGCCCTGGCTCCAAGTTCTGGTGGCCACTGTGTTTTAGAGTTACCTCTAAAACACAGGTAGAGGTGTCACCCTTCTTGACATGAGGTCTCCCTCATGTTCCACCCTCCATAAAGTTTCTCTGTGTTTTGTGGTTACACCATTTGAAAGCAAAGGCTCTGACAGACTTTGAAGACAAGTTAGAGACTGTTGGCTGATTGTGTGTCCACACAGAAGGAATTCTAGTGCATACTGAAAATCACATTGAACAAGGAGCTGGCTCAAAAATAGACTAAAAAACTGTTCAGGAAGGTAGGCAAAATGCCTCAGAAGCAGGGCAAATAATGAAAGGTGGTGATAGCTTCACCCATTCACTTCACAGCACCACCTGTGACAGTCCTTAGCTTTCCTAAGTAACAAGAACTTTATAAAGATTTCGTAACAGAAAATACATCTGGTTCAACTTAACATCATTTAATTCCCATGTGAAATTATTTAAATCAAATAATAAATTAAAACTAATTTAAATCAATTTAAAAATAAATTAGTAATCAATATGTTTAAATTCAAAAAGGAAACGAGAGGAAGACGGTTATTCAGTAAAACTAAAAGAACTGTAATACACAGGAACAGGCAGAGGTTGCCCAAAAATACTGAAATCAAGGCTTAAAATCATTGTGGGAATTGCATTTCATCTAAGTAGGTTAAGGTACTGAGGATGCACATGAAAGAAAAGTTAATACAGATGTTGGAAAGATTAACAAATTTTACTCCAGATTTCAACAATCTTTTTTTTATGATAGGTCCTTGGAAAAGCTGTTTTCATACATATCTGTCATGTACACCCTATGTATTTAGCCTCATCACTTTTCTAATTAAATTACATTCATTTTATAAACACTGACATACAATATGCCACTATTAAAACTCTTATATTCTCAATGGTCCTTATGTATTTCATCCACTTGAGAAATGACATTTTACTGTGGCTTCCCATATAAAATATGAAATTTCAGAGATTCATTGTTGGAGGAGCTAGATGATTGTTACCTAGATGATGAGTGAAGTGGCTGTCACTCCAGGATTCCACTTCCCACAAAATAATATCCAGCAAAATGCAATTAAGATCAAAAGTACTTTAGATCTAAAAGCCCTATTATTTTCCTTAGTTCTTATTTTAGTAATGAGTTTGTGGTTTAATGCTGTAAAGGTTAGAATTTGCTATTGTGTTTTAAAATATTTTTACTATAAAAATATAATTTGCATGTAGTCATCCCATAAGTCAGGTGTGACATTCTCATGGGGTATTATTCACAAAAAAAATCCATCTTCAACTATTAATATTTGAAAGAGTGTTATAATTAAAGATACAATGAGCATGTGAACACAGTCTACTTTATACAATATCGTAAAATTAGTACTATTTAAATATAAAATCAAAATATCTACTATTTAGCTAAATTTAAACTTTTTAGTCTTGCTTTTTTTTAAATTTTAACTTGTATTCATTTTTTTCCCAGTATTTTTTAAATAATTAGTTCATTATTAAAGAAGCAAATGGGATCTGTATTCAAATAATTCATGTCCTCTTAATATTGCTTTGGAAATATAAATTGAATATATGAGTTTCTAAACTTTCCAAGATAAAGGGCACCTAATTTGTAGTTTCTGGAGAGAAGAAATATTGGTAACTGCACTTTGTGGGGGTAGAGAATCACAGAAAGCAGAAATTATACTGAAATTAAATTTTTGGACTGGAAAATGCAAACTTAGAAGTAAGTTAACCATGATCTCTTAATTATGCCTCTGCAAGAAAATTCTCCCTGTGTCATCCCACTTTAATGTGTTTCAGGTTGTATATATGTGCTCTGTGCATGTGTGTTGGGAACTCAAAAAATGACATTGCTTACTCTTAAGGTCTAAGACACAGTTAGGTAAACCTTTGCACTAATGTGAATGTTACAATCATCATTTAAGATGCTCGTCTAAGAGAAGGGTTTTCTTTAAAATTTTACTTTACAGAGATTTCTAAAATTCTTAGTCATCCCTTTATAAAATGCCACCAGAATGAGATTTCCAAGTGCTTTATCATACCACATGTGTTTTAAACATTCTCTTTCCCTTCACTTAAATCATGTCAGTGTGACTGCCTTGTTCTAGATAGTTATGAGTAATGCTCAAGACAGGATTCTGAGCGAAATCATAGGAATAGCTGTCCAGATCAAATGTAGGTGCAGCTTGTTTACATTTACATAAATGTATTCTGTGGTGTTAGCACCCATAAAATTAATGATTTACTTAGTAAAGCACACAGAAATCCTAGTTGGGGCAAGACATCCTCTTTATAATCACTAAGGGTAACCATTAGACCAACTGTTAAACAAACAAAACAGAAAACACAGACCTGCTTTAGGTACCTCAGCTTCTAAAAGAGAGCGCTTCCTTATACTTATTCTGGGAAAAATGAATACACTTTTAATACAAAATTATTAAAATGAAAAATCCTGAAGATCACAGATCATGACTTTATAAAATTATCTCTTTGATATCTTTTCCCCTCTCTCTTTAGGCTGAAATTGATTTTTAAATCCAAAACAAATTTAAAAAATTTAAAGAAAAATTATGCACATGGGTCTACATACTTACCAACAGAGATTTAGAAAGCAATTACCATTAAGAAAAAAAATCTAACCCCCCTCACAGAAAGTATCTCTAACCTTTTATTGGTGGTGTTTTGATAAAACTGTAATCAAAATAAGCTGACATCAAATTGCCCACCTCAGATTTGAACAATCAGAGAATAAATTGTTCTAGCATGAGCTTTTTCTGTCTTCTCCAGTAACACAGCCACCTACAGTGCCTCACAAAATTACAGAGATCGCTGAAAATGAACATCCTGAAAAATGAACACATAAGGAAAAAATACTCCTCTTCTAAGGAAGAATAAAGACAAAGCAGTAACAAATTTTGAGCACACTCATGTTTGCTTTTCAGTTCTTTAAAAACGAACAGAAAACCCTAAATCTTCATTCAACAAATACAGTCATCAAGGCAGCATTAAAATCATGACGACAAAACAACTTGACATGAGATTCTGAATAAAAGCTAGACAAGTAACAAGCCCAATTTAGGCTGTAGCCTGACTGATAAAATACATCTGAAATAGATTAATTGTGAGCTACACTGCTCAGCTGATTGTGTTTTTAAACAGTCTGAAGTGCTAACTCCATCTTCTGTGGAGTAAATGGAAAACCCACCCTCCACTCCAGCAGCCCAGTTAAGAATATTTCTTTTCTTTTTTATTGTTTCATTTTTCATTGTACAATAATTTGTTGGACTTAAGAGTTTCCTTGAGTTCTTAAAAAAGGAAAGTAATAATTTCTTTCTCCCCTTGTGCATCTTTGAGATATTTATATAAATGAGGATATCTACGTGCTATATGCAAAATTATATTAAATATTATAGAAATATTTCTATTAGGTAAGACCTTTTTATACCTTGGGTAAATAAATTTCTGTTCCTGTCATGTTTTCTAATATATTCTTTCAATGAGGTTATTTTCTCTCTTGCATATATTTTCATACAGAACTTCTACATGATTTAAAGCAAAATGCACTTCCTGAAAACACTGACTTCTATCACAGATTTAATTTTTCACCACTGATGCTCAAAGCACAATCAGTGAAGTACGTGTCAGAATAAACTGATATTCCACCAAGGAACTAGGATGCCTCTGTTCTAATTTCATCGAGTAGCCACCAGCTGAACACATCACTCTGAGCAAGCAGATTAAACTCATTTCATCATTTCCAGATTCCTCACTACCAGTATTTACAAAATTGTGACAAGACATAGAAAAATTTCAGGATCTATAGATTAAACATGCTAAGAAAAACACAAGACGTTGTCATGTAATGGACTGTCTTCTAACTGCTGTCAATTCCAAATAGAATCATGGGACCTGAACTTCTCTGCAAAGTCATTTTCCTGGACCATTAATTCTGAATTGCCATTTACAGAATAATTGCACTTTTGCTTCCCTGGGGATCTTGCTGCTATACTTTAACCTATGCTATCCTTCTTAACCCTCACATCAAAATATATACAGCTGAAATGGAAGTCATGAGCCATAGGTCATTAATGCAGAGCTGGGCCTAAGGGTATCTCTAATAGTTCTGTGGAGGACATCCTTACAATGACTGCATTTTTAGGGGAGTGGAAAGATTTTGTCCAGAAGGACACAGCTGGATCTATTCTGAGAAAGGTTAGCTGGGACAGCTGAATGTCCCTGAGGAGATAATAAATTGCACTGGCCAATTTGATAGAGCTGATTCTAAACTGGAGGATATCCAAACAGCAAAAGCCTTTTGAATGGTAAATACTTCCCCCACTAATTGCTGAAAATACAGGTAGGCTTGAGGGAGTTTCACTTTGACTACACTTGAAAATGACTCTCATGACTTTCATGAGGTTCAGGTTGAGAAGAATTTCTCTTTCCTTCCTTTAGGAAACTCCAAGGGAGGAGCAAGGCTAAAAAAGTTAATGACTTGATGTCAGAAGTCAGCAGTGGAAGATCTGAAGCAGGAAGGAAGCACAGCGGCCTCCCTCTACTATGCAGGATAACTAGGGAGGCACTGCACTAGCAAGAGCATCATTCCGACCACACTCTTGTCAGGCTCTGAATAGAAGGTCACCATCTCCCTCATTTTTCCTTTCCAATCAATATTTAGTCTGCTCAGCAGCTGCTAGAGCTGGCTGCCTCTGAACTTCATTGCTGTAAGTTACTGAGAAACCGGCTTATTATGACAAGGCAGCTCTCCCAGCAGATCTGACCTGCAGCGGCTGCCCTGTCTCTTTCAATCTGCTCCAAAATACAGAGATGGCTCCAGTGCACAGCACTTACTGTACAAACCACCGTGGAGAAATGCCTGATCAATAGCTAAAGGAACAGGCTAGCAGGGAACTGGGGGCCAAATATGTTACATAATACAAAGAGTGGCTCTAATAAGGTTGAGGTAACTAATTAAAAAATGCCCCTATGAGAACTCATCGGTTAAAAACATAAAGTTGTATTTCGGCATCTTTTACCACACAAAGTTCCAGCACAAACGTATTTTTTGAAGGTTGTTTCACTTTTCAGAAGACCTTGGGCAAGACACAAGGTATCTGTAATGCCACAAGCCAGACAGAAGATTTTTTGAGATACGTTAGATAAACTCTCAGTAAAAGAGTGATTTTAGTAAAAAATTATTGTACAGACTCAGGAATTTACAGGTGCAAATGACTGATAACAGTATACACAACTTTTAGAGCCTTGGTTAGTTGCTGGATGGTAAGAAGGTTCTAAACCCACCACTGCAGTAATTTCAGGGGTACTAAATACTGGGTGAGCAAGGTGAAAAAATCACTTTCCATGCTGTTTTTAGGTAGCCCACAAGAAGTCATCCTGACCAGACTACTAGTTTTACAGTGAAGCTATTAATAATTTTGCACATTAAAATACTTCCATTTATTTAACTTTATTTGATTTTACAAGAAAGTGAAAATTTTCAATTGCAAATCTCAGACTGTCTGTTTAGAAACCAAATTATTGTTCTACTATAACACAGAAAACCTCCAGTCACTGCAAATAGACCTTCAATGTGGATGCATGCATTCAGTCCAGTAATTCTCTGATAATGAAATTGTTTCAGACATTAGACACTGTTGAAAAACCATCTGATATCTTTACAGTATCCTTGTCTCTTTTACTTCAGTGTAAAAGTATGTGATCTAGCCAATGCACAAAACATAACCAGTTTTAAAGAAAAGACAATGAAAAACTTATTTTCCTGTGATCACCTACTTTGAGTCCTTTTGGCTTTCCAGAGATGAACTACAAATCTGCTTGTAAATTTTCAGTGGCTAAACATGCATTAAATGGCATATCTAAACAATGAAGCAGGATAGAACAATCTGTCCGGGAAGAAAAAAGAAGAATTGAGTCTTTGACTAGACCATACTATTAATGATAAAAATGGCAACAAAAATATAGCAGTGTATCTAAAATCCTAAAAAAAGAAAAAACACAACATCAAAAAAAAAAACCACAACCAAAAACCTTCTACAATTTCACTTGGATTTAATTTGTTTCAGATAGAAATTTCAAAATATACCTAAAGAACATTTCTAGAATATCTCCCTTTTTTAGGAAGTAGTAGTACTCCTACTGGAACTAAACCTTTCAAGTTTTGCTTGCTATTTGTGGAGGAGTTTTGATTCACCAAGAGCTGTGTTGTGACTACCTTTGCACAGATACCTCAGGGGGAGGGAAGTGATATATTAGTTAAGGCACAATTTTTGAGCTAGGCTCTGTTCCAAGTTCTGTCCCAACTTACTCTGTGACCTTGGACAAAGCACCTAATTCCTCTGTATTTCAGTTCCATTTCTAGAAAATGAGGACAAGGAAACTGTGCTATCTCAAGAGTCCTGTGAAAAGAAATTAATTAGCAGTTCTGAAGCATTCATATACTGTGGCCATGGCAATCTTCAGTCTGATGAAAATGGGGCAAAGTAGTAATGGGTTTTCTGTGGTCTGCACACCTAGGAAAGAGTGAGCACTACAAGCTTTATTCTTGAGCATTTGATACTGAAGAAATCAATCACAGTCTGTTTCCATCCCCTGTGCCTCTGAAGGAGGACAGATATATGAAATAATGGATTAAAAGTCACCATTTTTAGTACACAAGTATATATTTTTTGTCTGCCAATCCAATAAAAAAAAAGATGAAAAAATCAAAAAATCACTTAGAATTCTTATTCCTCCATTAAAACAAGTTTCTCTAAAATTGTTTCTTAGAAAATATATTTTCTAGAACATTAAAACCAGCCAAACTAACAAACAAACAAAAAGACAGAAAAGAAAAAAAAAAAAAAAAAAAGAAGAATAAAATGGAGCATCAGATGCAGAAAATACCTATCAGAGGAGATTCCCTTTTACAAACTATTTTAGTAGCTAGCATACTCTGCAAGGCATGCAAAGTGATCTCTCCTACGGGAGGCACAGTTTTAAATCTCATGGCTATCTCACACCTCCTACAGCTCACTTTTCTCACCTCTTCCCATTATTTCCATTTGATGCCTTCCTACAAATTCATCACAGATTCATAAATAGTTTAAGGATGACTTAAACTGGGGGCGGAATTGGCATATTTAGTATTCCTGCAAAAGTTTTACTGATTTCAATGAAAAAAAATTAAAATGTATCAATAACTCGAGTAATACAGCACATGCACATAGAACTATTAATATATTTATATATTACTTATTTGTCTTACCTGCAATTACTCAGCTTAATGCTTTGGTCTGTTTTGAACTTTTAAATAGATAGTTCTCTGTTTTATGAGTATTTTCACATCAAGAATACTCAGTATGTCTGGAGAGGTTTCACTAGTCTAATTAATTCCTGGGAGGTGTGCAC
This sequence comes from Cisticola juncidis, assembly GCA_013400215.1. Taxonomy (NCBI): domain Eukaryota; kingdom Metazoa; phylum Chordata; class Aves; order Passeriformes; family Cisticolidae; genus Cisticola; species Cisticola juncidis. The sequence continues at coordinate 1,164,102 of VXBR01006352.1, read as the reverse complement.
TATGAGTATCAATTTCCCAAATAAAACATGAGTCAGTTAATGTCTGAAAGAGCAACAGAAAATACATCCATTTTTTAACCTAGGCTAAATTGGCATTTTTAGTACTGTTCTCTGGAATTGTATGCTAGATCCCTGTAAAAAAAAAACTCTTCACTCAAATTTAGTTTTGAGGATCTACTTTTAGGAATATTTTGAATACTTTGAAACAATGCTGTAATGTAGTTTCAAAGCAGTTTGCTGATTATTTTCCCCTGCCAATACCGGCTGTCAAATGCTATTGCCAAAAGCCTTAGTTTCACAGAGATGATTTTATGGTTCAAGATCTCCCTGATGTTTAAAAAGAAACAAATTGTGAAAGACTGTTTCATGAAAGTCTGTAAAGGCTCATAAAAACATATGAATTCTTCACTACTATTGTATGTACATATCTACAAACACTCAACATAGGGTCCTAATTCATAAGGAAATTCACATGCTTCCAAAACTTCTGGGATTCCCATAGAACAAGAGTTTTTCCCATAATATGTGTGTTCAGCAGCTGGCACAACACCTGATTAATTCCACAGAGAAAGCTGCAGCAAAGATGTTTGATAAGACAGAATGTAATGATGGAAGTACAGAAGTTATAGACTGAAGAATGCTCAAGTGTGGCTGAAATTATTCTTCCCTGACACTTAATTAACACTCACCTGGCATTTTTTCCTTGAAAAAGAAAAATTATTACTCTAAATTTTACTGCATTAACTTCAGATACTGACAGCCTGATAGCAGATATCCTTGCTATGAAAGTAAGTGTTTATAAATGAGTTTTTGAAGGCAGTACAGACAGGCTGACACTCTAGATTAAGCACATTTTAACATACATGCACAACCATATTTGTAAAGTAAAATATGCAAACTGCATTTTATGTAGAAATTGCCTTAAGTTTTTCTTTGGGATACTGGAATGACCAGAGATCTTAACACTGGGGTTACTCTTTAGTACATATTGGCAGGTGTTCTGCAACTGCAAGTAACAGACAAGGTTATAATTGTGCCAGTTCACAAAGTACCATTATGAAATCAAGCTTCTTTCCTTTTTTTTTTTTTTTTTAAGACATGTATAGCTATAGATACAAAACAAGTCTTGAAATGGCAATTTCAAGTACATAACTTTTATTTAACTGGATGTCACTTCATTTCTGAACTTGTTATGAGTATATACAGGACAAGTATACTTTTTAGGGATGTAATTTCTCTTATTAGAAAAAAATAATTTCATTGTGGAAACCTCTTATATTTTTTTATTTTCAAAATTAGTAAGTTTGCATGCAAAAATATTTTTAATATAGGCAAGTGAAAAAATACACAAAAAGGTATCTTGTAATTAAGCAAATAAGGATTTTTAATTTTATCTTCGATAGCTTAACTTCTAAATTGTAACCTGACAGGGAGAGGGAGAAATATTGCTTTATTGCTGGAGGACCTGACAGCCCTCAAGTTAATTTTAAGTACTGACTGTGGATTCTTGGGGAAAAAAATGGTTAAGGCTTTTCTCTCATTTCTACCTAATTCTGTAATAACACAAGAAAAACCGTTTGGGACATGGCAAGGACATATCTATAAACATTTCTCATCAGAAGAGATTAGAATGTTTTTATTTCAGTGGGATCCTAAAAATGTTGGATTCCCAGACTGTTGGTGGCTGAAGGATGCACTCTGAGCTTTGAAAGATCAGATCCTTTCTATATATATCAGAACAATCAAATAATTATGCTGCACTGCTATGTGAGGTTTAGATATCCATTAACACTGTAAGAAACACTCAGGAGTTGTTGTCTTCCCAAATCAGGAAGCCAGATGTGCAGTGTGAGGTCTAGTTCTGTTCTGCAGATTATTCTCCAGGTCAACACTGCAAAGGTTTCCAGAACCAGAACTTTTCCCCAGGCAAAGAAACCAAGTAGAATTAACAAGAATAAGACATCCACATAAAACACCACATAACTGCTTTCACATATCACAGACCCATCCACAAGTCAGAAGGCACCACAGGCAGCAGGTTACCTGGCTCTGTTGTTTCTGCAGCCTTCCATCTCCCTTTGAGTCAGAGGAAGGAGAAAGCCCTGGCATTTCTGTGGGTGTGCTGGTTTTGCACAACATGTGCATTTCTTGCCTTGTCCTTTTGTGGTTGTAAGGTCTGCATTTCACTCCACCTACCAAGGTCAGTAAAAATGTCTGGTTTTCATACTCACTTTGTTGTACAAGTGATACAGATGGAAAGGCTGAATTCTTCTCCAAACCACAGTGTCAAAAATATAGAAAGGAAAGTCTTGGGATTATGCTTACATTTGACTTATATCTAGCTGTGATTTCAGTGAAAACTACTAGCAGGCACTTTTTAGATGAAGAGGTGTTGGAGGACTGTGAGAGATCTCTAGGAAATCCGTGGAGAGTAAAAAAGGTTTTGTATCTTCTGAAACAGGAAAGTAGGCAGTGGCAGATGGCGCAGAATGCAAAGTTCACAGCAAAATCTCCTCTGTTAAATTATAGATACATATGTGGCATATACATACCTCTAGCCTTAAATCTGAAACCAAAAAGGGTAGAGTACCCATCTACTCTGGCTGCTATGTATGATTGTGCTGTTAAAGACAGTCAAGATGCCTCAAACGACATCAGAAAACACCAGTCTGACTCTCCAACAAAATTTATTATTGATTTTGAGGTAAAAAACTGTGGAAACATTGTTTGAAATATCCATATTCTTACAATTATTCTTTGCTTGTATGTTTGTTTAAAACAAGCCAAGAAAAATACTGTAACTTAAGCTCTGGCAACTTCTCTAATTTCAATAAATATATGTATCTGAAAAACTTTATTGTAATTCTATGGTTTTAGATATTTATTTCTATGTCAACTTCCTTAATTTCATCTCTTACAAAATATTCTTATGTGGTCATAATATATGATAATCTTCAAAATTATATTGATGCCTTGACAGGCTGAAACAGAGGCTAGACAGAGTGAAAGGAACAAAATGAGTATTTATTCAACACTATGCCCTGGTGTCTCCTAGCCCAGATATTTCCAAGATGGAGACAAAAGGGGCTTGTCCCGAGATCTTACCCCTTTTACAAGTTTCCATTCATTTGCATATAACAACCCACTGTCCAACCAACAACCCCAAATCACAGAACACCATCCTGCCTGCTTGCCCTTCTCCTCCACGTTGGTTATGCTGGGGCCTGGAGCTTGGAGACAGTGTCCTTGAACTCCCCGCCAGGACAAGACTGCCCTATCCCCATCACCCTGTGAAGAGATCCCAGCACCACTCAATGCTATCAAACAAAACAGAAAACCCAGCCCTAAGGCATCAATATGATATAATGATCTCCTATATCTAAACCAAACTAGTCACACTCACTACATATGCATTGTAGGACTCAAATTTTTTTTTTCTTTGCTTTCCATATGAGTCACTCACCTAAATGTCAATCAACTATTCTTTAAATGACACATATGACTTTTTTGCCACACTTGCTGTCTTTCATAATCTAATAAAATTTTGTCAATGGCTTCATCTTCAAGCTAAAAGACTTCAAAGAGGCACTCCATTGGTTATGTAGGTAGTGGAAAGAGACTAGAATTTCTGCCAGCTGCATTTGATATTTTTTTTCCTCTACTGAATGTCATCTTCACCTTGCTTCTGAAATTTGATTTAGCTGCTCCTATTCCAAATGCTTTGTCCTACTCTACTGTCAGTCTTCCAGCTGCTAATATCATTTTCAAAGGTGTTTGTGCATCTATTCTTCTAAAAAATATACTCATTCTTTCATACAACAAGATGCACTAGCTTTTCAGTGATTTCCTTGATACATAGCCCCCAGCAAGAATCACAATTTTAGGGAACAAGTTGAAGACATCAGTAAAGTCCCTTGGGCACTAAAACTTTCATGCCCTTGGCTAGGTCTGCCCACAATGCTGGGTGTTTTTGTCAACATGTTGCCTACTTTTCTTTTGCTGCTGACAACACACCAAATAACACTTGATGTGCACGTCACTGGTTCTGAAGCCACAGAGTGTACATCAGGCAGAACATAACAGATGACATGGCATACAGAGCCGTCAATAAGAAATCTGGCCAAGATTTTGTCAGGAACTGTGAACAAAAACAGTACACTACAGTTTCTGCAGTCAGATTTTATCTTTTCTTCTTTCAGATGGCGATGATGATTGCTTTTTGACATCCCCCAATATCTCTTGCCTTTCTATATGGAAAAAGTAATCACCAAAAGCACCAAAGCACCTGGATACAATAAGTGACCATTATCATTTTGACATCACCTTTATAACATTATTTACAACTTCTGATTAAGTACTGGGAAGACCACATTTATGTATGTGTTATAACTGTTCCTTAATTAATATATTTTTAAATTTTAAAATTCTCCCTTTGTATATACATTGTCTGTTCTATAGGTTCCTTTTTCTTTTCTTCTAGCAAGTAATTTCCTGCCTCTCCTTTGCTTCAAAAAAATTCACTCTCTGCTTTGGGTCTGGATGACAATTTTCCCACTTCTGCATGACAAAATGCAAACGGTGTGCTGAGAAATTTTGGAAAAGCCCTTCTACCAAGAATTACATTCTCATTCTTCAGAAGCAAATTTAAAACTACTAAATGCTTCAACTATAGGCATTTAAGATTATTTAAGCATTCCTAAAGGGTTTTTTTATGGTGTTCTCGATAAATGGCATAATACAGTTGCATTCAGGTTTTCTACCTTAAACCAAAAGGAGAATGACAGAATTGCAGTCTTTTAGTACCTGCTTGGATCACAGACAATAACAACCCACTGTAAACAACAGTATTTTATAACAAAATATCAATAACAACATTACTGAGTTAGTCTCTCAAATGTGTTTTATGTGTTATCTAGTTTTAAAGTACTGTGTTAATATAGAACCCCCAGTATTCTCAACACAGTCTTTTAACTGAATTCACAGTATTTAATTGATTTTGGTCAAGTGTTCCACAGGGGCAGTCTTGCTAGAAAGTCTAGTATTTTCCAGTTAAAATCAATAGGAAAATATTCACCACATTCAATAGGGAAAAGCGAAGTCTGAACAGAGTATCATCAATCCACTACAAGCAATCCCAAAAACAACCCTTTAAACTGCAAATATATTTTTACAAAGTGCTTTCACCCAGATTCAGGTGATAGGCTTTACATCTATTTGTTATAATTTTTAAGTCTAAAAAAGTGACTTGTAAATATTTTTTGCCTTATTTTTACCATATGATACAGTCTAATTAATAAGCAAAGCCAATGCAATCTAGATGCTCAGCCAGCTGTCTCAGGCAGCTCACACCATGTTATTAAAGACTCTTTCTGGCACATGATTAATTATATTGCAACAGACATGTTCCCAAACTGTTTTTATTTTCTTCTTTTTTCAAGCTTGTGTTCTGCTTACTTCAAGGAAACACCAAATAAGGTGTTAATGATCATCTTTTCCCCAGATAATTAAAGAACTTTCCTGAGAAATGTCCTGCTGTTGTTCAGGCTTTTATACAATGATTACCAGCAGATATCAAGTGTTTACACTGAATATGACACAAATTAACCTAGCAGGAAACCCATTACTGCTGTGTACTTAAATGGCTATGAATTAACATATGTACCCATCTAAATCTGAAGGTGGGAATTGTTTAGTGTGCTGAAACTGGGATGGTGTTGCTAATTCTCATAAAAGGCACAGATCCCATTCTGGGCAACCATAAGCAACCTGTTAAAATATAAATATCTGTCATAAAATTCAGGTAAATCAAGAAGATTTTTCAATATCATGTTTCTCCCACAGCTTCCTTTCTCCTCTCTATCTTTCCTTTCACAACACCCATGGACCTACTACTTCTGCTTAAAAAGTACACTCATTTCCCATATTCTTTGTGCTGTATTACTGATACCCTTCTTTACAGTAGTTCTGGAGTCAGATTTATCACCTTCTACTTTGAGACTCTGATGTAGAGGCCTACAAATCTTAGAATTATTCATACACATAAAATAATCTGCCACATGCAAAATAAATTTTAAAATATTCCAATCCAGTTCAATAAATATTGTTGCTATCTGTATTTTAAAAAGTTTGATAGAAAATGTACACAATTACAAAATACGAGGTTGGTACTCCATAAGAACTGACCATATTTTACCAGTTCTAAGCTGATAGTATTTCAGAATTTACTTCCTCCAGGGTTGTAATGGCTGTACTGTTCCAGGTAAAACAGTAAGTTTGAATACTACTCATAATTTTCTACAGAGTGACAATACTTAAAAGAGAAGCAATAACATTAAGAAGAACATAGCTCTGTGGTTTCCAAATCTGTGAAGAGATCTGTTAAGGAACACAAGAAAAATAATGCAAAGTAATATATTTCTTGTTGATAAATCTAAAACTCTGGGATGGAGAAAACTTAAGTTATGTGTTATTAGTTATCATTTTAATTTTATCTTTGTATCTTGTAAACTTTTTGTAAACTTATCTTTGTAAACTTTTGCTTTCTTTAAGGGAGACTTATGGCTAGTAAGAAATGTAGTAAGTAAGGATGCTAGAGCTCACTGAAGCTGAAAAAGTATTAAGAATTCGGTGTTAAACAACACTGGTCCCAGTGCTAATCCCTGAGAAACAGCAGTCATCATGGTCTCTACTTGGACAAGAAGACATTTACTGCAACTCTTTGAGTGTCACCATCCAGCCAATTCCTTATAGTCCAGCCATCAGATCCATGTATCCTGAATTTAGAGACAAGGCTGTTGTTCAGAACAGTATGAAATGCTTTGAACTAATCTAAGTGGATGAATATGTTTTTTTTTCCTTCATCTACCAACACTGCTACCCTATCATAGAAGGCTACCAAAATTGTCAGGCATGATTTGCCTTGAGCAAAGCCATGAGTGTTGACTTCATCTCATTTTCCATGTGCCTTAACAAAGTTTTTTCCTAGAAAAGATTGGGACAAGCAGCTTGTATAGATTACATCTGTCGTAGCCTGATTCAGAGAACGGTGTCCTTACTGTTAATGGGAGAGATGGTGACATATGAGCTCATTCAAAATCAATCCACCTTGCTGGAGGTACTTGAGAGATAATTCTGAGAAATAGATTAGTGCATTGGAAAGAGTGGAAAGAAATGCAGGGGGTAACAGGGATACCAAAAGCTTCATCAGGCTCCTGCAGTTTTCAGCTGGACAACCCTCTCTTACCTAGCAGGTACCTACTTTAAGAGTGCATGCAGAATTTGCTGCATGTGGATGCCTGCCCACAGTGTGTCCTGGAGCTGAAAATAAACTGTTAGCTGCCTAAAAAAGTGAGACTGCTACATGTACTAGATCATGGAAAAAGAAAATATTTTCTTTAAGTGTCTAACAACCATGAGATCAAATAATATGTTATGAAAAACCTTAAACTAGCTATGTCAAAACTGTCTTATCCAGTGAAATCAATATCATTTTAAATCACTAAAAAATCTGCGCTTCAGATTTTTTTAGAACATGAGATTGTCAACTCCAGTCTCCTTTAAAAATGTATTTAAAAATGTATTTAAAAATTTAAAAATTTTCTGGCATGTAATTAGGAGACATATTCCCAAATGCTGAAGGCATCAAATGATTCAGTGGAAACTATGAGATAACTAGGGTTTCTTGTAGTCAAGGCACTAATTTAGATGCTTTCCTAATGATTTAAAGCTTACATACTTACTATACATTGCCAAGTCTGCTGAAGAACACCTCAAGAGGAATGATTTTCTTGTGTTCCAGCATACTGCCTAAAATCAAAGTTTTCACTGTCAGTTATGCATATTAGTTTCCTGATCGATAATCTCTGTGTTTATGTGGTGTACCTGTTCATCAAAAATCACTAAGAGTATACTCAAAAAGTAATATAAAAGAAACAGCCTAACCAATGAAATGAATGTGAAACATTCTGCTGAACATTTTATCTGCTGTCTGGGTTTCACAGAATCACAGAATATGCTAAGACAGAGGACACCAGTCAGAATCACTCAGTCCGACTCCTGGGCCTCCTCTGGACACCCCAAGAGTCCCACCATGAGCCCTCTCCACACACTTCTTGAGCTCTGCCAGGCTGGTGCTGTGACCATTTCCTGGGGAGCCTGTTCCAGTGCCCAACCACCCAACCACCAAAATTTTTCCCTGGTTTGATTTTGTTGTCTTAACTTCATGGAGCCATCAGGTAACTGGGCTTCCATCCAGTTCTAACTCACTTCTCAGTCAATCCTGCCTGGCATTCGTAACATTTACATATGGATGAGAAGAACAGAGCAATCACAAAAATCTGGAAGCATGGGAAAACTGTCATTTTTACCACAATAGCATTTGCTGCATGGATAGAAACCTAAACCCCAAACTTCATATCACAGTTATGCAAGTATTTGCTCACACTTTAACACTGAATAATATTGCAGCAGGCATACTAGACCTCTACTGGTAATACTGCCAGCATGATATAAAAATAGTCTGTAGTCCATTTTAAGATCAACTCAATATGCCAACCATTAACTTATAAGAAACCCACTATCTAAAAAGAAATCCAAATTTAAACAGAATTCTATTCTCAAATTTTTCACCTTTTCTTCCCTTTGTGTTAATTAGAATTCGCAGGTTTTTCACCACACCACAAAACTTAGACACTTCAAAAATACCACAGAAAAAGTACACTTTTTAAAAAATAACCACAATAAAAGTATTTTCAAGCTTTTAGTATTCTCCTGTACAAAAAATTTGGTTTTTTTCACTTGTAGTAGATCAGGCTATTTGTGGTACTGTAGTTAATGCAGAGCATATATACAAATGCTGCAACACACTCAAATCACCAAGTCAATACAAGAAGATAGTGGAATTTAGGTGTCAAAGGAAGGATTATTCTGTTAAATTTAAGTTTTTTGCATGCCTATTTTTAAAAGTAGTAGCACAAAAGTAAGCGTGAGCAAGAACTCTACATTATTTTGCTTACCTGTAACAATAAAGGATAACTTTTCTCTTTGCCTCTTAGAAGCAGTGGTGATGCCTCTTAGAAGCAGAGTGTCTTAGAAGCAGACTGCATTGTTTACAACTCAGTAATACTGAATTTATTTTGAAATACTTTAGTTTATTTAGTTCTACCAACCTAGTAAGTACTACAAACTATTTACAAAATTTACATGGTGTAAACCTGGTAGGTCTCCAAGCCCTGTGCAGCCACGTTTTTGCTCCCTGCAGTGGGATGGAGAAGAGAATGCGTAGGTAAAAGTGATAAATTTCTTGAGATGAGATAAAGACTGTCGAATATGTAAAGTAAAGCTTTACAATGTGTTATCAACACCATCTTACTCACAAATTCAAAACATAGCACCTTACAAGCTACTATGAAGAAAATTTCTGCGTTGTAAGTTTTCTGTAAAAGACTGAAATGTTTGCAAAGTCCTTAAAATTAAGCCTATGTAAATATAGTGCCAAAGCACTGTGAATAAGAAATTATTTTTCTTAGCTTGCAACCAATCAGCTGTCTTAGATTACTATTTGCATGTTAGTGTATATCCTATTCAAATTCATACTAGTATGTAAATAATTTCTGGTGTTTGTTTTTTTTTTTTTTCTAATATATTGGCCCAGTGCACATTACCACATATCAGTACCTGAATCCATATTGCTGCTTCATTACCAGATCTTCTAACAAAACCATTTTTACTCTGTCTCTATGTATATACATAAGTCTTCAACACCATGTGGATGCACTTTTGCACTTCCTTTAAGTTTTGAATTAACCCTGAAAATCTAAACCCCCCCCCCAAAAAAAAACCTCCACAACCCCCCCAAAAAAAAACAAAAACAAAAAAAAACCAAAAAGGAAAACAAAAACAAACAAACAATCAAACANAAAAAACCCCTCAACAACCCCCCCAAAAAAAAACAAAAACAAAAAAAAACCAAAAGGGAAAACAAAAACAAACAAACAATCAAACAAACAAACAAAAAACAAAAACTGAAAATATCAGGACCTGTATGCTAGCCTGGGAAGACTTCTTGTGGACCCTTTTATTCAGAGAGAAACCCTGACAAAGGAAAATCAAACACCCAATCAAATCAAATTGAAGGCTAAAAGAGTAGGCCACAAGGATTTTCTAAAAGACCTCATGGAAATTTTTGCCAGAAATAAGTGCATGCTTAAAAGGGAAGAATTAACTTTGTGAGGTTAGTGGGAAAAGTACTCTTATTTTCTTCCCTTACTCCCCAGTTCAGGGAAATCGACTTTCACTGACAGTGGTATATACTAATTTTCTTTCCTATCACCCAAGAGTCTAGTCTGAATACCACAGTTTTGCCAGAGCTACACCATTAAGAGGCACAAATTTGTGTGTGAGTGCCTCTGTCTCTGTTCATATCTGAACAAGGCAGCAAACTTATATGAATATCCCATTCTTCAGAGCATCTCAAAAATTTCATCAAATATCCTAGGTTTTAGTTCTACCAGAATTTTTCCATACATTAAATGGGATTCTGCTTCTCCTGCTTCATCAGGAAGTAATAAAACAAACAAACAAACAAAAGATCCTAAAAATTATGTCATAAGCAATGGCATGTCTTTGTGTTATGTTTTTTGTCTTTAACCTAATGATTTTTTATGTTCTTCAGCAGAATACTTCCTGTACAATCATTTTAATATTGTATTATACCTGCCTAGCTACTAAATTATTTCATATTAGCTTCAGTTTGAGCTCTCTTCTTGTTTTCTTAACAGTTCTGACAGGTCTCCTCCAGGCAGGTCTCACAGACTGTATCCAAAAAAAAAAGAGGAGAGTGATCCTGGGGGGTGCATTCCAACCAGGGACACCAGCAAAGAATAAATAAATGTAGACCCTGATTCGTTACAAATCATACCCAACACAGCAGAAAAAGGCAAGAATTTTGCAAAATAATTTTATTTTCCCCTGTTGAGAATTACACTTCTCTAAAAATCACATTCTCTTCTAAATGATTTCCAACAATCTTTTCTACTCTTTAAACTGAACAATGTGGAAAACGTGATGGTTGGGAAAATGCCTTTCTCACAAAATTCCCTTGCTTTGAACATGAGGCTCAGCCCCTAGGCAGAAGTGTGGATCTATAACCTACCAGAGAAGACTGAGCTCTATCTCTGGGGCTGCACGCTGCTGCACCAGCAGGGGAGGGAGGGTGCCCTGCCCACCAGCCAAGCCCTCCAGTGCCAGTGTAGCCATCTGCTGCAGCCTCCTCCCTTGCCCTGCTCTCCCTCCTGCATGGACCAGGGCTGAGCTCCCACATGGACCAGGGCTGAGCTCCCACATGGACCAGGGCTGGGCTCCCACATGGACCAGGGCTGAGCTCCCACATGGACCAGGGCTGGGTTCCCATATGGACCAGGGCTGAGCTCCCACATGGACCAGGGCTGAGCTCCCACATGGACCAGGGCTGAGCTCACACATTCTCTGCTCTGACACCGAGGGTGCGCAGAGCTGCACCTGCAGCAGGAGCGGAACGCGTGCCCCGGCTCTGCTCTCCTGTTTGCTGCACAGGAGGTGATGATTCATTTGATTAATAACCAAATCCTAAAGTTGGGAGTTCTTTAATAAATCTGTTTTTCCTCTCATTAGGACTATCATTCAGTTAAGTATATCAGAACATAATGTTTCTTTTTTTTTGTTAATATTTTCCTTTTTTTCATCTGTGTTAACATTCTACAATCTAATGGTTGTTTTTGACATTTATTCTTCTATTTCTTCCCTGTGGTCTTCATTTCTCTTGTCAATTATCATTTTATACACATTATGAATCATTTCAGCATCTGCCCATTCCAAAACATTAATCATTCACATTTTTAATAAACAAGTGTTTTTTTAAAGAGCTATAATGTTGGGGTTTTTTTAAGAACAGTGTGTAAGATTTCCACCAGAAACTCCAGTATTACCCTCCTATATCAATATAAAGGACTGATACAGACATGAATTGCGTGGCATTTCAAGGGGCTTGCATAGGTAATGAAGAACCTGCAATGCAGAAAATTCTGCAAGAGCAGCTATCACATGGGAAAATTATCACATAATTGTCACATCTCACATAATCTATGAGTCTGTTCATCATACAGGAAAACAAGGAAGGTCTTGCCCTATCTCTTTTTGTCCTGCTTTCACTGAGCTGTGATGGAATCTGTACCTAGCTTACATTTTTAGTTTACAAAATCACAACAGAATGACATTAGTGTCTAATTAGACACTGATTTGTCTCAGATCTAGACAGTTGTTTAAGTTCTTAATTGTGTAAAGTTAAACTGCACTTCATTGTGATCTGAGACCACATTTTGTCAGCAACAAATTCAAATCCATGGTGCCACTAAAACATGCTGCTCTTTTTATTACGTTTGCTTGCTTCTTTGCGTGAGGCAGAAAAGTTGCTTCTGGTTTTGTTCTTTGGTTGGAGCACATCTCCTATACAGACAGAGAGAGAGCTCAGACTCTTCAGCCTGGAGAAGAGAAGGCTTCAGGGACATCTTATAGCAGCCCTCTAGTACCCAAAAGGGGCTTACAAGAGAGATGGAGCAGGACTTTTTATATGGCTTCAAACTGAAAGAGGGTAGGTTTAGAGTAGATACCAGGAAGAATTTTTTACTTTGAGGCACTGGAACAGTTTGCCTAGAAAAGCTGTGCATGCCCCACCCTTGGAATTCAAGGCTGGGTTCAATAGGGCTCTGAGCAACCTGGTCTAATGGAAAGTGTCCCTGCCCACAGCAGAAGGTATGAAACTAGCAGGTCTTCCAAGTTCCTTCAACCCAAACCATTCTGTGATTCTAGGACTACCAGTGAACTGTCATTTTTGCATTTGTTCAGGTTGCTACTTGTGCTTGTATAAGCAGCCTGACTGCCAAATGCATATCTATGGTAACTGATTTAATACAGAATCAGTCTGCAAGTGTTAACTTGGTGTTAGTAGTGAATGGCAGATCTCCTACTGATCCCAGTGATGCCAGTAACATTACTGCTTTTCTAAACTGCACATAGAACCCGAACTACCATAAGTGTTGTTATCAGATACTGTGCATATCTACAAATTGAATGGCAACAGGTTTTCCATTTCCATGTTTTACCTACTATTATTTATATATTAATTTCTCTAGGACTTCGTATCTGCCATATATATATATATACACACACATGTATGTGATACTCATGGAAGCATCCTTTTCAAATTGAGCTGGACTGCAGCATTATTTGTACACCTACTTTACTTGTAGACAGTTTTGTATCTATCTTTGCCATTCCTTTTGCCTTTGAGAGTGCTCCTCCATACCTTCCAACCATCAAATTAGTATCTTAACTTCTGGTGTCTCAAGTGGTCTTCATCTGATGCTGTCATTTATTGATTGCATTATTTATGATGTTACTGATGCTCAGCTACAGCATTCATTCTCATTATTCTTCCCAACTGCTTTCCCCCTAATCTAGTCAATAAGAGAAGCCTTGCCTTAATTTCAGCAATATACGAACTCTGGACAGCTTGCTCCAGATGACCAATCAATTGCACTGCTCAATACCAATCACAGGGCTCTCCTCGCAGGCTTACAGCAGAAATCTTCACTGCTGTGCTGCACCCTTAGATGCTGTTTGTTCAGTGGTGTCAGCTACCTCTCACTATTTATTACTGCACACTGTCTGTGTGAAGAGTCTCAAAATTATTTTTATAGTGACAGTGCACAAACATTTCCCCTATTTTTCCCCACGATGTCATATCTTAGTTCACTAATTTTCCAGTAAATCTGCCCATAGTCCTGCTTTCTCCTTGTAGACAAATAATTATGATTATGTAATTTATGTTCAATCACCTCACTGGCAAATCTAAGTACAGTAATTAGTATTTAATTGTTGAATTATGGCTGTTCAAATAGCACAAGTACTAACTGTCAAATTTTCAAATGTAAAGGGATTCTGTAGGGAAGAAAAGAAAAAATCTTCATAAGAAAGAATTTGAGAATCATGCTGTATTCTCAAGAAAATTCTGCATAGCATAAAACACTGTGCAACATTTTACCTTCATATTGGCCAAATTTTATCCAGAAGTAGGTAGGAATATCATCAATAAGTTAGGATGATCATCAATAAGGAAGGAGAAATGACTGTATCCTCATCATTCAGAATGCTCATAGGCATACTAAAAGCACATGAGGTTATTTGATTCATAGTATCATGGATTCTTTGTGTCTGTAGATCTGAAAAGCTTTTAAAATATTCTGAAAGGTCTTAAGTGTATTCAGCAAGGATTTTGTACATCTGATTGAATATCAGAAATATGTACTAGAATATGCACTTTAATAATTTCATGGATAGTTATGAATATATTGTTTATAAAAATAGAGAATGTAACCATGTAAAAATTTATATTTCCCTCAAAAAAATTTATATGTGTAAAAGGCTGAATTCAAGTTAGGTTTGCTATATCTCTCAAGGAATTGCAGATTTGATTTTACACTGCCATGTACCACAGCCCCAAGCACACACACATTTTTGATAGACTTGATTTGTACTGTGCTAGACCCAGTCCTGGGGGTCCCATCTGTTTCTGGGATGAAATTACCTAATCTTAAAGCCCTTCTATGTAAGACTAGGACATTACTTTCCAGAAGGTAATGATAAATAGAATTTGTAAGATTTATGGGTCACCTTAGTTTAGCCTGCTAAAGAACAGCACAGAGCAACCATTTTCACAAAAGATAAGCAAAGATGAGCCAGGGAGCTTTCTCTTGTCAGTGAAGAGCCTATATTGATCATTAGACTAATTAAAGTAATTTTCTGTGCCTACTTACAGAGGACATAGAAAAGGGTTTCCCTCTCTGCTCTTTCTTTTCACAAACAAGTGCCTTCCTTTTCTGGAATCAAAAGCATTTTATGTTGTGAGGTTTTTACTTTAGAGGGTGTGTATATATATGTATATATGTACATACGCATTCAAACCTCTCTGTTTCAGAGGAATGTTAATAGGGAAGGGCTTTTTAATATTTGCAGAAAGCTTCCTGATATACAAGACAGACAGTATGGAAAAATTTAATATATACAGCTGCTTCAAGATTGTGGTAAAGAACTTGGGCTTTCTTTTCAGAGGTCCTGCTTAACTCCAGAACTAATAGGAATCATAAATGTGCATCAGTTTGGCACATAGAGGTATGTTTGGAGCTGTAATCTAATGTTAGGAGAAGCAAATTAAAATCTTTGTTTTGGCAAAGGCCAATTAAGAAGTATCACCTAAGTAAGCCCTTACTGTTACCTGCCCTAGTCACTATATGGGATTTCTCTCTGGAGGAATATTTTATTGAAATATTATAATAAGGAAATTATGAAATATTATATTAAGGAAAAACTCTTGTTAAAATGCTGAAAGAAATATTGTATAGTCCCCAACTATGCCTTTTTTTCTGCAAGATTTCATATAAATGCTCAAGTAATAAGTAAGAAAACAGAATTCATATTCTGTAATTAAGACATATGGGAAAACATACTAATACAGAGAAGACCAAATTCTTCAAAATATAAACCAAATAAAATTTCTATCAAATTCACTTTGAAGCTATTTACTTCAGACATATTTAGAAAATATAAAGCCATGTTTTGTAATAGTGAAATATTGTAAGATATGTTTTAAACACAGAGCTAAATAGTCATCCTGAAGACCATTGTGGTAGGCTATAAATATGATAATTTCAAGTCATACTGCCTTGACTAAGCTAACATCCAAAACACAACAGTTTGCTGGAAACTAAAAATGTGAAATAAGAAGAGTTCCAAGGTGTTTCTATCAATACTAATTACATGTCTGCAACAAGGTTAAATTAGTTGACTCTATAGTCAATATTCTCAGAGTAGTCTGGGGTTTATGTCTTAATTATTGTGTCTTTTTTAACTGAACAAATTAAAGTTTCAGTACTATGCTGTAGGCTTTCTCCTTATCCCTCTACTCCTTCAATGTTTTTACTAGTTAAAAAGGTTTTTCCAAGTAACAAGATTATCTGACCCACATATAGTTAATTTCTAGGGGAGCTGGAGTTCAAATCAATCACACCTAAAGAAACGTACTATAAATTCAGATACCCAGATATAAACTGGAAAATCAGAAGATCCCTCTGAGTGAACTTCTCAGTTATAGCATATGCATATTTCACTGCAGAAAGATTTGTGCTCGTTGTAAATTTTAAAAATGAAAACTAAAGCTAAAGAAGCTAACTAAGCACAGTTCTTCTTTTAAAAGTCTTATAGCTAAATCAAGCTTTGTGAAAAAGAAACCAAGTATACAAATTATAAATATGATTTTCAAAAATGGATAGTTTCCTGATCTGAGTTCTGTTTTCTCAGAAGTAATTATGAAAAGGTTAAAAATTTGTTGTACATTTACAAACAATTGAATGAAATACTGAAATAATTCTGCCTATTTCAAAAGACAGACCCTTCCAGAGCTGCATAAACATCACTAGAACAGGTTTTCTAGAAGAATGTCCCAGAAAATAAGTGCAAATAAAGCTATATTGAATAAAATTATATATATTTTAGAAGATAGAGAACATTATAGTGATAATAAATTGGCTAAAAATAATTTGTATTGTTCCATGGTTATAAATGAAAATTGGCCTCATTTTAAGGACAGAAATCACTATGTATCTCTCCATGTAAGTTATTAGCTCTGTATCCATTGGTCCTGTAGATCATCCTCAAATTTATGTACACTTTTTCATGAAATGATGCATAGAAAACTCCTGATGAAATATAGTTAATAGCTAATGCAATTTTGGAAATGGTAGCAGTGAACATTAACCAGTGGCCACCAAAACTTTTCCGACAAAGGGAGAGTTAAGAAGAATAAAACACAGGATACAAAAATATCATTTCAGTTTTGAGTACAGTCGATGAAATATTCACCTTGGCACCATCATCAGTATACTTGTATTCGTGCAGGTCTAAGGCTAAATAAAGTAGGCAAATAATTCTTGTTTTCAAAAATTAAATACTATGTTATAAAATTTATATTGACTCTCAGAATGACAAAGACATATTGTGAAAGCTGTATATTTTGATATACAGGCAAAGAAAGAAGGCATGCAATTGTACTGCTGCTGTGTGATACAGTGCTTTGCTTTTGGAAACACTTCAAAATTTCCTTGAGTTTCTTGATGTTTTGCCCTCAGGTGATAGAACTGAGGGGAGAAAATGGCCATAATCCTGACATGTAGCACATTTTGTTCACTATTTTCTTCGGCTGTGAAAGAAGAAAGTTTTTCACAAAAGAGAAAACAGTGATTATAAACACAATGGGAATCTTCATGAGAAAAAAAAATCAAAGCAAAATAAAACAAAAACTCACAGTGAAGAATAATTTTAATTTTTACAGCCTTGACAATATGCCATTAACTCAGAAGACAAAACTGCAAGCAAGTCATACAAGGCTTTTATTGTCAGAGTATGAAGTGGAGCAGGGAAATATTAAATTTCAAGCTGCATTCACTTTCAAATCAAGAACTGGCAGAAAATGCTTTTTAAAATAGTGATTATCCTTAACTGTCAAAACACTGCTTACGTGCTGTCTGGAAAAATTATCATTCATATTCATTTGTCAGTACCTCTCCCACTCTTCACAGTCAGGCAATGTTAAAATTCAAGTCAAATTTGTTTTTTGCCAATGATATTTATTGTTCCTAAATACTAATATGTAGACAAACATTTCCTGTTTCTTAATGCTGCTTGCACATGTTGTTGCACTGTATTTCAGGCTAAACCTTTATGATTTCTATGTGAAGAACTACATTTGGCAGAGGAACAGGATCCTCTGTTAGGAAGGAGACAGTAGATGCCTTTTTGGTCTTTCAGTTTAGTGATTTACATTATTTTTATGACATGCTACAACATCAAAGAAAGCCATTCCACAAAAGCCTGACCATAACATTCCAGAGAGTTGGCTTCGCATAATATATCTCCATTAGGGTTTCCATATGAGTTGACAGTATGACAGTTAAATCCCTTCATGCATTTCTATCACTTCACATAATAAAATTTCAAACTTCTTATGCACACTGAAGTAAAATATGTACAATATGTAACACAAAATCAAGACAAGCACAACCAGAGCATGACAATATTCTATAAACAGGGCTAGTTGGTATCAGACTGAAATCTAGAAATTACAGTCTCATAGGTATAATGGTTTCATTAAAATGTTCAAACAGTGTCTCCAAAGCTAATTTTCTTTCCAAAGTACCCATGCATAGAAAGTACAGCAATAAGACATCCCCCTGCTATGCCTTTCTGAATAGCAGATTAACTGCAGAACTAGAATGATGTCAATTTGTTTCAAAATATTGCAGCAAAGCTTTTGAATGGATGAGCAATTACTAACAGAGGGTGCAATTATAACCGAGTCACAGGGAATGCTTTAATATGGTTCTTCTTGCCTGTACAAGGAATAACAAGAAAATGTAATGAAAGAGGAATAATGAGACAGCTGGCTTTGACAGCACCTTGGCAGCCGTCACTAAGAAAGTAAGTGCATTAGTTCAGTGGGGTCCATTCTTCAAGACATCTAAAGGAGGATGAGGAAAAAGCATCTTGTCAGAGAATAGTCAAAAGCTACCACCAACAGTGGCAGCATAAGATTTACTTAAATCAAAACAAAATTTAGGGCTTTTTACACCAAATACCACCAAAAAAGACAGTCATTTGGGCGGGTTTTAATAGACCATATTTGCTTTTTTTTTTTCTTCTCTTATACCAGATTCCCAGTTTGGTTTTTAACTCTTTGGAGATGAAATGAAATCTACTTGTGACCTCTCTATTTCACAAACTCACTCAAAAATCCACTCTTTTTATTTCTGAATGAAATTTTTACAAAGTGCTTTTTGCCATTTGTCACATTAAGGTGGCTTAACATTATTTCTGCACTTAAATAGGTACTGCCTGGAGCCAGCTGGTCTGCCTAGGCAGGCTTGGGAGGAAGAAAATTAAGTTTCAGAAGGAACGGGCTAAATTCTCCTTTCAATTATCCATTGTAACCTTATTATGTACAAAATCAATGATACAATATGCTCCCATGTTTTGCTAGTAGAATCAATATAATTGTCCTTATGGTATTCAAACACTACAAACACAGCAAAAGGTTTTTATTAAAGACAGATAACTGCAACAGCCCCTAAACATAAACTGCCAAAGTTAATTTTTTTTGACCAGTGTTCTTAAATTACCAAAAGCTTCAAAAAACAAAACACTAAGATCAAACTGTGCTATGCCCAGTTCTGGTCTCCTCAGTGCAAGAAGAGTATAACAAAGGGTCACTAAGATTACTGAAGGACCGGAGCATCTCTTGTGTGAGGCATAGCTGAGACACCTGGGACTATTTAGTCAGAAGAGAAGGTGACCATGCTACTGTATAAATTCCTGGAGTAAAGATGCAAAGGGGCCAGAGTCAGGCCCTTTTTTGGTGGTGAACAACTAGAGACAATGGGCTTCAAACTGAAACATTAGAGGTTCCTTTTGAACACTCGGAAAGGCTTCTTACTGTGATACTGACCAATCCCAGGTTGTCTAGGGAGGTTGAAGTGTTTCCATCCTTGCACATGTCCAAAAGCCATCTGGACATGTTCCTGGGCAACTGACTCTAGCTGGCCCTGCTCGAGAAGGGCACTGGTGCAGGTGACCTGCAACATCCCTTCCAACCCAGACCATTTTGGGACTTGGTGATTCTCTGAAAGAGTCATATACTTGCTATAAAACTTTGTGGGGAAAAAAAAAGTACGAACAAAGGTATGCAACAGCACAAGCTGTTTCTTTAATACACTACTTTTATACCTACTAAGTAATACATTGTCTTCAGAGTGCTCCTGTCTAAATAACTCATTCAGGAGAAGGAAGGTATTGGCATACCTAAGCTGGTAGTACACTTTAGATTTAAAAGGCTTCCTTGCAGGTTTGTGGGGGGTTTTAGCAGGCTTGCAGTGATCTACAAACATGAAATAAATCCATTAAAATGTATTCCATCTTTATTTATGATTTTTTCCCCTAAGGTACAGATAATTGAATTGGAATAAATGATCAGTATCACTGTTCATACAAGTGCTAATCCCTGTCCACTCAGCTATAATAAACTACAATCATCAGGTTTCAGAGCTTCAACACAGCATTCAGCCATTTTTTGTCTTGCAAGAAAAGTCAAATAGACCTTTACATCCAAATATTTGGTATCAAAGTTATGGTTTGTTTGGGCAGAAGCTACAGCATCAGGTGCATAGTGCTATTAGAATTTATGTACATAAGGGAAATTACCCACTCTATTACCATCTGGAAGTATGTCTTTTGACTTTTTCACATATATGCCATTCTGGGCTCTTTATTACTATCTGGCATTGCTACTGGTACTATCTGTGTGAGCAAGAAATACTATTTTACTATCAAACCTATAGTTCTTAGCACTACAATGATATCTAGAAGTACGAGACAGAAGATAACTTGTGCTACAGATTCTAGAACTGTAGGACTGAAATAGGGTCACTCTGCTAAAAAGCTTTAAAACGTCTGTTTCTTTCTGCTTTCATGTTGTAATTCACACCTAGTTTTCACTTTGTAGAATAAGAAATGTATTTTCAAAGTGTGCATAACAACTGAGGAAATCTAGAGGCAGAATTAAGACACAAAACCACTTTCTTTCATATCGCATCAGCAACCACTTACATTTCCCCATTGCTACAGTACATACATCCCAGAGCAATCCAAACAGGAAATTAGGTCTTCTGGCTTCCTCCACCATTTTTCAGAAGAGTCTGTGCATGAGAAGATAGCCTACTTCCTAGACTATATTAACACATGATAATTATATTTTCAAAGCAATAAGGAGCACATGTCCTTTGTAGTCTTTGATGGTAACTTTAAATTGCACTCATTGGATTATAGCAAGTATCTCACTCTAATGAAAAAGAAAGTTATAATGCTGAATAATTGTTCACTGCTTTCCAACTTCAAAGTACTTTGTAAATATGACCTAATTCATCAAAATTTTCCGTACTGAAGGGAATTGGGTACACAACAAGCAGAGATAGGAAAAGCAAGGCAGACAGGGCTAATGGCCAAATTCTGTAATTTTTGCCCAAGCATGTCCTTGCTCAGGATTTTTCTTAAACAACAAATGAATCTAAGAAGGTAGGTAATTTTTTTCTAATTTTCTAATTAATACAAATTGTAGCTAAATGTGCAGCACAACTTTCATTGATTTATTTGGTGTTTGGCAATAATGTGTTCAGAAATCTCCATAACTCTGCACAAAACCTTAGGATAAAGACATTGTCCCAGGCCCCTAGAACCTGCATGTAACACACATAAATTCCTCCCTCCACATCACAGAGCAAGCTTCTTACAGACTTCTACTACCAGTTTTGCCTTGCTTTTCTCTTTTTATGTGAAGATTT
This sequence comes from Cisticola juncidis, assembly GCA_013400215.1. Classification (NCBI taxonomy): domain Eukaryota; kingdom Metazoa; phylum Chordata; class Aves; order Passeriformes; family Cisticolidae; genus Cisticola; species Cisticola juncidis. The sequence continues at coordinate 1,142,626 of VXBR01006352.1, read as the reverse complement.
GGGTAGTTGGCTTACATTGTATATGGGCAACTTATGGCACCTATTCAACTTTTCCCCCAAAAGTTTCCTATCCTGCAAATACAGGACTACACTGGATCTGTGGCTTTGAATCCAAGCACACCCATCTAAAGGAAACAATATTATTCCTGAAGGTATAACTGCACCACAGAAAAAGCATTGTTTCCATTATTTTTTCATCTCCATCTATAACTTTATATGATCAGTGAAAACATGAATGAAAATACCAAATGTTTCAATAGATGAATTCTGAAGTCAATGATGAATTGACATTTGTTGTTTGGTGTCAGCAGTATTTTTTAGTTTCTTTTTCTAAACCTTAGTCAATGCACAGCAACAAAAACATGGTTTAAGGCTATTTTAATAGTGGAAAGATATAATAAACTAACATCAATAGAAATTTTATAATGGTACATATAAATGATAAGATAGCTATACTTACACACTATACAAATATTTACATACATAATATATAAAACCCCCTGGATTTCTATGGAACAAATCATTAAGGAAATAAATATGGCTGATATTGGTATCTATACATATATATAACTGTTCAGATAAGGCATCTACTTGTCCTTAGACAAGTAGTTGGAAAACATTAGCTAGGCTTTCAGAATTGTTAGGGTTATTAGGATGATGTTAAAAAATAATATAAATCCTGCACAGTTTACATTCAAAATAGCCAAGAAACAACTTATTTGAAGACAGAACCTTGTTTATCTGTTTTTGATACTTTTTCTTTCTAGAATTCCTGTTAGTTATGGATACCACTGAAATAACGAAGGAAAGGAAGGAAGAGACCAAAAAAAAGCAGGCAAAGCAAGGCAGTGAGAAAAGCAAAAAACCAAGAAAATAAGAAAGTAAGAAAGCAACTGCATGCAAACAGGCAAGAGAGAATGAAAGATAGAGAGAAAAAAGAAAGAGAAAAAGAAAGAGAAAAAAAAGAAAGAGAAAAAAAAGAAAGAGAAAAAAAAGAAAGAGAAAAAAAGAAAGAGAAAAAGAAAGAGAAAAAGAAAGAGAAAAAGAAAGAGAAAGAAAGAGAGAGAAAGAGAAAGAAAGAGAGAGAAAGAGAAAGAAAGAGAGAAAAAGAGAAAGAAAGAGAGAAAAAGAGAAAGAAAGAGAGAAAGAAAGAGAGAAAGAGAGAAAGAAAGAAAGAAAGAAAGAAAAATTTTACCTAGTTAATCTCTTTTCTATGCTAAATGCTGAATGTCCTCATAACAATTGGAGATAATATAGCATCATCTAACTCAGAGGAATTATCCTGGAGTTTGCCAGGAGTAGCTAAGCCAATAAATAGCTGGAAATATGAAGGAAAATGAATGGGAAAAAAATGCATCCAGCTTTGTACGGGAATTATTTAAACTAAACCACCCCTTGTGTGGGATGTTCTCGCCTCTTAAATTGGATTAATCACTATGACCATAAACAAAGCCATTGTGTTTTATTCTAATCCAACAGGAAAGCATGTATTACTACTGTAAAGCACTTTATAAATGAATGTTTGGCCACTAGAGCCCTGCCATTTTTTGCATAGAACACCACATATTCTGGGCACATTCACAAGTGCTTTTGCCATTTGATGGTGGTACAGCACTTGAGCATTTCCGTGAACATGTTCATTGGCTGAGGAGAAATTGAATGTTTTCATTTACCCAAACTCTGTGTGGTACGGGAGATAAACCAGGCAGAAGATGCTAGAATGAGTGCTAGAAGGCATCCAAAGTGCTTCTCTTTCCAGGAAGCTAAATAAAAAGCAGTATTAGGCTTATAATTAATTATGTGATCTCTCTATTAGTTTCTATAATGCCATATTTTACTCTCCTTGTAGTTCGTTTTATGTGTTTAATGAGCTCAGATGTAAGTAGATCAATAGAACATACCGTGTAAGTAAATCAGTAGTTGTTAAGAGGTCAAAGTTTGGATCTAATCAGAAAATAAAGCCCATACCACTCTTTAAAATGGCCATATGGTAGTATGTCTCTGTGCTGTATTTGTCTGTATCCTGCCAGCTCCCCTGAAGTAGTGAAGACACACATGTCACCTGAATCATCCTATTAAACTGGCCATATTGTGCAGGGAAAGAAGCAGCTTTATAAAAGTTGTAGGATAATGCCACTGCTCTGCGGTTTTCACTTACAATAGAGAAATTACAATAAACAAATGCCTGATCTGCTAATTCAGATCAATTGCAAGCAAACCACATTTGGTAGCATGGATTCAACAGCAATCCTCAGCCAGCAGTACTTCAAAGGGCCACGCAAGAGCGACCACCAGCAGGAATGAGACAAAGCATCCCCAGTTCTCTGCATCCCCCAAGTATGATCATCTCAAAGTGCTCCAGCTGGCAAGAGGGAAGAATGCAGTGAGGGCTCTGCAGTGGCTGGCTACCTGGATTGCTCACTGCCAGGCTCAGGCAGGGGTGGGGGAGAGCCACTGCCATCACAGTAACATGCACACAGGGGATGGAGCCTCAGTGTGACACAGGAGTCAGAGCTCCTGCCACGCATGAGGCTGAGGAGCAGACTGTTCTGAAACACCTCTTTCACAGACAGTAAGTTTCTTGAACAGAATTCATCCTAAATTAGCAGCCACCCTTTTATTAATAACAGAGTTTAAAATGAAACAAGAAAGCTCCAAAGTTTATTCTATAAAATAGAATATAAAGCAGTAGCCACAAAAAACAAACAAAACAAAACAAACAAAACCATCAAACAAGACAACAACAACAAAAAATACCCAACCCAAAATAAAACCATTCAATGTAATTGAGTCCTGCTGTTATTTGGTGGTGGTTTGGGTTTGGCTGGAGGGAACATGAGCTTGGTTTTTATTTAATGCACAGATTTATCTCAGTGGTAATGTTGTCATGATGGTTTTTACAGAGGAAATCAATTGAAACAGCTTACTTACTTGGTTTTCTTGTTCTTGCTGAAATGGAAACCTGAGCATGCCAATGCTGTGCTAATATGTGTAAACCATAAAATTACCCTGTCTAGGGACTACAGCTCGAACTAACTGAAACAGACAGCAGGCTGCTTTCATTACCCACCCTAAGTGAAACTAGAATATTGAGAAGAATAAAAGCTGAAAAGTAAATTAGGAACTGATGTTATAAAATCCTGTCAAAAGCTTCCTAGTCATATAAAAAACCCAATCACATACAATATACTTTATCAAACAAAGGTTTTCAGAAGCATCAGGTTTCAAAGATAATAATTTATTATATATTAATATGAGAGCATATATTAAGAAAAGAGGGAAATCTAAGGTGTATCTAATTACTGCTGTCTTGATCATGTTTATTTAAATATTGCTTCTGTTTACCTTATTGCTGTGTTTTTTCCTTTTTTTCAGTGCTTTTCCTGATAATATATTTTTACATGGAATACAAATTTTAAAAAATTATCTAGGACTCCAGTGTGAATTATGCTGTGAATATACTAAATTTTATTTAATTACTCTTAATAAAATCAAACAAGGTCATCAGAAAGTATAGGAAAGAGGATAATAGGAGAAAATACCATCCAAAATGATCCAATCAATTACTATTCATCAATCACACAGCTGGGAGTAAATTTGTAGTATTTGGCTCAGGGTAACGTTTCCTTAAGCACTATTCACATGCTTAGTAGAACCCATGATCACAAGCTTTGTTGAAACAATGTTTGGAGATACAAAACTGAACCAGGGTATTAGTCCTCCCTATTTCTATTCCTACGGAATTCCTCCAAAATATTAACTGGTTGCCAAAAGCTATGCTTAATTATGGAATTCGATACTAAAGCAAATCCAGCTTTGAAATACCTAGTCAGATCAAAACCATCATGGATGCATGATGCAAACCATTGATCACGTGGAAACGCCAGCTGCTGATTCAAAGGAGTGCAAAGTAGGGTTTTTTTGGCCAATTACAATTACACTGGCAGACCTGAGACTGCTCAAATACTGTCTGTCCATTGCTGCCCACCAAAAACCAGCATAAAAGCGAGAGGTCAACATAAACTCTAGATATGTGGTCTGGCTAGTTTGCCAGAAATAAAACTGTGTGTCCATTTCTTATTCAGATGAAATTAGCACTCCTGGGTCACCCACTAGCACACAGATCAGGTATTAACAATAGTGGAATGAAAGCCTAATTACATTTACTGTAAAATGAGTATATTAATAGCTCTCACCACAGCCAGAGTATGGAGAGAATTAATTCAAATCCCTGTAAATCCCAGAGGCCCTTTATCTCATTCTATTGTGCAAAATTCAACAAAGTAGTAGTATTCCACAACTTATTTTTTTCTATTTTGAAATTGTCTTGATGATATATATCAATATTTTTGTTCACATTACACAAGCAAAAGATGACAGTAGAAACTAAGCTACAAAATCCTAAATAATATAACTCATTTTGATGTCGTCATTATCCAAACTACAATTCAAAATGTCTTCTTACCCAAAGTATTTAATAGAGAGGGAATCTTGGTCAAATTTAAAAACTTGCCTCAGCAGGAACAAAGAATTACCTAGTAGACACTCCCTGAAACATCAGAAACTTTACTTAATTCAATCCATGAACTATCTGGAAAATTGTAAATAAGTTATTAATGCAAGAAAAATGCTTCACTGCACGTTATTAGTAAGAAAAATGCAGACTTTCTTTCTATATTTGGAAAATAAATAAATTGACAGCAACAATTATCCTGTTTTGTCTAGGCGCCTTTGTGGGAGGATGAGCTACCCAACCCAACATCAGAAGCTGAAATCTAATGACTTGATGCATCTGCCATTTTCTCATTTCCCTTTCATCCCATTACATGAAACTACCTGGTTGCTATTATGTTGAGTAGATTCCATATCCTTGTCAGTGCAAGATGCCAGAATCTCTTCAAGAACTGCCTTCCCTTTCTGCATCATAAGAAGAACCACAACATCAAAGCTCCACCCCTCATTTCAAGTGTAGAGCTTCTTGAAGTCAAACTTCCATTTGTTTCCAAGGTAACAAAGAGAAACTCAACTTCAGCCTGTTCCTGGCTTTACAAGTAAAAATTAACCAAGTGATGGATATATGTGCCTTGCTTTATTGCATATTTGTCAAAAGTTAATGAATGCATCAAGTAGAATGGAAAAAAATAAAATAAAGAGAAAAATTTGGAATAAATAATATCAACAAAAGATTAAAAATGTTAAGACATATTTACATTCACAGCCCTATCTCTGTAAAAAGCATACATAATTTAATGAATCAATTTAGAAATGCATTGTCTTTTTTAATCATTAGTATAAATATGAGTTCTTCTTAAAGGCTTGTGTGTATTGGACTCATTGGCTAACAGTATTTCAAAATATCTTACCATGCGTTTTGCAGTATTCAACTTGGGTAAAGTATATTTTTAGTTATTATTCCACATTTAAAGAATATGACCATATTGCAACTTACAGTGATTTGAAATTGGAGGGAAGCAATAAACTAATCAGGGTCAGATCAGAAGCACAGACCTTGCTGCAGCCCTTGGGACAGAAGCATTTTCTGTGGAACTGAAAACTTCAAGTTACAGGTCTTGGGAAGTCGAAATATATGCCCAGACAGAACTGACAGGAATAAATGTGATTGCATACTTTTTATTACCATTTTGCCATAATTCTGATCTCCATCTTTAACCTTCTCCACGCAATGCTACCAATGATTTTCTTTAACAGATTTTATTTAAAGCTTCACATAGGTACAAGCAACTCATACACAGCATGGTAATTTCCCAGTTAGCCTACTTCTGAGGTATTTTTGAAAAAAACTTTTTCTGGTGGACCACTGGGTCACATATTCCAAATCCATTTCAGAGTCTTCTCCCATGCAGATTCAGGCAATTTGATTTTTTTTTCCTGCAAGAGAGCACAAAGAAATACAAGCCTCCAAGTTACTTTTATTCTGTCTATGATCTTTTGCTTGCTGCTTTCACTGTGTTTTTTGTTTGAACCACTTCAGCCACAGAAGTGAAAAACAAGTAACTAAAACCAATTTTAATAAAATAAATTAGAATTATACTCTTAATGTCACTCATCACTTGGGTAACTCCAACAAACAACTTATTTATACACATAACCCATGAGCCTCTTTGTGTGTGAAGACTGAGCTATACAAATCTACTCATATTTAATGACATATGAAGAGAAAAATAATCTGAACAGTAACAGACCAGATAAATAAGATATAGATGCAAGACACTGCCTCAAGTAGAATGGGCTTCTGAAGAGAAACATCTGTCGTGGTTGGGGGGGAGATGAATTTTCCAGGAAGTCGTGGGCAAACCAATCAGTGATCAGGTTTTATGCTGGCACTTGGAGTGGCCACTGGGAGGTTTGGACACGCCTCTGAGGACACAAGGGGTTAAAAGCAGGGACTCCCGGGGGTTCGGCCTCTTTTGGGTTCTGGTTTCAGCAGAGAAACATCTCAGGCCTCCTCCCCTGCTCAGCCACGAGGCTGTGGGGGAGGGGAATCACATGGCCGGGCTGAGGGGAACCAGAGCTTTGGGGCGGGGGGAAGAGAGTGAACAGGACTGGAGCTGAGCTGGCCCCATCCAGGATGGAGGGGGGGAAANGCCCCATCCAGGATGGAGGGGTGGAAAACTGTGGAGCTGCCTTCCGTCCCGTTCCCCACCACCCCAAGGAGAGAGACTGCTGCTTCAGAGTTTCCAACATTGGCAGCAGCCAGCAGCCAAGAAAGAGCAGGGGGAGGGGAGAGGAAAAGCCCTGGCTTGTAAAGAGATGCGGAGTCCAGGACCCTGCCGGGAGCCAGGAACTGTTAACCCTTTCTTGGCAGAAGGAATTCCCAGACATTGATTCTCATGGCTGGTGGTTTCAGAAGAAAGAGAAACAGCCTGGGACCGAGATGATCACGGACGATGGAAAAGAACTTTAGATGAGCATAGATTTGAAGAGGACTAGGCTGGACTTTTCTTGCATAATGTTAGCCATAGACTGAACTCCAGTCTCTTTTGAACATAAACTGCATTTTTGGGTGGATGCCGCCGGCTCGACTTTGCCTCAGTGACTGGCACTTTAAGAGTGGAGCGAACAGAGATGAGAGGGGGAGGGGGTGGTGGTGCCCTCTGCCCTCCGGGAAGATCTGTTCTTGGAACCCTCTGTCCCAGGGGAAAGATGGGGAGAGCTCAGCATGCAAGCATCCTTAAAAGAGCCCTGTATGCAGCTTTGGCCCATGGACACTGGTGAGAGCACTGGACATGGAGAAGAGAGAGTGTCCCTTGGCAAACTTCTCCAGGCGGTGCCACGGGTGACATGGAAACACATAAAAGGTAGGCCTGTTTTTCCTAAGGAGCAGTCTGTAGTGCAAAAAAACCTCCTCTCTACCTTGCTGAATTGAAGATTAGGTTTTTTGGGTTTTTTTTGAGTAGTTATTGTTTGATTTAAAACCCAAGGGTTTAGTCTATGGAGGGTAATGTGTAAAGGGTGGAAACTGGGGGAGGAGAAGAAATGTTCTGGGAAGTTTTT
>VXBR01006352.1:1091611-1134555 GCA_013400215.1 Cisticola juncidis | reverse complement strand
ATAAAGTTTTGTTTTCTGTTTTCAAGGTTTAAGCCTGCTCTGCTCTGTTCCTGATCACATCCCACAGTAGTTGTTAGGGAAAAAACATATATTCATGGGTGCATTAACATCTGGCCAGTGCTAACCCATGACAATATCAAAATAAATTTCAATTATTCAACTACCAATTTTTCTCATTTAAGTATCCTTCTACCAAGTCTTCTTTATCTTCAGCTATTATTTCCGTGCCCTTCCTCAGAATTAAAAGGACTATTAAAGATCTTATACTCAAGAGTATATCTAAAACTGATTGTTTTGATTTTTGACAGAAATCTTTGGTCAAAGTAAACACCCTGAAAACTGACCCTAGATAACTCTGCTTGAAAACTTCAGCTGCAGCCAGAAGAAAATGACTTCCTTCAAATTCCTACTGCATCCTAAGTAAAGGCTGGCCTTAAAAAAAATACAACGAAGACATTTAACCAAAAGTGTTCAATGGAGAAAAAAATTTCCAGCTAGGACTGCTTAGCTAAACAAACACATCTACTAAATTTTCAGTGTCATTTCATCTCCTTCCAACCGCAGATATGATCTGTCTCAATACCTGCAAATATTTTGTTAGAAAAACTGTTGCATATAAATAAATAACTAAATAAGCTGAGAAATAAAAATTTGGGGTTTTTCCTTGCCCTTTTAAACTTGCATGTATGCTCAGTTTTCTCGAAGTGCAAATTAGCATCAGAATAAAAAGGCATTAAGCTGTGTTGAAGCACTTTGTTTTAAACACTTAAATGTGCACAAAAAGGTGCACTCTGAGCAGCATGGAATGCAATTTGGTTATTGGTGAGGTGAAAAAACTTGATCGGGTCTTTGTCAGCTCATTTGGAAGCTCTACACCAGCTTGACTTCAATCAGACTCATTTGAGAGGATATTGTGCACGAGTGCATGTCTTCTTTCCTAAATTATCAAAGTAAAGGCTGTTTCTGTAGATTTTTGGTAGTTGCTGAAGCCAAAGTAAAATTAAAACAGTAGTTCCAAGTATCCTCACACTTGGGGAGCTCTCTGGGAGGCTCCATGGATGCTGGACTGTGACAGCACAAAATTTCTTTTCAGTCAAAAGCCAGGGTGAGAAGCAGAGAAGTTCAACTCAGTCCACCAAAGATCCTGAAATGACCAAGAGGAACCATCACTCCCAGAAGCATAAATGTTTCCTGCAGGTCCCAGTATAAGAAACTAAGCCCTTTGCTGTCCATGATACTCTGCTATCATCTTTCTGCTTTCATTCATAGAAGCCAAGATGGCTTTTTTACAAGGTGATAATATATATATAAAATGCAGACAGAGGGAAAAATAAATGTAACATAAGTGTTTTTAAATATTTTACAAATAATGCTCCCCTTCTGTGTTATTTACCAGAACATTTCCTTCCCATCTTTAGCTAAACAGGAGATGGAACAAAAAAGAGGGAATGTTCAAAAAAAAATCACTCTCAGTAGGCAAAGGTGTCTCACATTTATTGTTTTCTTTTTCCTGGGCTAGACAGTAAAAGCCAGTAATTTTACAGCTGGGGATTTCAAATATAATTTTGTTTACTTGTTCTTCCTGAGATGATTTTTCTTTCTGCTTTCTGTTTTGAATGGATTTTATCTCTGTATCTTCCAAAGCTGATATAGATCCACAGGTATTTCCCACATCCAAGCAAAGTCTGTTTAAATGACTTCTGTAAGCCTGTGTTATATACAGCTTCAGTTGTAAAGAAAGAATGTATATTAGAACGTGATTAGAATAATTTTTCAAGCAGTTCTTGGTGAAAGGTCTGAATTTCTAATTTATAAAATAGTAACTCTCTAACAGAAAATAAGAATTTCTGTGGGTTTATGGAAGTGATGAGCACAGCTTTATAGGGAATTCTGAGTTCAACTTTCCAGGCTGGAAGGAGAAGAAGTATTTTAGTCAAAGCATACTTTCAAAAATTAGAAAATTTAATTTTGGTACATAATAGGCTTTCTGTCAATTCAAAAATAAATCTTCTGTTTACCTGTCTGATTACAATAGTTTTAAAAGTGCCATTCCAAATGTTCGCGGGATATATTAAAAATATTAAAGAATTTCTCTCTAGAAAACTATTTCATCATAACCACTGGCCTACTTTCTTTGGAATAATCACAGGGTTAATTAGGTAAATATACTTGTGTAAAATGATAAGATCAGAGCCAAGAAACCTTTAATATACATATTGCCACTTTTGTTCAGTGAATATTAAATATACATACTTTATAATATACATATTGCCACTTTTGTTCTCTAAAGATTAACAGATTTTGGGATGGCATTAGTATAACTTATTCTCCATTCTATATGAACATTTAAACTGCAGTTTTCCTTAAAAATCTGGAGTGGGCAGAAGGTTAATGTAACTCATGTTTATACTGTATAACCAAAATGTCAACCATGCCTGTCCTGCAAAACAAGTGGGGCACATGTACGCTGCTTTCAGGACTCAAATTGTCTCTACCCAGTACTATGATATCCACAAGATATTTATACACCTCAAAGGGGAAATAAAGGTGAACTAAGCTAATATTTGTATTTTGACATATAGACTTCCCTGAGGGAAAAACCTTCATTAGACCAGATTGCTGTTAGGTCCATCAATATCAATATATGATATTAATATCAACTTATATTTATACTGAAAGATAGATGGAATTCTATTGATAATAATTGTACAACCATTTCAGTACTCAGCATATCCCTATGATTGTGGCCTGATGCCCTAATTTAAGAAATCACCTAAGGGGACCTGCTTTGAACTCCCCTGTAAGGTCACATCTTGCAAAATTGCAAGAGTTTTACATTAGTTTTGCAGCAGAGATAAGCTCAGTTCAGTCACATACTGTATAAATTTCTCATAAATACTCATCCGAAGCTATGAGTTGGCAAGAGTAAGGAGGTAGGTAGAAGAAGGGGAAGAAGGAAAAGGAGAACAGGGATCTCCTCTTTGGTAATCAGGAGAAAATGTCAAGCAGGGAGAGTTCTCCACACTTCCATAAATAAGATACTAATCAAAAGGCACCCTCAACTACCTGAGCAGATTTTGTGCTATGGAGACAAAAGACAAAGCTTCACCATGACCCTTGCCTTATCTCCCATGTCCCCTGATCCTTCCTCAGAGACTTGTCCAATACCTATTTCCCAACAATTTGACTTCCAAAGATTGGGGAAAAAGGAAAAAAAAAAAAAGGTTTTATACAGGGCAACTTGTTTCTTTGCACTGGACTATGAGGAGCTTGAAGTCACTTGAAACGGAGCATGGAGTATCTGTAGCATATGTCATTGCTCCACCTGAAACATGAAACACATTTTCAGTTATCTTGAGCCAAGTGGAAATGTGGGCTTTAAAGGGATCAGGATCAGATAGAGTAGGTGGTCTTACTTTTAGACGTGAAAACCTGAACAAATACCTGGATATAAAAGGAATTCCATAAAGGAACCATTTTAGACTGCAATAGACTTATATTTCATGACTTTTGATTTTCATTAGTCATTGCCCCCTTTGTAGTTATAAATGAAGATTTATAGGAAAAATATTTCTAAACATAAAGGTCATTATTTCACAATCAGATGGGTGAGAATTTAATATCTATTTTTTCTGTCTTCAATACTGCAAAGGCATAAAGCTCAGCTTTTATTTTAAAGTGAGTAAATGTTAGTTTCAAAGTATTTTTAATAGAATAATACTGAAGTCAAATTTGAAACAGAAGTTGTTTTTAAGTTCTCAAATAACTAAATTTTTTATTAAAATGAAAATTACATGTGGTTTTGATATTCTGTTACAACAAATGAAGCCTCTATTAGTTTATATTTAATTTGCATTTTAAAGTCTAAAGAATAGCTATATTCAAAAGAGAATTTTTTGGTGTGGTAAAAAACCATCATCTCATATGTCTCCTTTAATCAAAACTCAAAATCTGGCAACAAAATGTCAGTGTGGAGTGTCTGCTTTATAAACTCCTGGGAAAAGGTTTACAATGTCAATATTTCAAAATGAATAATTTTATAGAGTTTCTCTATTATTAATGAGCTTCCCACTTTAATCTAAAACATGAAGGGAGCATTTGTATTCCTAAAAATAAGTAGATGAAGTATTTTAAGTGGTTCAAGAAGATAAATTTTATTGTTTTTAATGACATGGTGTCTGAAATCATGAACATCAGTCAAGAATGACCATGCAAGATCACCCACATTATATGTGAAAAGCAAACAAAATGCTTCTGGTTTACCATGAGATACCTTAGAGTATCCACAGCACATGCTTCAATTTTTAGTTTTATCTTTCTGCCTTTTCTCTTACTATTTAGGAATTTTGATGCCTGATAATTTTTTAACATCCCTTGGCAGGCACTATTGTGACAATTTCTATTGCCAGAAATTATCATGACTCCTCTGGCCAAAAGCTGTCTGCTTATCTGCCTAGATTTTAATTCTGAACCCATCTCTATACTTTTTCTGTGCCCACTGCAACCCCAAGGCTGGCAGAACGAGTGTCACCCACAAGGGGAAGGCGGAAGCACCGACTCTATTTCCAGATGCTTCCCTTACTGCCACGCTGGCAGATGAAGCAAGCAGGGCTTGCCTGCCAAACATGGCATAACTCTACTCTTAGCTCAAGCAAAATCTTGGCTATGCTGAAACCTGTGGCATGTTGCCCACCCCCTTCAGCAGAGCCCAGCTTCTGGCACTGCAGTGGTGATGGGGAAGCACAAGACAGTTTGATTAAGTGAGGAGGGCACTGGGCAAAGGAAGCAGAGGTGCCACCATGCATGTGGGTGAAAAGAGGCTCTGAAGGAAGCCAGGAAGCAACAGGTCTTGGGTCTTTCGTCTTCCTTGATGTCGTATATAAAGATGGATGATACTCACAACATTACTGAAATTATTTATTGACCAGAGTAGGCAAAACAGCATGGTCACTATTCTATTTCTCTTTATTATCTCACACAATTTATTCTTATGCCTAATCTGAGCCTTGTAGCATTTAATCACTGTGCTCTTTGGTTCTCTTTACCCCAGCATCTTTCTTACTACGTGTCATCCTCATTCATCTTGTCACATTTGAAATTTAGAGGGTAAGATTTCTTGGAACAAAGATGCATCTCACTGAAACTTCTGAAAAGCATTTCTGGCATACCCTTTGAATGCAAAATAATGAAATCAATACAAGTTATTTTCACTGTTCTCTTCCTATAGAAAAAGATGACAGAATTAGATTCCCCAAAATCTAGAACTCTCAAGATATTTTTTGATTTTGCTATCTTTGGACCCTCTACGCTATGCAGCATCTCCTTGGTTTTTAGATTGCAGATTTTAAAGAGAGAAGTTGAGACAAAGAGTTTCAAGGATCTTTTCCCCAAAAAGTATGTTCCATCCTCCATCATCATATCAGAAACTGTAATACATACCACCATGATCTCTTCCTAGGTGGGACACTAAGGAGCTGCTTGCCACCTGCCATTTGGCTCATGTCCCCTCCATGTGACCTGCCTTAGTATCAGCCCTCAACTATTTTGTTTATATTTCCTATTTTTAGTTTTAATGTGACATGTGTCTCAACAAAAAAATTTTAGACCACCAAACTCCTCACTTTGTCAATATTCCTTCCTTTGGATAATGCTTTCTGGATTCACCCTCACAAAATGTATGGTGGAAGGGGTTCTGACCAACAGACCTGTCCAAAAGCAGGAGTACCCATGTACCACCTAAGTGTACTCATGCCTTGGCTAACCTCCAGAGGCCATGGAGAACTGAACATTAATTTTTTCTCTGTAGCAATCTCTCACTTGCTTGAAGACTAAATACCATGCTTGTTAACTTAGTAGTGCTAACTCAGCTCATCTCCTGTCATTATTTTTCTATCAAGCTTGACATTTCTGGGCATTTTGATGTCCTTTCCTTCATTTGTTTTAAATGTAATTTGTTCTGCACCATTGCATCATATGTTTTATACTTCAGTGCAGACTCCCTAGGGCAGATGTCAGCAACCCAACTAGAACAGTTTGCTGAACTGCAGGTTTATTCCTCAAAGCTAGGATTATGTTTATTGCCAGTCACCCTAGTGATCTAATCTTAAAATAATTTGCCAGTGGAGACCACTTCCTGCTTATATGGACCTCCTGGAGGGCAAAGAACTTCATTTTTCCCAAATTGGCTTCCTCAGGAAGTAGGCCTCTTATCTCCTGGTCCCAAAGCTGCAGTGTGCCACCTATAATATACCCTTCTTCCATACTGTAGGTGGTGACTTCTTCCCAAGCAGACTTTTACTTATTCCTAAGACTGGCCCAACACTTTAGAAATAAAGAAAAGCTTCCGAGAGGATTGACAAACTTTATATGCATAGCAATAACATTAAAACACATTTTAATTCACACACCGGAGTTCTGCAACCTTCAAAAAGTATTAGTACTTGAAAATAAATTAATAGAAAACTAGCAACCTCTGATGTTTTCCATGTGTGTGTGCTTAGATGACTAAGTTAGTATTAAAGGACAAGGTAAAGTCTTACACCTATCAGTGTAGAGGGTAAATTCAACAAAAGAAGAAGGAAATGACATATGAAGTAGGACAGGTCAAGATGCTTTAAAAAAAGAGATTTTGGTAAAATTTCTTCCTATTCATTCAGTATAACTCCCTAAATTACTGCTGAATTGCAAAGATGGCAAGAAGTTTACAGATAAACTTGGTCATGTAAGTTTTTAATATGTCTAATAAATCCTTCTCCTACCTAGTATTATATTAACAAATATAATTTGATTCTAATTCTCAGTAAATTCACAAGTAAACACAAAATAAAATAACACATTTAAAATAATAAAAATAACCGAAAAAATATGCTAAGAATTTTGCACTATTCTACATTAACTATGCTTAAAGTGGCTGATTTAATGTGAGATTATTTAGAAATGGAAAACTGAATTAAAGAAAAAAGTGAAACTTTATTTCCAAAACATCAAAATTATAAACTCCATATAATTAAATATTAATATTAAATATTAATTTCAAATGTTCAAAACATTTTTTTCTTTAAAGCCCAGCCTTAAGAATATGGTTTATCTCTCCTGTCTTGTACCCTCCTGTATGTTGCTTTGCCATGTTTTTCACACAGAAGCAGTAAACATCTTCCCTACCACACTATCAGCTGTAATATCACTTATTCAGGATAGATCACCTGTTAAGCTCTGTTGGTTGATATGCCTCAATGCCAAAATTTACACCAAGAACTTATTGGATAAATTGTGGAATAGATTATAAAAGAAAATGGGATTTTTTTCCTCATAAAAACTTCAAGACTTTAAGTATTCCTTCCACTCCAAATAGTATGATTAATCAAAATTAGAGGTTTTTTTCTTAATTGACATAAAATAAAAAATAACAAGTTAGAAAAAAAACCCTTAATAATTTATCTAAACTTAGAAATTCTAGGGGTTTTTTTCTTAATTTTAGATTTCTGATGTGATTTTTTTTAAATTTAGTGGCAAAGCATCAACATTTCAATTTAATATATTTTGATCATTAGAGTGATTCTAAATCACATTAAAAATCTATGCCAAAAGTATCAGAACCAGCATATACTCTCAAATCTCCATTTTCCTACAAATGTTTTAAATATAAGAACAATATAAAACTAAAATCCCAAAGAAGCTTATTCTACAGAAAAAATATTACTATCTATACTAAAAAATGAAGTTTCATCATTTAATAATATTCCCTGTGAATATAACAGGCAAAATGAGAGGGAGGACAACAAAACATAGAAAAGAGAAAGAAATCAGAATCTAGGGACTGTTGGGAAAAGATAGCACCTGACATGCTTAAATAAACTGTATTCTGCTCCCAACATGTCAGGTTACACTAAATACCAAAAGTAATTTTTTTGTACTTTCTGGGAACCTGTCCCATATCATGCTGAGGCATTTATGTTTTACACTAATTATCATGTGACTACTGTGCTAGATGGCTAATGGAATACACATTTAGTAATGTGAAAGGCCAAAACCACTTAAGAGTGTCAAGTGAGGTATCTTCACCTCCACCGCCAAAAAAGGCTGCCAGTGGTGTGTCAGAGACAACACAGCTTCCAAACGAGTTGAGTAGGAAACAATGGTGTCTCACTCTAGGAGGTTGAGAAGATTCCCAGAAAAGAATCTGCCTCATTCAGTCATACCCACCACATCTCACAGAAGTGCTGCCAGATGGGTACCTTGTGCAGAGGACTACACAGAGAGTGTAATACATCACACACAGCTCCTGTGTCTGTGTCCAAGAAGAGACACTTGTAGTAGTTGCCAGTAGAATCAATAGACTAAATTAATCATCTGTTGGCTGAACTCAGTAAGAACCAACATGTGGTGGAGTCAGAGGTGTGTGTCTCAGAATTGTCTGTAACAGTCTTTAAAGTCTCATAATCAACATAATTTGAGAACTTGACAATATCGTTCAACTATGCCAAGCTGGAACCACCGCTTTTGGATGTTTACATAAGACAAGGCCCACCACATGACTTTCGCTTTTCTTTTTTTCCACAGGGGTGTGGGTAAAGGAGAAGAATCTGTCTACTATCTATAAACAACGTCTACTGTCCCTTGGGAAGAGGCTCTCACAGCTCCCAGTAACACATGAGGGGTCTGGAAGAAAGATGAAGGAAACCCAGGACTGGTTTCACCACAATCTTCTTGTCTGATCTTGAAGAGTCAACTCTGTACCTAGTGATTCACTTTACCATCTGCTCAACATCATAGGAGTACTGTGAGGATAAATACATAATGAGTAGGAGGCACCAAGTAACTGCAGTGTTGAAGGCAATATAGTATGTTGGCTACCAAAATGAAGGTGTAATTGTAGCTTATACTATGTTCTTCTGCAATAGTAGTAAAGAAAAGCCACCTTAGGCTTTAGTAGGTGGTAGGTGCTAAAAAAAGCTGAGAATGTACATAAGAGATATTGATTCTATTTAGTTGTTAATTTGTTCACCTAAAAAGAAGAGACTCAGGTTCAATTTCCTACACCATCAGCTGTTTATTTACATAAACTGGAAGAGCATCAACAACATAAATATCGGATAATTTACACTCAGTCCCCTGTAGGTACTTACTTGGGCTGGGCTGTTCTTGACTTCAAGATCTTCTTATAAACAAACTGAAGAAATTGAATCCATGTCTTGTGTTCCATGACAACTGGTTTTTTTTTTCAGTTTCAGTAATTCTAAGAAGTGAGTTTTTCCCTGCACAAAATATTTTTTTAATTTAATCTTTGCTGCATGCATCCTCATGGGCCTTTATTTCTTTTGTTGTGAACAGAACAAGGGAAGCTTTAAATCTGAGAGACAGGTAACCCTTTATACCCTCATAAAATTTTAATCTTCTTCTACACACCATCACAGCAGTTTTATATTTCATTCTATTACTGAGAACATCTTGGTTGCTAAGTTATCTTGGTGTGGTGAACACCACACTCTTAATATTTGTTATTCCTTCTTTAATTCTGTGGCTGTCTTTATATGTAAAAAGTATGAAAGAATGAACTGTTAAATTTTGCTGATGACTTTCAAGATATAATGTGTGTGATCAAAAACTTAAAGAAATGTCTCGATAATTTCATCTGCAAAAGCAGTTAGAATAGTTGCCTCTATACTCATGTCTTAATTATTATCCGAAAGAGTTCTGAGTTCCTAAAATTGTGTGCTCTACAAATAAAAAAAAAACTGTTTTATTTTAAATGTTTCTTTCCTTAATTGTTTATTAACAATGACTGTGAGATTATTGTTGGAAATTAATCAATAACTTAAATATGTATTTATTTTATTTCTTGTATATGGACTTCTTTAGAGGCTTGCCAAACTGTAATTGAACATCTGAATAGTAATAAATTTAACTTTTTTACAACCCACAGACAAGTCACGGTAAAGAATGGCATGCAAGCCTTGCTCTTACCAAAGATGGAATTAACTGCCTAAATAAAAAGCTGTAAGTCCAACTTGGCCATGATCAAAGGAATCATTCCAATGTCTCAACACTTAATGTGTCAGGCTGCCACCATGGGAACCCTAACTTGGCCCAGTATAATTGAATTACAACATGATTTACTCTGTGCCTTTTGCCTTTTTTTCCACCAACTGCTATCTGTATTCGTTTTACAAAAGAACAGTTTTAAAGGAGACAATTTGCACAGAATAATGGTTTCTGGTAATTTTCACAAATATAAATGCATATATTCCTCTTGTGGGTTTAAACTCCTAAATTCCCTTCAGGTTATTGTCTAGTATATGGTTCCTTTAATGTTCTTTACTTGGAGAAACTTCGTAATTTTCAGGAAGGATTACAGAAAAAAATAATTTTCTGTATTTCAGTATTTTCTGAATCACAAAGATGAAAAGAACCTTTTTCTTTCAAAATTTGAAATGCAGACTTCTCTTTGAGAAACAGATCAGCCAATAGTGTCGGAAACCACTCAGTCCTGCTGTGCAAATCTATGACATAGCAGTGTGAAACCTGTCACTCCAATGCTTATTCGTCCTTCCAGGCACTCAGCAGGTGGTAAAGGCCTTAAAGCATCTCAGTAAACAAAAAGGGTATTTGAATTGCCATTTCATGTCATCTTTTACTTGGGAAAATTTCCGTTTACTCTTAAAAACCTGACAGCACTTTAAAAATATCTTTTTTTCCCCCTCTAGATTACTTATCAATAATTATACCTAAAGCAGTCTTCTCCCAGTTTGCATTCTGAATTGCATGTGTCTATAGCCTTGATGGGAGCAGTAGTCTTCATGAGTACATCTACATGATTTCACATATACTCGAACTATCTCTTCTACTCCACACAGAGCTGCAGCAAAAGGTACACAACTAAAATTTAAAAAAAAAAAAAAAAAAAAAAAAAAAAAACCAAAAAAAAAACCAAAAAAAAAACCCGAACAAAAACCACAATAAAAACCAAAAAAACACAACAAGCAAAAAACCAAAAACCAAAACCAAGTTCAAACAAACAAACAAAAATAACAACAAAAAAAAGTCCAAACGTGATGGATCCCACACATAAAATGTGATCTGACAGACTGACAATCTGGAACAGGTTGCCCAGAGATGCTGTGGATACCCCACTCCTGGAAGTGTTCAAGGCCAGGTTGGATGGAGGTCTTGAGCAACATGGTTTCGTGGAAGGTTTCCTGCCTACAGCAAAATGAATGGGCTAAATGGTCTTTTTGACCCCTTCCAACTCAAACCATTCTGTGATTCTGTGTTTCTATGAAAATTATGTATACCTCAGCTAACAGCTAATCTTTTCTTGCTCACAAGATTAGTATTTGTCTTTTTCTTTTAATCTTTATAAACATCAACACTGCATGCTATAAAGTAATCCAAACACAAGAAGGACGGAACAGTTTGAAATATGTCAGGACCTTGTGCACTGCCATCTTTGGAAGAGCAGTTGTTAGTGACACAATGTGAGGAGCAGCTGGCTGATGGACAGCCATGCAGCAGCAGCCTGCCATGGCCTGCCATGCCAGTTTTCTGGGAAGACATCAGCTCGTGGGCCAGATAACCACTCAGGAGATGAGCAGTGAGGGTGACTAGCTAACTCAGCCTCCCTCCCAGCCCTATACTAGGCAAAACAGGACTCTGGCTACACTGTTCAAACACAGCAAATGAAAACAGCTCCAAAATTGACAGCATATGGCGGTTTTTCCAGAAGTGTTTACATAGACTGTTTTAATTCAGAACCTGGGGTGTGTTAACATGAACTTAATGAAAGGGTGAGTATGGAGATGGTTATTGTTGTCTGTCAATGGTTATCAGCAGTAAAGCTAACAGACCCACTGTTCCAATTAATTTTTTGGCTTCCCACCCTGGTGCAATAGTACCTGAGGCAGATCAATGAAGTAAAACTCTGAAAACTGTTCCTTTAGAGATACGAAAATGTGCAGAGAATCTTCCTTAGAGTACTGCATTTGTCCGTTCAACTACTGTGTATGCACTATACTACTTTAGATAGATAGGTTTTGCAAGCACCAGACTTTTTGTCTCAAAAAAGAAAAAAAATCATCTCTAGCTTTACCAAAATATTTAAAAACTTTTCTCAAAAAGCTAATGCTCAAGCTTCATTAACTGTCTAAAACGTCTAAGAAAGAGGACAGCTAGAGTTACAGTTATTACATCTGGGATGTGAAAATGATTAAGTGGAATCTTCTTTAAGGATAAAAGTCTTATATTTGATGATCCTAATAACTATTCAGAACAATTTTGGCTTTTACAGTTCAGACCAGCACATAGTTCACAACAGCACAGCAAAATGCAGCCAAACATGACTACTTAATGGCACTGCATTTCTTTATTTTATTGTGTAAAAGCACTTTACTATAGCTTACAGTAAACTATAATGCAGATATTTTATATTAAAGATTCAAGAATCTACCCATTATTCATAGTTAAAGGCCAAGCTATAGCTTAATCTTTTGGACAGTGTCTAGAAAATGTTAATAAAAGCTTTGTATCCATAAATTGAAATAATGCATTTCCTATTTTATATTGAAAATAGAATAAAAATATTCTGTATTTTAGAGGCTTAACATTTTATTATTTCTATACCTCTGCCCTTAAAATAGGATCTTTTTTAAGAACATCTGAGAAATGTTTTGGGTTTTGAAAGGAAAATATAATCATTAGTGGAAAATTTCAGATTTTTAAAAATTTACTTTCCTAAGTAATGTATAAAACCTGCTAAATAGCTCTTATTTATAGAATATTATGGATTAGATATTGTTGAATTAAGTGCAAAAGCATTTATGAAAGTGTCTACTATCAGAAGGATACATCAAAATGGTGTTATGCATGATATCTCCTCAACTTAGATCATCCATCAAGAGAGAATCTCCCTTTGGAATATAAGAACACTCTGAATTTCTCAGTTTTGGTTCAGTAATCCCATTTGACACCAGATCAGTTATCTTTATGAACACAGAGCTGCTAGTGGCCTGGATTTTAATCTCATCTGTGAAGCAGGTGCAGTTTGCTCTGCAACACTTCAATTTTGTGCATGCAAAATCCAAGCCACTTCTCTTGGAATGGCTTTAAAAACAATCTGTTTTAATCTCATCCCCACCTGAAATATCAGAATTCTAGGAGATACTGCTTAGCTATTTTTGACCACATAATCTACCTTATGTTCACAAATTCAAATCAGAGTGATATGGCAGACTTAATTAATTTTGTAATAGTCCTATGACTGTTGGGTGTTGATTGATGAGAAACTCAACATAGCCAGCAATGTGCACTTGCAGCCCAGAAAGTCAATCATATCCTGAGCTGGACTGAAAGCAGCAGGGCCAGCAGGGCCCCTCTAATCTGCTCCTGTGAAAACCCAGAATATTGCATCCAGCTCTGGAGCCCTCAGCACAAGAAGGACAGAGATGTGCTGGAGCAAGTCTATCAAGATGATCAGAAGGCCCTCTGCAGCCTCCTATGAGGACAGGATGAGGAGCTGGAGTTGTTCAGCCCAGGGCAGGAAAGGCCCTGGGGAGACCTTAAAAGAGGCTTCCAGTATCTAAAGGGAGCCAACAGGAAATCTGGAGAGGGACATATTACAACCACATGTAGTGACAGGACAAGGGGGAATGGCTTTAAACTGAAAGACACTACATTTACCATCAGTATAAGGAAAAAATTCTTCACTGTAAAGGTAGTGAGGCACTGAAACAGGATGCCTGGACAAGTTGTGGATGCCTCATCCCTGAAAATGTTCAAGGCCAGGTTTTGACAAACTGATCTAGTGGTCAAAGTTTTCTTCCAACCCAAACCATTTCATGATTCTATAATCCTATGGGACAATTCCATGTCAGACAGCAGATTACAAGTCTAAGCACCAAGTAAATTTTAAAAATTAACAGCAGCAAAGTGATCCGTGACTAGGAAAATGCTGCATCCATGTAAGTTTCTTTGCCCAGCAGCTCTGGATTTTATCTTGGGAATTTTATACTACAGCATGCAAAAGCCCTGAATTAACCACATCACCACACTACATCAGCATACTACTAACCATGAAGTTAAGTATTTAACATGTAAGGTTCTACCTGTATACAGTTTTAATATATCACAGCATGTCTATGTATACATTACTTATTATTTATGATACACTGTTAAACTTGGTAGGGGCAGGATTGTTCTGATACATAGCTTTCTACAAAGAGACCTATGTATTTTTTTGCATTCATGGGTATATTAACATTGATCACAGAATCCTATGTTTAACAGAGATGGGAATCTTGAGTTTCAGCAGAATGCACACAAAATTGCAAAGCAAAGAATTTTACAGATAAAGGAAAGAATCAACTGGCATCACAGGCAAAGAATAATAGTTTATATTAGGAAGGAGAGAGCAATGAACCACAACATTTTAGTCTCGTATGTTTTGGCCACAAGGGGCACACAGTACAAAAGCAAGCTTCAGCCTCCAGTGCTTACATCCACATGAACCCACATCATTTGTGCATTTTTCTTGCAAATAACATGTGGAGGAGGAAAAACCAAACCAAAACAAAACAAACAAACAAACAAAGAAGGGAGCAATCATAAATTAATATAACCAATAGTTTCAGATTTTATCTGAAGCCAGAAATGCTCAGCTTATTTAATTTTCAGCAGAAAATCTAGGAACATTACTTTTCATTATATATATTTAATAAAAGTGGATAAAAATATCTATGCTAGTCTTCTGGAAACAGTGCCTTTGAGATCATTGTTAATTTTGAAACATTTGCAATATATTGGATTATTTTAAGTGAAGAGTTCATGGCTGAGGGCAATTGCAACAAACAACTTTCAATTTATCATATACAAAATTGTTACATAGTATTATTTATCTCAATACATATAATGTATCATTTGCTTTAATAATAAATATGTATCTAAGGCTTTTAAAAATGTTGTTTGCATTTCAGTAAGCAAACTAAGAACAAGCAGTTACTGCAAGTCCTATAACATCACAGTGCCAGTAAAACAGCAGCACAAGGCACACACACACACAGGGGTGCAAGAGCACCAGTAAAACAATGTGTACAAGTCTCCTACAGATGCTCATAAGCGAGCAAGCAGGATAAAACAAATAGTTCTGCTTCATGTCTGAATTCTTTGCATGACCCATGGCGTCTGAAGTCTCAAATGAATGTCAACCAGTGCAAATAAACCTGTCAATTATGGATCTAAGTCTTAACATCCCCAAGTTATTCCTCACACTGTGCTAGAGACCAAATTCAGAGGCAGACTAAATTTTGGCACATTGTGTGCTACTGAAAAATAGGCTGGTAGCAAAATTTACTGTTGGTGTATTATCATTTCCTGAGTCTGATGCAAATGTCTGGTTTGACACTAAAAACATCTCTAAAACAATCAGATTTAAAAAAATGAAATTATTGCATATAATGCTTCACTGTCTAGATTAGCTATGACCTTTCTCCGTTGGATGCCTTTCTAAATGTCATGGACATTGATCTCCAGCTCAGTATTGAAGAGAAGGCATTTAGGATTTGAAAATATAAATTAGGCTAATTTAGATGTGGTGCTTAAGTAAGGTGTGGAATTTAATTTTGATAAATCTGTCAAAACATTATTCAGTTGTAACTGTACCTTCCTAAATGTAGGATGATAATTCCCTTTACAGGAAATAACTCAGAAAGGTTTCTAAGGAAACCAGGCAAGCACACCAAACTAATATGAGGTTTTATATGACAGTGAATATCACACAAGGAGAGTTGGAAGAGAATTTTCAAGGGAAAATGCTGTAAATGTGAATGAAGATAAATCTACGTTTAAACACTGTCAGTGTTTGACAATCTCTACTTCTGACTCCAGACATACTACTAGGTTAAGCAAAAAGAGATATCCAACACACGAACAGGAACATGCACATTAACAGAAGCATGCGGGATACAATTTATTGACAAAATACAAATGCAAATTAAGGAAGGCGAGGAAAGGAAAATGCAGATTATTTTAATGGCAAACACTTTCAGACTGGGTAAAGTGAGTGAAGTGGGAAAAATCTCACCACCACAGTAATGATAGGTGTTTTAGTGGTTTGACCATATTCAGATAAAATTATGGCCAATGGCTGTAGAAACTGCGCATAAGAAAATTAGATGAAAATCTTTTATTTGTATGCATATATGCAAAACAGCCTTATAACTGCAAAAAATCAGATTTCCAGACTCATAAGGGGGGAAGGTATGTCTGGATTTTTGATTTTTCAAACTTCAGGGATGCTTGAGTACTTCTAAGTGTCTTGAATATTTTTAATTAATATTCTCCTGTGGAGGCTGCTCCTTGTTTTCTTCCCCAGCAGAGCTAAACTGATTCTCTGTAAGGGACCAGAGGGAGGGAGGTGGTCCAAGCAGTGCCAGGCACTGACCAGGATTTAAGGTGTTCTGCTGTTTAGTGTGCAGGTGCAAAATGCTAAAAAAAAAAAAAATAAAAATACAAACAATAAAAGGCTAGATGCATGACATATGAGGTTTTTTTCCCTAGGTAAAGGCAAGGAGAAGGGGCCAGTGCTGTCATATTTGCTGGGAACTGTGAGCAAAGCGTGTGACAGTGCACAGCTCTGCTCTGGCAGGTGCTAACTGTGAATAACAAAGGCTCTGTGCTCCAAACTGGGACTCGATTACAAATGAATAAGAGAACCTCTGATGTAAATGCTTGTGATGACATGAATGTGAACTTTTCAGGCAGAATCAATACCTTCCATTAGATCACCTCATATTGTTGGGAAAAGCCACACTTCTGGTGGATATAAACTTTCCCTCAGGCCACTATAGCTACATCCAGGTTAGGGGCCAGGCAGAAGATTACGGGCAGTAAAAAGCAATTCCCTTTCCACCCACATACAAATCCTTTGGATTACTCTATTAAAAAGAGATAATTGCAAAATCTTGAAGAAAATATTTTGTTTATAAACTATCTTATCAAGTACCATGAACGCAAATAGAATAAAATAACAAGGTTGTTTCTCTGCACCACCTAAAAATATTCACTTATTGATCACACAGACAGCTTTTTAATTTTCTTTATTCAGCAGTGTATTTGATTAGCAACCTGCTATTTTTAAGGTCCATTCTGGAAGTGATTTGGAAATAAAATTATTTTACAAACAAAAGTATCAGGATATATTTACTTACACTCAGCAGACTTTCACCCAGGAATTCCTCTACACAGGTAAGAAAACCCTAAGTGCTTTGGATACAAACACCTGCAGGGTGGTTACCCTTATAATCAAGCATGTACCCTCCACCTGAACTTTGCAGAGAACAAATCCTTCACCAATCTCTGCTCATTAAAAGCAGGAAAAAAGATCATATTTTCCTGCCAGAGATAAAATCTTCTGGTGATAAGGTGGCTTTTACATTTTTATTCCAGAAAAAATAGTAAACAAGTGAAAACAAAATAAAGAGCACACATTTTCCTCTCTGAACTTACCAACAGAACATCCCCGTTTGTCAACGCATCAGCAGAAGAATATGTTTCTTTGGATTCAGCTGAAGAAGCAAATTAATTATCTATTTTCCTGTCAACAGATAAACCCCTCACATCTGTGTCTGAACTTAAAGTAAAAGGTACATCTTTATTTAAAGACACTTTAATTTAATCTGTGCTTTTGAAAGTGGGTTTTTTTTTTTCCCTTTTGCAATCATACATACACACAGACATTTAACTGATATATAGACTGTGGATTTAACATCAAATGGTCACAGGAGAGAAGAAATTAATGTAAATCATAAACTAAGTACTACCCTCCTGAAAAACCGTCCTTGGGCAAAAACAATCAACAATTTAACTAGCAAAAGCAGATGCTAATGGGTCACTGTTTTCCCTCTTGCCATAATTTGTTGACTAGTTCTGTAGATATAAGGAGCAAGCCACTGAGCCAGATCCTGCTGTTCAAGAAATATGTTTCACAGCCAGATAATTGCTTTCCTCAGACTGTTGTCCTAAAAGGAGGGGAAGGACAGGCAAAAACCTAACGGAAGTGCAGTGGACTACTTCAAGAGAATCTGGTGAGAAAACGCTTTGGGTAGCTTAGTTTCATTGCAACTGCTTGTTACTACGTATTTTCTGCAATAAAAAGGTAAACTTTCAAAATAAAATTCCAGCAGTTTTAGACCATAAGCAACACTCTAGATTATAATATACAATAAAGATCAATAATGCCACTTGGAAATGAAAGAATGATATCAAATAAAATCAAATTATTGTATATACACGTTTGAGAAAACTATCTGCATTCTATGCATAGACAAATGTATGTAAGTCTTCACTTACTGATTATTTGAGTTGCTTTTTTTTTCCCTAACATTTTGCTCTACATAATTTGATAGAGAATTCTTGTGATACACTTCTAAAACACTGCTGAACATTTTCACAAGACTCTGATACTGATGTTAAAGACAAACTGGGGCAAGGACCAAAAAAAAAAAAAACAAAAAACAAATCACTTCCTTGAAAGGTGTTCATAGAACAGGCTGAACTCATGTTTTTTCTTCCACCATTTAGAAGTTCACTGTCTCTTATCAGGCTGAGGGGCAGTTTCACATGCAAAAATGAGTTGCTAATGGTCATTGCATGCTGTAGAACCCTACTTATAAGAGTGCCCCACAATCTGAAGGTGAACCTCAAAGGAAAACAGCCCTCCATCAGACTCCTCTGTTAGTAAAGGAACAAACGAGCAAGTTATGAATTTCACGGACTCATATTTTCACATTAGTGAACAATTTACTTAAACCTTTATTTTAATTTACAGCACTGAATATGGACATTGAATCTGCCTATCCATTTGATGTTCTTTAAAATTATAGCACAAATCCTGTACATGGAAAAATCAATTATTTAACCTTAATGAAGAAAAAATTGGAATTTGTACCTTTTTGAAGCATAGAAATAATTTATATGTAACAGATCTCCAATGGCTGTTTCTAAATTATGGATTTATAGACGCACAAGAAGCAGTTCGGGCATATTCTACTCTATTTGTTGAAAAAAAGCTTGCATTTGTCTTACTAGAGCATTGGTCAGATGGTCTTTCTCTGTCAGAAGAACAGATGAACACTCACTTTATGTAGGAGTCATATTGTCACTCATTCATTTTTTTTATATTGTTTATGAATTTTTTTTTGTCTTATGGGTGTCATTTAAGCAAATTATGTACTATATTTTTCAATTAGTACTACTTGCAGTTGTATCAAGTAAGTTAGAGCCTGACATTATATCAGGGTGCCCAGGATAGAGATCTATGTCTACTCTGTCTTCAGTGGCACAAGCATGAAGGATTCAGAACAAAATTTGGTCTTTTTATTTTATTTTTAGTCTATGCAGGTGGAAAAAGAGCCAATTTCTTAAATGATAGCTATATAGATTTGAAAAAGAAGTAAAAACCTTTAGCAGCTTTTAGGTGCCAGAGATGTAAATTGAAGAGCAAATCGTAATGCAAATATCACAAAAAATCAGTAATTCAGGAAGTGGTCAAGGACTTTAACATACATAGCATCTGTACATCTCCTTCACACATTATAAATTTCTCCCTATGCTTTACTGCATTGAAAGCAGTAAAACAGATTCTTGTGTGATTTTGGAGACAGGCGTTATAGCCAGAAGCTAAACTTCTAGATCTCTTTTTTCCAACTTCAGAGCAACTATTCCAGTTTATAATAGAAAAGACATGGCCTATTAAAGAAAAAGGTAGATAAAACCTGAAAAATTAAAAAGAACCCCAAGCCTTCTTTGCTCTAATTTAGAGATGGCTAAATCAATTTAAACTAAAATTCATTTTTCAGTCTCTCACAGAATGAAATTCCTTTCAAACAATTTTGTTGCTACAATAAGGCCTTGACAAATCAGAACTTACAGTGGAAGCTGTGATAGACCATTAACTATAGAGGATGCACCATAAAATAGCAGGGAAGCTGTCAGTGGGAATATAATTTTCAGGGGATTTACTTTTGTAGTTATATAAGAATATTAAATAAAAGTAATGTAATACAGGAAACCTTACTGCATTATTGTTATTTGACAGGTTATACTGTACCTGTTTTCCTTCAAAGGCCCTTTTCTCATTTCTTCATCAATATTCTTCTCAATAGATAAAAAACTCTTCAAACATAGTCAGGTGGATCATTATACAGAAATGAGCCCAAGAGAAGCAGGCTGAAACCTGAGAATTCAAAAAGCATTCTGGTCATTCCCATGTGTCTTCAAAAGCCAGTGCTGCCTTGCTGCTGAGACACACCTGATGGGATATTTCCAACAGATGCCTGCTGTTGGGAAGGACGCAGTAGGGGTGAAAATGGAAGCTGCCTCCAAAACTCCATCAGCTTCTCAGAAGGGAAATGGTAACTAACAGGTTTCTAATGTTTTTTCTGATCAGTATCTAATCAATGTGCAGTGAATGCTTTGGCCACTTTTGACTTCTTCATGGGTATAAACTCTATGAACTGTTCTGCGAAGGAGGGGTGGCTTTCCAGCTGTTTTCTGATTCAAAACTCATACACTCCCTGGAGTGAGTTGGGTTTGTGTTTATGTTGTGTTTTTATTATTATTTGTTTTTGTGCAGGCATGAAAGAACTAAAACACAAAGCAGACTTAGTCACACACATGGACTGCATGAAGCAGACTGTTCCAAAATAATGCACAAAGGCAATTATAAGAAATTAAGTTAAAGAAATTTATAACTTGCTCTCTTGTAAAATTGTATCTTGTCTACTCCACATTTTTGCAGCTTGTGGGCGGAAGGAAAAAAAATGGATTGGAATTGAGAGCACACCTGAGTCATCACAGATCTCCAGAGGAAATGATTTAACAGGTAACTAACAAAAGCTGTTAGGTCTGCCTGGTTAAGGAGGGTATCTGTGGGAGGCTGAACCCAGGCACCAGGCAGAGATTTGAGGTTCTAATCAAAACAGGTGCAAGACCCAAATGGTGAGGAGTGCTCTCATTCTTCTCACCAAAAGTACAGTTGCCATGTCCCTACCCAAATTCCTAACCTTGACAGCCAATTTTTAAGTACAGGACAACTTAACAGCTTTGAAATCTAAATGTATTTTGAGCAATTTTGCTCATTTAAGTGTTTTTTTTTTTTCTTTTCTGCATCTAATTACCTTCTTTTTTACTTTCTTCTATGTAAAAGGACTGGAAAAAATTTGTGGTACCACCAGTTTTAAAATATATGTATGTCATACATTATTCATAAATATGATTGATGGAAATCAACCTCTGAAATTCTATTAACTTTGTACTGCTCTCTCTCTCTACTTCCATTTCAACAAGACAATCAGCGTCTTCACGAATTTCTGAGGAAGCAAATTTAATTGATATTTTCCACACTGTTTGGAAAAAAACCCTAATTACTAACATAATGAGCACTAATTTAGTGAACATTTTTTGAGTTGAAGTTTTTCGGTATGATATTAGCTTTTAAAACCACTTTAAATTTGTATAAAATGTCCAGCAAAAAATACCAAATCTGAATATTAGATATGTAGTTCTTTTGGATTTCTTTTTAAAATGAAAATATGAAAAGTGTTTTATTTTGGGTTTGTGTATTTGTTTTTCCAGCTCATGGTGTCTTCTTGCCCTTGACTTCCTTTTGCAGTACTCAATTATGTAGTGACATATAAAAATTGCTGAATCTGTTGTTTGTTTGTTTGTTTGTTTTAACTAGCATATTACTATCACCTCTTTTTGCCTTTATCAGTTATCTGCACTGTTTGAGGTGTCTGTGATATCAACAAGAAGGGATATTTGATGTTTTCTTTAGTAATAAGCAGCACAAGTCAATATGGGGAGTTAATGGACTGAAGCCTTTGCCTGATGTTCTGATGCACACTGTATTTATGTTTCGGGGCACAAGGATTTCAGAGTGTCTCTAGGCCTGGTTGTACAGACTGAATGCACAGCTTCCAGTCGTATTTCAATCCAAAGATACCTTATTCACATGCTCCAAGGTTACTGAGTAAGGTGAACCAAAGCCCAAAAGCACGAGTGATCAAGAGGTTTATTTCAACCTGGGTCAGAACTAAAATATTAAAATCTCTGCAAAATCCAAGTCCCATGCCCATTGTAGTAAAGTTAAAACTGATGGGGGGGAAAAAAGTCTTTTTGAGAAGGATTAATCTATTTTTGGATGTCAACAACTTATGTCTGCATTTAAGCCAAACACTTGGACTATCTTTACAATCATTTCAAGAAACCAAGACCCACAGAAAAGTCCTATTTGATAATCTATCACAGATCTGATAAATCCCACCTTCCTGTTCCTGTTTCACCTCAACTGACTTTAAAGTTCAGATTAATAATTAACATAACAGATGTTTACATTGGCCAGAGCACCTTAGTGAGTTTTCAATTGTCCAGTTTGACAACTAAAAAATTATTTCTGCTCTCACAATAAAGTATGTTTTCTATTTTAAGTCATTATGAAGCCTTAGAGCATGTATACATTTGGTTTCATTCTCTCAATTAGACATCTTCTAAAGTCTGATGAAAACAAGTGGTAAATTATGACCACCTTTGCTCCTAACTTCTCCAGTAAAAATACAAATTTGTTTCAGATTTCTCACAAATCTTTTCTCTCTAGTCATAAGAGATATTTGGTCAAGCCATTAAATCAGTTAAGTTTAACATCTGTTGAAATCTTGAAAGAGTCTTTAATGTTATTTGCTGAAAAGAGGTTGACATTTATTTTCATAAAATGTTAAGTAACATTTAGAAACATATTACAGTAAACTAAAGAACACAGTCTTAAATTCAGAATTGAGACAAACCATTTTATTTATTAAATTACTGTATGAATAAAAAATAATCTTTATATAAATTAAAAATCCAGTTATTTGACTGTAAATGTCAACTAAATAAATTAAAAACAATTATTTAGGCAAAATCAATCAGCTTTTTAGAACTGGGTGGTTTAAAATGGATTTAAGATTAAGATTACTGGGTGTCAGATCACTATTTTACAGAACTTTATTGTCATCTATATAACAATAATCTTTAGCCACTCTCAACACACCTCTCACTGGAAAGAGTAGTCCAGGCTACAAGTTTATTGCAATATGTTCAGAACAGTAATTCAAGAATGCCTTGTTAGGACTGAAAAATATTTAAAACTCTGAGTTTTATGGAGAAGTTTTCTATTTGTCTCATGTTGTGCTACTAAATAAACTCAAAAAATTGCACATCTCCCTGAAAGCAATCATCCACACAAGTACTCTAAACAACGTGTTTTGCTAGTTTAGTACATATCAAAAAATAATCTGCAGGATTCCATAGACCTCAGCAGAAAAACACCATGATCCTGCTACCCCTTTGCTGCACAATAGCCTTCTGGTGATAGGACTTACTGAGAAAAAGGAGACTGGTGCCTAACCTCAAGGAACTTTGAACTTGTGCTCGTTGTTTTCCAGTTAGACAACTACTATGCTACAGAACACAGAGTCAAAACCAGAAAAATTATAAAATCAAAAGAAGAGGTCCAGAAGGAAGTCCAAATCAAAACAAAAAAGTGCAGATGTCAGGGTAAAGCATCTCTTGGCCCATTGTCATGTTAGTGCAGAAATTTTGTCTTTCTGCTTGCACTGTAGTGTATAACTAGAGGAGGGATCAAGAAATATTAATCTATAAAAACCCTTATCTTGGTGATTTAAGTCATAAGACTCTGCTTCCTGAATGAAAAGTAGTCTTATTTCTGAAGAAAATAGGTCATGTGCCATAAAACTCTGAGCATTACTTTTGAGTTTAGAATTCCCTTTCCAGAGACCCAGACTGTCCTGACATGCCAAAGATAAAGAGTTTTGGTCATGCCTCAGTCAAACTTTCCTCTTGTTTGACTTTAACATACCAGATTCCGGACTGTGCCTGGTGCTAGCTCTCTTCGGTACAAACAGGGTTAGCTCCATCCCGAGTTTCAGCTGTCTGGTATGTTATACAGTTTTGTAACTCATTTCAGTTTTTGGGACAAGAGCTGATAATGGCCTTTGCTTTCTGGGTCTTCACCAAGTAAACTTCTATCACTGTAGGTTATAATGAAGAATCTGACCCTCTGAGATTTTATTTTCTTTCAACATAAAATGTGGAACAGGATGAACACATTCTTCAACTCAGTAGTACATGGAGGAATAAAGCATTTTGTACAGGCTCAGGAAGTACAACTGCCTTCCATGATGAGGGAGAACACATGATGGATTGGGCAGCACTTAGGCAGAGTAGAGGACTTCAGTCTTCTCAAGAGTCCTGAATAATACCATTCTTGAGCCAAATAGAGAGAAAATTATAATTACATCCTGAACATTCCCAGTAATAAGACAAACTCTTGTTTATGGACCAGTTCAGAAATTTAAAATACTGACTTTCTCATGAGACACAGTTTTGTTTAAAATGAGTAATAAATGTGATATTGCCAATTAATCTTCCTAAGTAACGATATTTCTCCATTTCTTAATTCTCTGCCAAAGCTGTTGTAACATGGACTACCTGTACAGAAGTAATGCATACATAATGATATGAGCTCTACTATTGACTGATCTAAAAATTGATTTCTTTTCTTTCTTTCTCTGCTTCATTTCTTTTTGTTGTCTTGAACATCATTCATATACAGATTGAAGAAATGTTTATGACATATAGTTTTAAATGATAAATTACTTTGCCTAGATAACAAGATAAATGTGGCAATTGGGTTTTTAAAAGCTGACAAAACTAAATATTTTCTACATTTCTATGAAAGAAATTGAAAAAAACCAAACAACCAAATAAATAAAATTACTGCAAGCATATTTTAATTAACTCAATAATTAGAGTGGATTGGATTTTGTTTGGGCTTTTTTTTCCTATGAGTCCTTGCATCTTGGGTCTTGATGGATTCTGTATTACAGATTATGTTTACAAGAAGTTTCAATGAAATTGAAAAAAATCAGAGTGAATAATCTTCCATTCAGGCATAATCTTGAAACAGAGAACGCAAAACAATGAGTGAATTCATTTAAATAACAAATAAAGCACTTCCCTTAAAAGAAAAAAAAAAATCCTGTTTAGTTTCCCTTTAATTTGCAGAAACCATTATAAAATGTCGAGTCCTTTAAAAAAGATAATCATAATACAGTAATTATATAAATCACACTTTGATTTAAGGAAATCAAACAACTTCTTGTAATTTGAAAGTGGAATGAATCTACTTTCAAAGAATACAAATTATTTAATATTTCTCTCCACTCTACAGTTAATTCAGCCCAGATTCTGCATACAGATAACCCTTGCTGTGTCTTGACATTGCTCTCTTGCCCAGCGCCTCATGGTGGGAAAGCTCCTTCCTATTTTCACATACAATGAGGCTGCTCGTGGCTGTAAATATCTCAGCCAGGTGTCACTCAGCTGAAAAACACATCTCCATGGTATTTTTCCTGATGCCGCATGGATACTTATCCATGCTGCTTTCATCTGTGACTAACTGTTTGCAGCTTCAGCGAGGCACTGGAAGCAGCCTCGCTGGGAACATTTGGTGTCCTGACTCATGGGTGCTGGAATGAGGGAATAGCAAAAAGCTGATACATCCGGAAGAGCCTGAGGCTGAATTCTCAAATTCAATTTCCATTCCTTTGGACTACTAGAGAGCTAAATTGAGTGATGCAAAAATCACTAAAGACTCAAAAAAGACATCTAGATTTTTTTTTTTCCAGAGTAATCTAAGTAGTCAAGTGAAGCTGTTAGTAGGAATACTCAGAAAAAAGACTGATAATGATATTTAGATTTCTTTTTTACCTTTTTTCCCCCCTCTGCAGACTATAGAAAAGACTAAGTTCAACCTACATTCAGCTTGGGATCTTTTCTGTCCATATCTATGACAGCAGAAATTTATCCATGTATAATAAAATTGATGGGTAAGTATAGATTAACTACAATGACATTTTTCAACAATGGTTTTTTTTTGAAAGAAATTTTTCAAGAAAGTATTTTTCCACAAAGCAATGGGTTTTAGTTTTGAACAAAACCACATGCCTAAAGAGTATTTTTTATCAGTTATCAAAGATGAGTTCAATCTTTTAAAAACAGGCTTTTTCTTAAGAGTACAACACATAGAAAACAAACAAACAAAAAAATAACCCAAAGGTTCCCAGAGCCACACTTACTGCTTTGGAAATGCCAAATTATGCAGGATATTTTAGCAAAGAATCATATTTGATGAAAACATACTTTTAGGATTTTAAAGGAAAAGTTATTTAGGTGTTCATTTACTTCTGTTCTGATGCTTACATGTTCCTGATAATAATTTATGTCTTTTTCTTCTTTTACAGGTCCTTCTGAATGTAGAATCAAATTCTTATTTTAGTTTAATAAGCTTAATTCTCAAGTTTCCTCCCTTTCCCTTAACTTTTAGCCTAACATAACATCCATGATTTCAATGCTGTTGGACCTGAACCACACAGGATAGGTGAATCCACCACCATTTAACAGAAATCACACCAGGTTTGCCACTTCCTTCAGAGTCTGAAGCTAGGCTTTTGCTTCACCTAGTGAAATTAGCCAAACATTCCCTAATTCCAGTTTAATTTAGTAGTTCTTGAATAAAATCTGTGTGACCCTATCATTCTGCCCCACTACATATTTCCTAACAAGATTTGTCTCTGGGAAATACACTCAAAAAACAAAGCTTGAAATGAAGCCAGAATGATCTCAATTCTAATAATCTTTCAGATTTCAGCCACTAACTTTGGCTTCTAGCTACAGATTTGTTCACATTTATCACTAATCTACAAATTATTTGATTCCCCCTTTAAGGTTTTTCCATCTCCAGATTGAAGGCAAGTAAAAATAAGAGCTTTTGAAGATCCCACTTGGCCATTTTCCTGGGAAGCAGATTTGTAGCACTAGCTAACCCATTTTTCAACAGCATGAATTCTCACTGCCCTGATTATTATGTGCTCATTTGCACTATTTCAAAGTCAGTTCACAAAACTATCACAATCTAATTTGGTAATAATACCTATCCACCTACAAACTGAAACAAATTATTAGACAATGTTCAGCTGTGTAGAGAGTCAAACTTGGAAGTATCTTTTGAAAACAAAAAAAATTAGTTATCTGGGAAAAAATCTTTTTAAGAGGAATGACAAGGCTACTTTTGCCAAAATGTGGTCTTCTGCGTTTTCTGTGGGAAAAAAAAAATATCTCTGTGGCCCTGTTTTTCTCCCTAAGATATAAATCCTACTATTCTTATTGATTGAAAATGAGGAAAATCCCATTCTAAATTAAATTCTATCTTTCTAATGTACTTCTATCTGAATGCAGTCAAAGTTAATCCAATGAAATATAAAAATAATATTCTGGAAAAATATGAGTAGCTGATAAAAGACATGAACTATTATATTCCACTAACTGCTTGACACAAGCAGGTTTTTAAAACCAAGCAAACTTCAATATCACAACTTCACATAAGCAACCTGATATCTTACCTAGCTTTATGAGACAACGTCCAAAGAAGTCAGACAAATTCTGAGAGTCAACACTGTGTTATATTTCCTTAGCAGCACCATGGACCCATGTTGAGAAATGTTACTAGTGATATTCTGCTAGCACAGGCACCCCTAGCTAATCTCAGATGCCATTGTCCTACACAGTAAGAGAAGTGATATTCTAAATGATACACGCCTATGCTACGTACAGATTTCCTTTTTTAATTCCCACCTCAGTCACAGAAGCGGCTCCTGTGCTGTTGCCAGAGATTCAGTGTATTGTATTTCTGTTAACTAACTCCACCAAGCAAGATGAAAGTGGAATGATCTGAAGTATTTGACTGCCAAACTTTCAATTATCATTATGGCTTTAAAAAAAGCAGTGCTATTTTGAGTGCAGTTACAATAGCACGCCACCTGTGAATAGCTGGTTGGAACGCCATTTCGACAAAGCCTCACTGGCTAGTATGAACAAAATTTTCACCCTCTAGCAATAAACTAAACTATTCAGACCTGAAACTCACTTGTCCTTCACTGCTCTCTAAAGCTACATCTGCTCACCAGTTATTTCTTCAAGGATTTTTTCAGACCTTTCTCGAGAAGGTAAAACAATTAGGGTCACGTAGATACACACGGACAGATCTATTAACTGACAGTGCTCCCAGGTGACAGTGATTATCATGATCTACACTGTTTTGATGGGCCATTTCCATGATCATATTTCTCTGCCAGATTTATTTATTTCTATGAACACAGCATCCCATTACCATCATTAGTGCCTGTCTAGAGCAGTTAACATATTTGAAGCAAATCAAGAAGATGCTGATGAGTATTTTACCGACATCTGATGGGTGGCAATGCTTTCGAAGTTCTAACTCATAGATACTTTAAATTCAGGATTCTGTCACACAAAGACATATGCACTGTCTTCGTTTGTCTTTCCAGGAAGTACTCACTCTGCATAAAATTAAACACATATCACAGCTCTAGTGTATCTCTCCAGCTGAACACTTATCAGGTTGATATATTTTACCCTAGTACAGGTCCATCTCCGCTTCCCTTAGTTAATATGATTTCCCCAGATTTCCTGAAAACGTTTCCCAGCAATAAAACCATGGAATTTCCCTGACCAGTGTCATCCATTGCCACTTCTGCAGTAACTTTAGTTTGTCCTTAGGAGGAGTTGCTGGGGTTTTTTAGCCAGGAAAAAAGTAGGCTCAGGGGAGACCTTACTGTTCTCTACAACCACCTGGAAGAAGGTTAGAGCCAGACTGGGGGTGGGTGGGGAGGTGGGGTCAGCCTCTTCTTCCAGGTAACAAGAGACAGGACAGGAGGAAATGGTCCCAAGTTGCAGCAAGGGAGGTTTAGATTAGGCTTTAAGAGAAATTACTCCATAGAAAGAGTTGTCAAGCACTGGAACAGACTGCTAAGGGAAGTAGTGGAATCACCATCCCTAGAAGTGTTCAAAAATCACGAGTTTACAGCACCTGAAGGCATGGTTTTGTGGTGAACGTGGTGACANTTTTAGCCAGGAAAAAAGTAGGCTCAGGGGAGACCTTACTGTTCTCTACAACCACCTGGAAGAAGGTTAGAGCCAGACTGGGGGTGGGTGGGGAGGTGGGGTCAGCCTCTTCTTCCAGGTAACAAGAGACAGGACAGGAGGAAATGGTCCCAAGTTGCAGCAAGGGAGGTTTAGATTAGGCTTTAAGAGAAATTACTCCATAGAAAGAGTTGTCAAGCACTGGAACAGACTGCTAAGGGAAGTAGTGGAATCACCATCCCTAGAAGTGTTCAAAAATCACGAGTTTACAGCACCTGAAGGCATGGTTTTGTGGTGAACGTGGTGACAGTGCTGGGTTGGTGGCCGGACTTGATGATCCTAGGAGGTATTTTCCAACCTTGATGTTTTTATGATTCTAATACATCCAGTTGTCCACACACATATTTCCTAGACCGTGACAACATATTTAAGTCTTTTTGAAGGCCATTATTAACTCATAAAAAGGTACTTTTATAGACAAGAAGCAAAATTCCTTCACAAATCCCATGACCTTAAGCAGCAATCTTATGGTGATTGTGTGTCAAATATGTTTTGAAGCATACCTAAAATTTCCCTGAAACTGAATTATAAGTTCTATCATTCCTTTTGTCTTTTTATACTGCAGTCATATAATATTTTGATTTAGAGACAGAAAAGTCAGTATATGTTGTCATTTAGATTTTAGGGGGGCTCCCAGGGAACCCTCCCCAGGGTCCTGCACCNCTTCCCAGGGTAAGACTCCAATTGAACTCTCATCTCATCAGCACCTCACCAGCATCTGGAGTCTCTCTGCCTGCCAGCACGCAAACACCCATGACCCTAGGACCTGGGGGGCTCCCGGGGAACCCTCCCCTGGGTCTCCCCTAAAATCTATAGACTTATAGAGTGTATTGATTTACTCTTTTCTTCTTTTTGAATTTATTTTCTTCTTTTTTCATATATTGTAATTGATTTTTTTCTTATTATATTCTTTATTTTCCTTTCTTTTTTTTAAATATTGTAACTGATATAGTGGGCTGGCATATCCTTTACTAATCTGTTCACAAAATACATGCAACTTCTGTTCTCAGCTCAAGGCCAATCAAAAATAAAATAAGGAAATAACATCTCAGAAAGACAATTGAAACCTGCAGGCCTTAAATCTGCCCTATGTCATTCCACCTGTCTCATGAAGTAGTGTTACTGACAGCAAAGGGACCACAGGAGTTAAAAAAGAAGGAGCAATAGCATAGCAATTTCTGTCTTATTTCCCTATCATGTTTAGCCAACAGGAGCTGACCACCTGCTCTTGAGAAATACGGAGATAAGGCAAACTCCAGTTCAGGTGCTTGTTTGCATCTGAACAATGATCTTAAGGGGGTCTTGATATTACTGTTGACCAAGATACTAAACTGACACTTTAACAAATTATCTGCTTTCAATTGTTGGAACATGCATTGTTAGATTTCAGAGTTAGTGAAAAAGAAGCCATAAACATTCTTGTGACACAAGTTAATCATTTCATATGCCGTGTTCATAGACTTCAAATAACAGTATTTGTTTATGGTTGGTTCCGATTCAAGCTTATCTTCAAAACCAGATGACAATGCTATGTTTTATTTATTTAATTCTTACACAGAAAACTTATTTGGAACATAATTTTTCTGAACAATCTGCATTCTGCAGTATTTTCCTAGAATCAGAAAAAAATCCCATGGTTAATTCTTTTTCTCTTCTGAACTCAAGATCAGAGGTCCTATTTCTGTTTACAGCTCATAAACAGAAGGATAACTTTCAAACTTTGAGATTTAAGCATTCAAGTTTTACTTCAGTTCTGATATCACTTGATTTTTCTGTTCAAGACTCACTTTAGCTTTTCTAAAATGTGAAGTCCGTCAATAGATCATTACAATATTCGATGTTGTTGTTACTAATTATTTCAATGAATTGTACAGTGTTGCTCTGAAAGTTTCATAATGCAAACTACTTTTTTCAGCTACTTTTGTATTTATGTTGCTTCTTCACTATCTGTAAGTTCTATAAACCGCATCATGCTTTCTAAAGTGTGTCACTTGTACTATGTAGACAGAGGTTCACGCAGTTTAGCATGAAATTTCCTTGATCTTGATAAAAGTACTACAGCTAGTATAAAATCACATCTGACTTTCAAGTTGCATCTCAGATATATGAAGACTTGTTTTAAATTTTTTTTTTCAGCCTCACAGCACATAAGGACTTCTTATACTTCTCCTAGGTCTTCTTCCTTTTCCTTCTCTCTATCCTCCTTGTCCATCACACCTGACCATGGCAAAGGTCTACCTGGAAGTGCAATAGGAAAACCACTTGAATAAGCACATATAAACCAGCCATCATGAACACAAGCCTCTCTTGGTTCATTAGCTGTTGCCTTAGCCCTGCAATACCAGCCCTGTAAAACACTATGTGCTACAAACCAATTGATATGTTTTAAATCATTTTTTCCTTCTTTACTTTTCTAGCGTGTCAATTCTTTTCATTCCTCATTCCAGTTAAAGTATCTAGCAGCAGTGACCTCTACTGTAGTCACCACTAGCAGAGTGGTCTCTACTGTAATTTCCCATTATGCCTCAGTTATGCCTAATTAAGCCTTCTACTTTCTTCTACCATATGCTGAACATCCATTTGATGGGATAAACAATGATGTAAGGCTCAGTCAGTGACAGATGTTTACTCACACAAAAGTCAGACAGACAGACAAATGTTAGAAAAATAGTTTAGATAGAAAAATAGCAAATATTTCTTGTCTAATATTTAAAAAATAACATAAAACCACCTGGATAAAACTTATTTATAAACACCACAACTGTGAGGTTTAGAACTTGACACCTTCTGTTAGCTCAGCACAATACAGAACACATTCTTCTGCCTCTTGGAGAGCTCTGCACAGTTCTCAGCCTGATCTGCCTGATCCTTACATTTGTGCTGCTAATCGCGCATGTTTCTTAGGTTTATCATTCATTCTCCTTAGCAACCAGGGTACAAGCAAAGGAAGGAAATCTAATATAGATATGTTCATTGAAGACTCCCTAAAAAAAGATTAATGCTTTGTAGTATCAACTGCACTGAGTTAAGGCTAACTCTTGGCATTGCACTTTTCTTTCTGAGTGTCATGTCCTTAAGTCATGCTCTTTAGACACAATTTGGAGATAATTCTCACAGGAGAAAGAAGGAGGCAAGTACTCATTCTCTTCATTTCTGAGAAACACAAGAAAATATAAGCCTTACTAAGGCAAATAAAATCAAGTAAAAAGATAATTTTAGCAAATTTTTAAAATCTTTAAATATTTAGGCTTACCTTGAGCTTTTGAGACACACTGATTTTTTTATTTCAGATGGTTAGGTAAACTGCTAGTCTCCATTCCTTGTTTTGGGTTTTAAGCAAATAGTCCCAAGAGTCATGGAATCATGAAAAGAGATGTATGGAGAATGAAAATAAAAAGATCAAGTCCAGGACTCAAATAAGTTAGAATAAAGCCAATAAAATATGGTCTTATGACCACCAAGATTACTTTTGAGGATAACCTTAAGGAACGTTAGGGTAATGTTATAACAGTTGCCTGGGTAAGAAAGGGTATGTAAGAGGAAGATCATGGGCTCATTACTTCAGCTTTCACTTTTGTTTGACTTTCCCCATTTCATTGTTTCTGTTCAACTTCAAACTGCCCCTCTTCTATAAACAACTGCCTGGAGACTATTAGAGAGGTCACACTTTTCTCTGTGTGTGGGAGTGGGGAGAAATTGGAAAGAGAGCGAATAAAAACCACCTCTAAATGTGTCCTTCCACATTTCCACATGTTTGCTTAATACTGCAATGTGGGTAGAATAAGTAGAATTGAACTGCTCTCATTACTGCCAGAGAACAAGCATATTCACACAGGCAATTAGAGGATAGTAGCTGGCATCCTACACATCTGTATTCTACTTGACATTGCACTAATTTATTCATTAAACCAAAGCCTAGAGAAATAGGTTTGCAGTTAAACTAGCAGCAACGACTCACTGATAGCAAATAGTTGAAATTTTTCTCAAAAAAAACCTTGTACTGAAATCCAGACTGCTGCTAAAGATAAGTTTGTTTTTAAAGGGTGGGTTAAAAGGAAATCACTGAGTGGTAGAGAAGTACAAAGAATATTATGCTGAATAACTAAGAAGGGGAACCATGTACATCTTGAGTGATTCAGTTCATTAGATTCCCTAATCCTTGCTTTTGCACGGAAAAATAATTTGAACTGACATTCCTTGGCACGTAGCAAATGTAGTATTTTCACTCACAAAGTCTGGTTGCAAACAACATCCCTACTCTTTTAGACATCTAAACCTGCAGAATGTCTGTGGAAAGCATCCAAAGGCACAGCAATCAAAAGCCTCCACTGTGCAGAGGGCTCTGATGCAGAGACATCCTGCAGAGGCACTTCACTTCTCAAACATATTTTGAAGTACCATATAGCTTTTTTCCTAATACAAAATCAGGAGAAAAAGGCAATGGAAGATCAGTAGCACATCTATAACGTTATGGATTCACAGCCCTACTTTCCTCAGAGCACAGAAACACCCTGATCTGCAGCCCTTGTGGCCAACTTGCAGTCCGAGTAACCAGAGAGAAATTCATCTCCTTTAATTCTGGCTATCTAGCCTAACCTCCCATCTTTCTTAGATATCTGCCACCTTAGGTTCCCTTCATACATTTATTTGCACTACCACAAATGCCCAAATTACAGGAAGATGGACGATTCTTTGGAAATGCTGTTTTATCCTCTTTGATACACAGTGTTTAACTAAGACTTTGAAGTCTAACTTCTAGACATTAAAGCTAGAACTGATGATTCTCTCCCTAATTAATGGAGAGAGTGCAGAAACTCCAGAGGGTAATTCAACCCATCTATTTTAAATGCCTATTTAGAGAAGAGAGGAACCATTTCTCCCCATTAACTATGTAGGGAGCCAAGTTAACTTGCTTAACCAGACACTTAGCTTTCGGACAGCAAAAGTTGCTAAGACAAATTGCAACCCAAGTGTTCTGCAGCCCAAAAGAGGATTTCTTTTGATCCCTTCAAATCCTAGCAAAACCCCTCATAAACCTTGTTTATTCAAACTTTACAGAAGAGTCATGATTTAGTCCTCTGCCAGTGAAACAAATATAATTCAAGGATGCCTTTTTTTCCAGAAAAGAGAAAACAACTCCAAGCTAAATATCACTTCTAAGGTCTACTAGGTCATCTTCAGCCCCTGGATCAATACATAGATGGAATGCAAGTGTAAAGGTCACATTGAAATATTCTGTTTTCATAAAAAATTCAGTATGTAAAAAAGGTAACTTAAACAATTCTTCTCCAAGGGCAATACTTTAATGTACTTTCATTTTAGCAAATCTAATTTTTCTATGAGTTATCAGAATCTTTTAGGTTAAAGTGCAAAGTCCTGAGGGAAACAATTTGTTTGCAAATTCTGTTCATAGCTGGAATTCAAAAGTGATTTAACTGACTTCACTTGCACAATATTTTACTTAGACCTTAGACCTTAGCGCTTAGACCTTCCAAAGAGACACTGTGCTATTGTTTTTTTACATCACGAAAAGATAGGTAATTTTATATTTTTATTAACTCAATAATGGCCAATTATCAGCCTAAAGCATGTAGTAATGTTAAATACAAATTCAAGATTAAGAACTTCATTTAACTTCAGTCAAAACTCTTCATTATAGTATTGAAAAGTCAATCTTTGAGAAGGGGCTTTTAACTTTTCCTGTCAGAGTGCATTTGGTCCCTCAAAAATAAAGATGATGTTTCTCTGTAAGCAAATTATTTTGCCTTTTTGAAGAAAACTGACCTGAGAAAAAATTCCTGGGAGGATAATGGAAAGCTATGAAATTAATAGACACTCACTAACCCTCATAAAGCCTGAAATAAACACACTTGACCTAGATCCAGGGAGTTCTGGGATACCATGCTTGATTACCAAATTAACAAAACAGAAAACAAGTTTAATGTATATAATATTTTTATTGAGAATAGCTTCCCTCTAGACTTTTATATAAGATTTTCTTGT
The DNA here is from genome assembly GCA_013400215.1 of Cisticola juncidis. NCBI lineage: Eukaryota > Metazoa > Chordata > Aves > Passeriformes > Cisticolidae > Cisticola > Cisticola juncidis. Next base: position 1,099,446 of record VXBR01006352.1, on the reverse strand, counting down.
AAACTTCATTATATAAGTATAGTATTACAGATATTACAAAGAGAAAACATCACATGGTAGTCAGTCTAAACTTTCTGTAGTAGCCAGACAAGTTACCACTTCAGAAGTATTTGAGATGTTTGTAACATTATTTTAATGTACCCTGAATTCTGATCTTTTATGAGGATTCTTAATCCAGACTCAGTTTTAATGTCCTCAAATGTATTGCAGTTTCTACATTTTAAAAGTTAAAGTGTGCATGAAAACATATAATCTTCTGCCTATTAAACAAACAAAAACAAAGCATCAACAAAAAAGTGATAGGCATTTTTCCAAAATAGCTATTCCCAGATTTCCTTTTGGACACAGGGAGCTCATTAATTATGCTTTCAACGCTAATTTTCTTGATTTAGTGGAAAAAAACCCACAAACTTAGGAAAGTAGGTGCTATGTAAAGAGAACACTTATACTGCTCTAAAAGGTGGTTGACCCTTTTTTCTAATGCTCATTCAAAATGTCAATTTCAGCTTGATCTTAATGCCAGCCACAAGCAAAACTATGAGTTACTGTTGCTTATTCTTGCTGATAATCTCAAGGAACTGAGTCAACTGCTAGTGACTGCCAGCACATGGGAACATCTTGTACATGGAAACATCTCATAGCCGCGGCAGACAGAGGAAAATGTATCCGGTTTTATGGTGGGAAACCACAAGGGATTATTTTAAGCCGGTTGACTGCTTTTCTTTCATGAAGTGCTGAAGGAACATGCCCCAGAGTGTGTTCCAGAAGGTCTCACCTGAAATGCTGTGTCCACGGAATGTCACCTACAAGGAAGCAGCTGGTGCTGCACCTGTTCCAAAAGGCAGCAGCGTGGAAAGTGTCTCCACTCAGTAAAAATGGTGTGCATGCTCTTTCACCCTTTGAATGGTGAGCTCCTGCAAGAGGAGACTAGTTCTGGCAAACAATCAATTCTTCACAGGTAAGTGACTAGTAGAAGAAGGAAAAAATCAGCCTTTGTGGGAGATTTCTCTCAGCTGAAATGCTACCTAAAAAAATTTAGGCTCACCTTGTGTATGGTAGTCTTTTGGAAAGCATTTGGGTAAAAGGGTCCTTATTAATGAAGCCTAACTAGCTAATGGTAAGTACCTTTTTCATTACAGAGAGGAATAAAACAATATTTAACCTGTTCACAAAGTGTGTGATAAAGATTTTGACCTTCAGTAAATCTTTGAAAAGTAATGTGTAAGGAATGATTTTTCCAAAGTGTTTTCTACTGTCACTATTTTACATAGTGAGTGCAGAACTTGTTTTCAGATGCTGCTTAACCAAGAAAGCAAATCAAGTGGATTTTGTTGTTTTTTTATTATTATTTATTATAATACCTTTTCAGCTGCCCATCAATTGTCTTTTTCTGGCTAAACAGAAAGCATAAATACTTTATCACAAAATCCTTTGCTCCTGCATGTAGGACTGATCACATCCAAACAGAATGCAAAACCTGACATGATGTCAACTTGAAGTGAGTTGTTTACAAGCACAAAATCCCTTACAAGCACTAAGCCAGCTAAGCAGCTCAGGTTTATGTTTAAGGGATCTGCACACCACACTGTATGAATTTCCCTTTTCCCATCTGGAAAACTCATCTCCTGGCAGTCTATAGAGAGCATGTTCTTTCTCATGTATAGAGACATAAGCATTGCATCTGGCTACTGCAACAGCAACACCTCTAGATAAACCACTTGTAGTGAAAATTATTATCTTCAAGACTATATTCACTGTTTCTGTTGTATGCTTGAGGAAAAAAATAACCTCCACAACAAATGGAATACTTTATTCTTTATTGTGGCTGTAAGAAGATTTTACAGAAGTATCCAGAATAATCACTAGCACATACAAAAAAAATTGGAAAAAAATATTTCATACTCAAAAAGGACTACATTTTCTCCTATCAAGTACATTAAATTGTCTAAGTTTCTCTGAAAAGCATTTCTTCCTGTATTAACTTTTTTCATGTGATAGAAATTTGATCCTATTTTGTGTCCTAACTCAGCATCTGAGTGCTTAGCATCTCTGAAAGCTAGGTCATTCCTCTTAATATACTTTAAACACTGTTTTCTGAGACTGTCCTCCGAAGTAATTCCTACTTGAATGCTTATGAGAGTAGAACAGAGAAGGGATTCTCTTTCCATCACTGTAAAACATCCCTGGAGGAACTGAAATGTAGTCTGTATCCACTGAGCATATTTTGATGTTTGTAATATGCCCTGGTGTATGCTGAAGACCCAGAAGAAGCTATTACTGAGGCAAGAGTTCCTCTGGGTCTTTTGCTGCATATATATAGCTTTGGTAAAGTTGCAAACCTTGTAGCTTTTAATGGTTTAAAACATTCCCTGGAGGGCAGATATTGATGTAGGTATACTCAGGTGGGAATGGCTTCAAACGGGCTAGCTGTTCCACTGTTGCTCTGTCCTAAGTCCAAAATCATTAATGTGATAGGTAGGAGAGTAGTCCACATTTTCTGTGACATAAAAGCACCTTTCTTTGCTCAAAAGAAGAGGGGACTGTGCAGCATCAGAGTTCTGTATAAGGTGAAAGCAATGTCAAGATATTGATGATCAAAAATAATTCAGCAGATGTGGTTGGAGAATTTTTTTAGCAAATTAATTTCAGAAGTTTATTATTACTAGTCATTAAAAAAGTTCTCAGCAAAATCTAATTGGAAATTTCAAAATACAGAGAAAAAGACCAAATAGTTTTGAAGGCAGAGCCACTTATTGCTACATATTTCTCATCTAAAGCCTTTCAGCTGCCACTCAATGTTATTCCCCCTGTTTCACTATGTTCAAGTACCTTTGAATATCTTCAAGCTGTGGAGGACACCAAACATAACACTAGCAAATTCTCTACCTTGTAACTGAGTTCTCCAGCTAACAGGTAATTATACAAAGAGTGGAGAATGGCATCCCCAAGCCTGCTGGATTTTTGAGAGTTTTTTAAAAAAACCCAAACCTGCTTGTTTCTCTAAAGGAATGGATACAGAACCCATACATATTACAATGGCTTTGCAAAGCAACACCTGAGAAAATGAGGCATGTGTGTGCGTAGATGCTACAACACATACAGGGAGAAAGATTTGGAAAACAAGTACTTAGAAACAGTGTATCAGTAAGAATTCCCAGGATTCTTTTTGTCCTAGATTTCTCATCAGAATGTAAGTTTACCTCGTTATTCCCTTTCCAGCAATGACGCAATTGCATGACCCAGCACACTGGCTCCAGTGCTGCACCCACCTTTGAGGAAAACACGTTACTCTCCCTTCCAAGTGGTACAGAGCTAAAAATAAAAATATAATAGGTAAATTACACTTCAAGCCAATCAGATCTTTGAACATGGAAGCTTCAAGTTACTCTGGGGAGTGCAAGAGTTGTGGATTTTCCAGTGCACCTGGCACAAAGTGCCTATGGTGTATACGGTGCATAAACAATGACAGGTACATCTGAAGAGGAAAGTGGAATGGTTAAATGAGAATATATGTAGTAATTAGGTACAAAAAATATGACCAAGAGAGACCAAGACTCCCCTCCCAATAAGTTAAAGAGAAAACTAAACAAGATAAGAATACAGAAGAGAAAGCATATTATTTTTTAAATCACTTTTTTGACTCATAGCACCAAGGATACACCAGAGTTTACAAAAAAAAAAAAAAAAAAAAAAAAAAAAAAAAAAAAAAAAAAAGATTTTTTTTTTTTTTNNNNAACAAAATTTTAAAAAAAAAAAAAAAAAAAAAAAAAAAAAGAAGAAGAAGAAAAGGAACTTTTGATGCTTGAAGTATCAAAAGAGGAATTGAAGGAAAGGATCAATAAATAAAAGATCAATGTATCTCAAGAATGGGATACTGTTTATTCAAAACTTCCAAAACAATTTAAGATTAACCAAAAGAAATCCACAATTATGCAGTTTCACATTGAAATCAGTCAATATACTGAACAACATAGGACAGTAGTGATCTTCATGTAACTCCTGAAAGAAACTAAGAATTCAGCTTTACGCACATATTACTGCAGAAACAATTGTGAGGAGCCAATGAAAAGCAAAAGTGCTAAATATGTGGATAAAAGTTAGATGCCTTAATGCCCTGTATATGTCATTAACCTATCAGTATTCTTTTGGCATGTAAATAAATAGCGGATAAGAAAGAACTGGCAGATACAAGTTTTCTGGACTTCCAAAAAAGCCTTTGAGAATGCTTCCTACAAGCATTCTGTTAGAGAAACTAAGTAATCACAAGATGAGAAGTAAAGCATTGTCATTGACTAGAAATTAACTACAAAAAGGAGAACACAGAAGCAGAATGCATTTATTAGTGGTCACTGCTCCATGTGGCTAAAGGTTAACAGCAGGGTGCTTCACAAAGGATGAGAGTGTTTAATCTATTTATTAATCATCTGGAAATGGGACTAACAATAAGATGGAAATGTTTACAACAGACACAACAAGTCTTAGATTAATTAAGGCCAAAACAGGCCAAGGAGCTTTTAGGTTGCTTAAAAGAGCTCAGTGAAAGGGGAAACAATGGCAGATGGAAGATGGAATGCAGCACTGCCAAGTCTAATAGAAGCACAGGGGAAAAAGCCATATGAAATACTTCATCTAGAATTAAAAACACAGGATGATCACTAGAGGTGGGGAAGACCCTCTTGATATGCACAGACTGATGAAAATACTTCTCTGGCACTAATCACAATCTAAAGTAAAGATATTGTTGGGAAAGAGAAGAAGAAGGAAGCTACTAGCATAAAAGCTACAAAGGCTGAGATTGATTTTTTTAGGGGTGAAGTCTGGCACCTTTAAATGAAGAGGTTTAAAAGACATTATGAATAAGTTTAAAACACAAAGTAAGTTATATAATTACTTAACTCTCTTCATAAGACAAATAAAGAATTCAGCAAAACTAAAAACAGCATATTTTAAACAGACAATTGTTTTCCATTAGTATTTAAATCAAAGATGTGGAACTCTGCATTTGATGTTGCCAAGTTGAAAGGTAACACCATTTTAATGAAGGACTTTTTGATTTTTGTGTGTTTATACCTAAAAATTCCTCACAGTACTCTGTTCAGTACAGCAAGCCAGAATTAAACCAACACAAACAGCAAATGAAAAGTCCAACTACCTCTAGAGTTATCATCTTCTATTTCATAGGCACACAGCTTATTCTTATCCCAACTTCATCATAAACCACTCTTTTCAGCTACAGGTCTTCAGTCATGGATACTTATATTTTATTTCCCCTTTTAGAAATTTGTCCTTCTTAGTACAGAATATTACTGCATCAAATGCTCACAGTCAAACTTAATAGGAGAGGTTGGTTTGGCAGATAGCTTAAGGAGGGGAAAAGAGAAAAGACTGGATAGTGATGAAAAATAAAGGGAAAAGAATAGCTATATCCTAAAATATGTTTTCAATTGACATCTTTACCACTGCTGGGCACAAGCTGGAAATATATTTAGGACAACCCTTGCTGCATCAAACTAGGATGTGTGGCCTGTACCAGCATCCTTTAGATAATTAAAGCAACAGTAATGTGTGAAACTGTGTCTACCAGAAGCAGCTGCTAATAGCAAAATCTTAATGAATGAAGACTTGATGCATGCATCCTTTTTGCCAAGAACCACAGGTAACACCCACACTGTAATGTGTTAGAGATGTAGGAAACTCTTGCATTACAGCAGATGTACAGACATTCTCATTTATATGGACAATATACAAACAAAATCCTTCTCTGACAAACAAGAAACTGCACTTAAATGCCTTCATCAGTCAGTAGCTATTGATACAGCCCAAAAACTGTGTGTGAAAGGAGCAAATAGGCAACAGAACCCTCTGCTGCTATTTCAATATATTCAAAATTATACTTACCTGGGTTTAATTATTAGTTTAGCTATACCCCTTTAATATAATTCTTACAAGTATAATCATCTCCTTCTAGTCTCCACTTAAATCTAAGAGTTTGCCACTAGTTATATTAAAAAAAAAAAATTTACAGGAGCTACACAAAAAAATCCATAAGAACTACAGGAACAGACATCTTTATTCAGTTATTAGAAAGAACCAGCAGATTTAACACATGAAACAGCAAGACCAGAATTTGATGAAATTTTGGTGGAGTTGCTACACATTTAGTGAATATTAAGATTTTGAACATCCTTCTAAGTACCTTTGAAAGTGGAATTTATCTCTGACAGTAAGAGTTCATGTATGAAAATATACTAATAGAAAAGAATATGCAAGAGTATATTTTATTGAATCATAAGTATGATAAATTGACTACGGCCTTAACATGAATTAAGAAGAAACTTCACAAACTAACAAACAATTTTCTGTTCTGGTGTAAAACTCCTTTTACCTTCCAAGCTTATTCCCAGAGCACATCACAGAACAGTGTAGTAAGTCAATTCCTACAGCCTGCTTGCCAAAAAACACACTCTTTTCAGTTTTCTTATTCTCCAGTATCAGTTCCTTCAGGCTTCAGGGTAAAGCAGCCTGAGTATAACCTGAGATACATTTAACTGAAGACCTATGTGAATATGTTTTCTGTCTACTCTTCTGCTGACCTTAGCTAAACATCTGCAGTTTTGGCTGTCTGCCACTCTGACTGCTTCGCCTGCTGGATGGGCAATGTCTTGTCTCTGCTGCTTGGTCTCCCTTGCAGTTCTTGGTCAGGTCAGTAACATCTGGTGGTGAAGAAAGTGCAGATCAACTGGCAAATATTTCCCTCATGTTTTGGTCAATCACACACACTGATATTATTCTGGAAAATTATTTCTTTATCCATTTTTTCTGGGTCACTATATCACTTTTCTTGCCTCCTTTTATCCCTACTCAGGTTCCAAGCTGGGGAAAAGGTAAGAAAGCTTCTTAATGGCTACCAAAGGCTAAAAAACATTAAAAACCCCACAGACTATCAGGAACTTTGTCACTATTAGAATATGACCTCTAGAAGAACTAATTCTTCCTACAAGTCTATTAAATTTCCTCAATACATGGCATGATTTGTCAGGGTTCAAAAGGAATTACCTGTAATTACTGGGCATATTGCAATAAAAATACCTAAATAACAACATCTGGAAAGGTATTAGTTCCCTGTATACTAACAGCAAACATTTTATCAGCAGAGAAATATTCTTCCCTTGTCCTATTTTCTTATGAACCGCACAGTACTTTTTAATCATTCAAAGAAAAAAGGTTTACTCTGTGAAGAAAATACCAATCCATAACATAGACACACCTTTGTCTTTTATGCTGACGAAATAAAAAAAAAAAAAGAAGTCTTCGCATGTATATAGAAATTGAAATCATTAAAAAAGAAAATCAGCCACTTAGGCTTTCCTATATAACTAATTGTCAGTTCAGTGGCTACCTAAAATCTAGCCTGAACACTGCATCATAGTTTCTTGTTGTTGTTGTTGTTGTTTGTTTTATTTTAGCAGTAAACAAGAAAATACATTAGAACATACAGAGAGAAGTATTATATGATGACAGGGCAATTTAGTTTCACTGCTACCAATTTCCCTCACAAAATTTTTTCCCTTTCATGATTATTTAGATAATTTTTGCATTGTTCTGAAATTAAAAAACTCTAGAATTGCCATAAATAAATACTGACAGTTCTGTTCAGCCTTACGTCTGCGTGTTGGGAAGGTGCTGTGAAATCCACGGTGGGGACAGAGGCAGACCCAAAATGCAGCAGAGCTGCAGTGGTTCTGCTGCACACAGCCTTGGCAGATGCAGGGAAAGCATAGAGCAAAAATCTGCATCACCTTCCTAGGCATGCCAACAGAAGATAAAAAAAAAAA
>VXBR01006352.1:972822-1071358 GCA_013400215.1 Cisticola juncidis | reverse complement strand
ACTCAAACAAACAAAAAAACCCAAAAAAACCCCACTGCGATAAGCAACAGATTCCTGACATCAAGTCTGAGATTTTCAAAATGGGTTCTATTAAGACATGTGGCAGTGTCAGTGTAATTATTCTGTGTCTGACAGACAAACTTGAGGTGAAGAAAGTTGGCTGCTTTGGAGTCCACATCTGACAAAGAGGCTTAACTGACATATATGTATATACATATATATATATATTAAAAAAAGTTTCCCTTTTGTCTTCTTGGGAAAATCAGATGATAATAGGCAATTTTGCAATCCACAGTGGAACTTCAAGAATTGGTGGTGAAAACATGCTTGCATTCACATCTCCTTTGAAACTTAATATAAATATGAATTTCTAAGTCTTTGCTCTGTTTACACGTGTCTAAGATCAACAAAAATATACTCAAAGTCAGTATGCTAGGGTGGTTTAGATATACTTGGCTTCTCAAAAAAAATCAATTTTCATGTCATGTAATATTTTCACACATTTCCCAATTTTTGTCTGGAAAAATAGAGCAAGATTTAGTTCTTTTTCAACACCTAGAAATAACCTATAATAAGACATTTGGTATTTTCAAAATGAGCATGTCCTTGCTTTTCCAGTGACAGCTTTCTATAACAGAGAACAAGTCACGCAGAGCTGTTGTTTCTCCTCTTCTGTTTCACCCAAAGCTCCATTCTCTCTCCACCTAGCACAGTGCATAATTTGCAACTTAGTTGCAGTAGCTGGTTCCTGATGGATCTGAACAGATGCAGTTCAGTTCTCTGGTGCCCCTTAGTGTTAGGTCTTGGAGCTCAAGGGAAAAAATAAGACTATAAAATAATAACCGAAAATCAAGCAGCTGCATGCAGTGAGGGAAAGAATATGAAGTATTTACTGTAGCTGCTTTCTCTCAAAGTTCCTTCAAAATTGTGTTACCATAAATCTGATCTAAATAACAGCATTTTATTTGAAATAGTTTAATAAATCACTGGAATGGGAAGAAAAGTGAAAAACTTGCCTCAAAAATATCGCTACACAAGTATGTCCCCGTTGTCATCGTTCTTCCTAAATAACTCTTGAGGTACAAAATACTTCACTTTGAAATTACACTTTTCAGTGGGAATACTTATTACTCCTGCTTCCAAGCTTGACAAGTGTGAGGAACTCATGGAATCCCGTCTCCCTAGCTGATGGAGTCACCAGATGTTTCACAGATGGATCTCCTTAATGTAATGTGGTTCAGTGTCATCTCTGCCACACTGTGCTTTAATCAATACAATCAGAGCTGATGTTCTTTAATTCTTTACTCATAATATGTAAGACAACTGACTTATTGAGCACTACAGACAAAGTCTGACAGGATAAGCATGCATGAATTCAAGATACTTGGAGCTATTGTTAAACCTGCATAGCATGTGTTTTCTTTGTGAAAATACTTTAGCTTAACAAGTAGGAATATTTATTGATGTAACACATTAATGGTGATAAACGCTTTTCAAATAGAAGGCTTTGCTGTTTCAAAATAAATGTTCTTATATTTTTGCCTAATATGCAATCAGTAATTTCCTGCAAAATTCTCTTGCTTTATTTTGTTGATTACAAAATTGCAACATCAAAAGAGCAGTATATAGATCTTTCAGATGATTTTACCAGGGTTGAGAGACACAGATTATTCTTTGTAATATATATTCTTTACATAAGAAAAACTTACTTTGTAATTGCTAAGCAGCATTTATTTTTGTAAAGGCCAGATAATTTTTAAGAAACTAGATTTCATTTTATTTTTCTGTTGATTGGTTCTACTGATGGAAGCAGTTTTTGCAAAAATTATTAACAGAAATACTCAGTTTAACCTTTGCACTGGAGGCTTCTGCACCACTTTTAATACCAAGCAAAAAAAAGGTAGTACTTTACTAGTACCTCTTAGTGATTTTTTAAGAGTCTAAACTATTTGTCTTCGATAAGAATATCTATACATTCTTTGTAGGCAAAATGATATGTCATTTATGTGATTTAACATCCTCAGAGTTGTTTAGTTTTTGTTATACTTCAACATCTTAGAACAAATTTTAGGTATCATATTACCCATTACCTGGGAAGTGGATCAGAGATTTAGTTGTCTCAATCCATTTGATAAGAATAATATCCATGATGGTTATAAGATATAAAGAAGTTAAGAATACTGAAGAATTAATTTTTTTTCCTCATCACATTCCTAATGTCTTAGTTTCCAATTCAGTATTTTTCAGAAAGCTCAATTTTTGTGAGAAAGCTTCAGGCATCTGGGCCTGATTACTCTTTAGCAATGGGAAATTTATGTTAATGTTATCAAAAGCTTCTAACCCTTGTTCAAACAGCACTAATGCAGATTTTAAGATTCTTCCATTCTCTTTTGTTCACACATTCCATATTACCTTCAATTTTGTCTCTCTGGCTTGATTTGTTTTAAGCTTTTCTTACAAAATTAGAGAATTAACTATCACACAGCAAGTTATAAAAGTTTGTCCAACTAGATTTTAAAAGGCTGTGCAGTAAAAACTACAAAGATACTGAGGTCAGTGGTTAAATTATCTTGCAGATTTTTCTTGGTATCCTGTGAGACTTCTTATTAGAGAATGAGAACATATTTTTGTTGACATTTTCAGCCATGGAAGAATGACTGGATAGTATAGGGAACCCAATAATGCCTCTCCAAAAATTTTAGGTCATCTTTATCATGGCATCTTTATAATGAGAGCTCAACCATAATACTATATCCAGTGGGTATATTTGGGCATGATCTGAAATGAGCTAAAGCTATTCTTCATTAACTGAAACCATTAAAAAAGGGAAATATATTTTTTGCACACGACTGCAGCAGGAAGAAGATGATGTCTCACACAAATTAGCCTATGCCTGTTAGAATAAGGTCTGATCCAAAGCATGCTGAGATCAGGGGAAAGATTGCAATGGGCTTTTAAACCATGCATGTAGAAAGGAAACAGAGAGAAGAATAAAGATTCCCCGCTATGGGGATGGAAGGAAAAGGGATGAAAACACCACCAAAAGGTAGATTATGGCTTTTAAAATATTTTACTTGTTTCCCTTTGCAATTGTACACATTTGCTGTCTTCTAATAAATGTAATAGCCTCACTATATGATTATGCTTTCACAGACATCAAAGACATCTTTTTCATCTTTTCTTCTTGGTTACCTTACAGGTATCCTGGTTCTTTCTTGTGTCAAAATTCAAGTCACAGGAAAGAGATGATACTTGATTTTTCTTAGAAATATCATTTTATAATCTTTTTCTTGAATAAGAATATCTGTGATCTGTGTAGAAGGTCTTAGGTTTTGGTTATAATTTTCCTTTGCTCTATCTTGCTCTCATGGAAAGAAAAAAGTGTATTTCTAGAAGTAACCTCACTGTTTCATTTACAGTGTGGTTTCCTCTTTAGGCATGTTACTGTAGAATGTTTTGTATCAGCCTGGGTTACAACGCCTACATTAGGTAAGTTTTGTTTTCTGATGTACTGATATGATGTTTCTATCCCAGAATTCAGACTAATTTGAATTTGTAGCCCCATGTTCATCCATGTCTGTGGTATGAAGGATGTGGAAAAAAGAAAGAACTAATCTAGAACTAGTGTGTGCTAAGCAAGTAAACTTCTCTTTGCTTTTCACCACACATTTTATTCCACATTCCTTGGAAATATGCCATGCTAGAAAACTCTTTTCAGATTGACCATATGAAAGTTTGGTAATACCTTTGTTTCAAGCACTCATGGCTGCAGTGTAAATTTTATGTGCATGACGGCGTGGGCATTCCTACATATGGGGAGGTTCTTGTTTGACCAGAAGAAATATCCCTTCTACTGAAACATCTGTAATTATCTATAGATTTGATATACAGCTTGAATGTAAGTTGAATAATGATTATTGTAAAACATATATATACATATCTCCTAAAAATATAAACGATTTCAACACTTTTCATCTCATTTAGCTACATAGACTTAAGCATCCAGTCAAAGCTCATCCTTTCACCATGATATTATTAAGAAAATACAGCTAAATGCAGAACACAGCTCATTCCATTCTTAAACAGTTTCTAAGGCACTCTTGCATGGCAGGCCATCTTCTGCCATCTCTTTACACTGAATATGGAAGAAATGTCCCTTACTAACTTTACATGGTTGCTTATCTAAGCTGGTTTTGGCTGAGAATAACTTTCTCCAGAGTAGCTGGCACAGGGATATGTTTTGGATTTTTGCTGGACACAGTGGTGATAACACAAGGATGGTTTTGTTATTCCTGCAAAGTGCCTACACATCATCAAGGTCTCTCACCCCACTCCATCAGGGGCTTCACAAGGAGCTGGGGGACATGCCACATCCAGGACAGCTGACCCCAGCTGACCACAAGGGTATCCCAGACTGTAGGATGCCTTGCTCAGCATATAAAGCTGGGCAAAGAAGGAGAGCAGGAATGTTCAGAGTGATGGTATTTGTCTTCCCAAGTCATCATTGTGTGTGATGGGGCCTGGCTTTCCTGGGCATGGCTGAACACCTGCCAGCCCATGTGAAATGGTGATTGAATTCCTTGTTTTGCCATGCTTGTGTGCATGGCTTTTGCTTTACTTACTAAATTGTCTCTATCCCAGTCCACAGGTTTTCTCCCTTTTACCCTCCTGCTTCTCTCCGTCATCCCACAGGAGAGGAGTAAGCTGCGTGCAGCTGAGTTGCTGGGTGGGGTTTGAACATGGTGCTATTGCACCCAGCTCGTAAAATCTAAAAGACAAGCAGTCATTTAAAATTAATCAGCAAGATTTCTGGCTCTGTCTTGGTGTTCTGTAAAAGATTCCTCTGGAAGAAAAAAATGCAGATGAGTGTTGAAGCACATATTTGACACTTACATCTTTTGTTTCTAGTTTTGGTTACTAGTGAAGCAGACATGAATGAACCATACATTGACAGTCATTTTTGGAGCCAGGTCGTATCCTTTTCTATCAAAATGTGATATCCTGCCTTCTGCCAACTGGCTGCAATGCCATCTGCCAGGAGGAGAGAGATAGGGTGGGTTTTTTCACTTTGCCTTTCAGGGTTATTCCTGTGAAGAAGGCATGTGACTCAAGTTGTAGGATGACTCAAGCTCTTATGGTCTTCTTGGAGCCATCCCACAATCAATTTAATCTGTCTGACCCGAAGACAAATGTCTGCTTTTGTCTGCAACATCACCAGCAATTTTCTAAACTTTGGCTCCTGTTCCATATGCCTTGCAAGAGATTCAGAGAACTGAGCACAGGCTGAAAGCAAAGACCTCCTGATAGTTTAGTCTATTTCCACTCTTTAGATGGGTATGATTCTGGACATTCTCTTTTCCTCAGCATCTCTATTTATAAACAGGGGAGGCTAGAAGAATTAGGTAATGGCTGCAAAGTGCTGTTTTAAATAATAAAAATAATTTACTCATGATGGGTTACTATATAGGTCAGTATATAATGTTATTTCTTATCTCATCTAGCTCCTAAGTACTGAATATTTGTTATTGTTTCAAAGAGGTTGCTCTCCATTGCTGAGTGACATACAGACCTCTGTGAATACACAAAGATTTTCTACAAAAGGGATCTCATTCAGATCATTCTCAGTCTTAGAGTAAACAAACAGTATTGCTTTTCTAATTTTCCAGTAAAATACATTACTTGATATTTGGCGATATATTACATCTTCATTGCATTAGATTGCTGGAAAAGAGGTACTTTATTTGCTTGCTTTTATCTTGTGGGGGGAAGACAGAGAAAAGTAATTACACTGGGTGTTGTAGTCTCCTAATTAGTTTCACTGGGTCTTAGATTTAACTCTTACCTTCTGTTGAAGTTTGTTTTTCTTCTCTTTCCTTTTATCTTGTCCTCTTTTATTTTGTTTCTAGAGGCAGTCCCTGGTGGCTGCTGTGGCTGTGTGACACTCACTTTTCCCACAGCACCAGAGCAAATACTGCTCCCAGCCTGTTACCTAGCATATTCTGAGTCTTGCTACGGATAGGCAGAGATATTCTGCCTCTAAGTACCACCATTATGGGTATAATTTGCTTCAAGCCACAAACAGGGCTGGCCCAGGGTCAGTGGAAGTGCACTGTGTGTTGCTGAGGTAACTGCATGCTCTCAGAATTCACACACCATCATTTCATAAAAGCTTGGCTAGCTCTGCTGCATAAGGGTTTCATGAAACAATATGAGAAAACACTTCACATGGGCAGTGATCTTCAGCTTCTTTCCAGAATTCCTCTAAAAGGATGCTGCAATTTCACTGTCATTACTTTTTTTAAACATTTCTTCTTGTTTCCCAAAGGCAACAACTCCTTGAAATCCTGAATTACAGACCAGATCCCTTTTAGTAAACAAAGATGCAAAAATGAAGGGGAGTCACCACTTTACTTTAGATACCTAAATTAACACTGACAGCGAGGGAATTCATTAAAGAGAGCTCATCTCTGAAGTCCTCTGAAGTCCAGTGTAGAGAGAGAGGCTCCTTTGCAGGGAACAGTTTGAATTAGACCCCTTTTCCACATCACCCTGAAGAACATCTGTCTCTCCTCTCTGTCCACTGAGCCCCAGGAGGGAGCTGGTTTAGTTTGGCTCCCAGAGGGATGGTTAAGGCTGCTCTCCAGAGTCTCTGATGTGCAGGCTACATAAATTAAAATCAGGAGAAGGTGTAGTAAGTGGTAGATAGACATAGAGGATCAGGGAGGGTGAGACTGCTATGACAGCAAATTCACTGTTAAGGGATAACCAGTGGGACATTGCAATTCATACTGACATTACTGACATTTGGAGAAATCCTTTTGAAAAAGAAAACTGCTGTTTCACTTTTTCCAAGTTTGTTTTTAAATGTTTCTGTCTGCCCTATTTATCAATGGCTGTAGAACCCACCCTCTTTCCTTTCAGTCTGTACTTTTTACAGTGGTAGCTTGAATAAAGAGACAAATTTGGGGGTTTAGAACAGTGAAACTTGTGTTGCATATAAAAGGTGTCAGGCCAGATCAAATTAAACAGTTTTTTGAGCTGCTGGTTTTAAAATTACCCCTAGAGTGAATATATTCTTGTCTTAAGGAATTCTAAAAGCAAAGGTGACATAGGTTAAGAAGTAGCACAAAGAATGGATAAGAAAAGTGGAAAATATATTTTGTTTTATAGACACAGTGATATGGCGAACTCCGTGTCATATGAAGAAATTCCATCCAGAAATGTGATGTTAGGACTTGAAAACTTCAAAATTTTTGGTAGCCTTCTGTCAGAAATTTGAATTCTTAATGATAATTTACCTACCTGTCAGATGAGGTTACAAATGAATAGATACTGGCATATTTTTAATATCAGGTGTTTCAAAATATTACAATGGTAAAAGTTACCAAGATGACTTTTTAAGGATCTTCTACAGAGGCACAAAACCAGTCTATACCCTTTACATAACTTCATTTCAAAGACTTGGACATATATTCTAGGCAACTTTTTCCCTCTTTAGGTATCGGAATTGTAGAACCATATAAACTCGTGATTCTTTGGGGAAACAGGAACTATTTTGAGTAGCTAGTTGTACTCCAAAGAAGACTTTTCTCTTGCCAAGAAAAAAGAGAAAGACTCTTTCAGGGTGCTTCAGAGGATGCAAGTTTAGCTTTCCAGTGCCAAAATTATTTCAACACGAAAATTAAATTTTTTGGTTTCACAGATGCATTTGAGAATGCTGCTCCCAGGTTAATGCACAGAATTGTACACGCCAAACCCCCTTTACCTCAACGAGTAATCCAAACAAGCACCTTAGGAAAAGTTATTTTTAAGACATTAACTGTGTCTGTTAATAAATTTTCATTGTGAAGGATGAAGAAATACATATTTATCATAAGCACAAAAAGACATCTGTTTTTGGGAAGAGACAGAAAAGGTAATCTGCTTTTGATTATGATCAAATATCACAACTTGTGCCACCACACACCACAAATTACAAAATATTTGAACCATTTGAAAGCAACAATGACAAATCTAAGATGAATTTAGGAATTTCCCTCCTTTCCACATGTGTAAGCATTCCAGGAAAGCTTCACAACAAGGGATTTAGATTTGTCCATCTTTTGCTTTGAGGGTTTGATGAATACGTTTCATCTTGAGAAAATATTTCCGCAGATGCTATGCATATATTGTCCAAACATATTTAATTTTAGACAGTGAGAAAGGCAAGGGAATATAAAACCATCATAGGATTCATTCTAGATATTCTTATATGGATTTGAGTATCCTCAGTTGTTCCTAATTTAGTAGTTCTTCAGCTCCTCAATTCAACACTTGTGCACCTAGGAGAAGCAGAAGCATTGTGTATGTAACAAAAATGGTTCTGCCATTATTCTAATGATAAAGCAAGCAAATTTACTGTACAGTTTTAATATGTAAACATATTTAAAAAATAAAATAGGAACAAAGTTCTGTTGATATAAACTTGGGTATTCTATTACTAGTTTTTTTTCCCCAGTCAAGCAATAGGAATTTTCCAAGTAGTGTCTCTGTTTTCCTTCTAAACATGGAAGAATTATTAAGGGTGGATAATGCAGAGACAGTGCAGGCCTTATTAATATTTCAAACATTTGTATTTTCAATTATGTTCTTAATTATGAAACAAACTCAGCAACATTAAATTTGAAAGGACTGCATAATTCTTGGATATATTTCTGTACAACTATCTTAGTGAGACATCTGTTCAGATAAATATTTCTCAAAGCTTTCCCTTAAATCTAAGCTGGCAAGGTGGGCAGAGTATCAGCTTTGATATTAATTAAAGCTTTCTGCATTTGTTTACAAAAAGCTAATTTCTCTGCCTGTGTACAACCTATATTTCCTGCTATGCTTTGCATTCCTTTAAATAAACTGACTGTATTACTGACACTCTCTATTTTTCTCCTAGAAAATGTTTGTATTTGGAAAGATTAATCAAAAATACGTGCTGACATCCCCATCATATTACAATGACCTGCACCTCCAGGCAATCACCATTGCCACACATCCATTTTAATTTTATCTGCAGATTTATATCCCCTAAATATCAGATTCAAGGCCTAAAGTACTGGTGGACATTTTTCAGAAAGCTTTGCTGCTGAGGAATTGTAGTTTCAAACTTAACTTGAGAATTTCCTTGTGGAAAACAGAAGCATGATTTTTTTCCAAATATAATTTAATAAATACGCATGAAAAGCCCTGAATTTTCAAACATTTCAAACTATTTTCAAAGTAATAAGAAGACCTTATTAGCTTTAAATGAAGATCTGAAAATACATAATTAATGCAGAACAAGTGAAAGGTTACTCAAGTGGGAGAGCTTATAAGAACATGAGATGGAAAACTGAATTCTGTGGGGTTTTTTTGTTTTGTGAAAGAATTGGAACAAGATTTTGGATTCTCTTTCATAAGTCCCTTTTTTTTTTTCCTTTTTTTGTTTTTTTTAAGCTGTTTGTTTTGTGATAACTAGTAACCACTAGACCACTAGAGCTGAATAAAGGTATATGGCAAAACAAAGCTGATTAATAATTGAACTGTTCTCTATGAGTTCATGCATCCACTAAGTTACTTTTCAGCAAAAACATTCACAGGCAATTTAAGATGAAATAGAAAAAACATAGAAACATTATTTGAAAGGGGTTTCCAATCAAGGACCAGAAGCTACATCCTGTGTCTTGTCTGAATAAGCAGGTTTTGCCAATATAAAATTTCTGAATAAGCTATCAAAAGAGAAAGTAGTAAATAAGTATGAACAACACATATTTCAGGAGCTCATGATCAGTTAAAAAATTTCAGACATGAAAAACAAATCAGTTAAATAGAGTTATTAATGAAAATCTAATTACATATTAGCACTTTGTTGTGGATTTTCTAATTATCCTGTCTGTCTCCACTAGTCCTGTATAAATTAAACTTTTTCCTCCTTGCTGAGACAAATATATATCTTACATCAATTTCCTCACATTCTCCCCTTCACACTCTGCCTCTTCTCTTTCTAAAGACACACTATAATAGTACTTGAATAACAAGGCACTTCCATTATGTCCTTATAAAGTTGGTTTGCCCAACTTTTTTTTTTTTTGTGACCAGAAGCATTGAAATGCTTAATAAGGATTCTGAGCAGAACACCTTGTAGTACTCTAACTTAACGTGTATATATTACTTAACAAAGTCTATATTAGTCAGAAGTAGTTGCAGTCACTCTGTTAGCACCTCCTTTCTTCACTTAACTAAGAATCACTGTTAAGAGATTATTAGTTATGGAAAACATCTTCAAAATTATTCACACTCTCTATTTATTCCTTCCAAGAATTTGCTGCTCCCATTGCTGTAACAGTTTCTGCTTGGACTGGGAGTACTAACTACACCATGTACTTTTCACTGACAATTCTGTGATAGAATATGAAAGCTTGTTCTCTACCTATTCTTTCTATTATATTCATAGTCTGCTAAAGCAGAGTGTCCTTTCTCAACTGCTGGTCAGCTGGAACAGGCCTTGTAATTCACAAAATGCATTTCACAAGATTTACATACTGCCCTTTGGCCTGTGTATGGCAGATGTTTTGCCACATGCAGCACATGCCCAAATCCTCTGAATGCAGATATCACTTTGTACACAATACCCACTCTCTGTAATGGAGATTTGGCACCCTGGAGGCAGTGCTCCGTAAGTAGGAAGATATGTGAGGCAGCACACAGGATCATCAGTGCTGGGTGCAGAATATCCATGGCATACAGTCATTTTTTGCAGGGAACTCTGGTCATCATCCAAGTCCATTCCAGTGGAGAAATAAGCTGACATTATCTTGTGAACCTTTGCTGTCTCAGACTGTCCAAAGACTTCTCTGGAAGTCATCACAACCAACACTGTTTGCTATGCCAGTGAATCCCACTGCACTAGATATCTCAGCACACTCTGCAGTCCAGAGTGATGTAAGAGGGAAAATCTTGGCTAAAGTCATCAGCCTGTGTGGCCCTTATTCCATTCTCCATCATGCCAGGTGTTACCTACTCATTGCAGTTGTGAGTTCTGAAATTACTTTAGGGCCATCTCAGACTCTTCTCCCTTCAGTTTTGGTAGGCCTTGGAGCACTGTGCATTCAGTCAGGTGGCTGAGGAACAGCAGGCAGGGGACACTTGGGCAATGTGGTCCTTAGTGCTAACTGGGTTGTCAGCCCTTATTCTGCCTTATACTTGAGGATACTTACAAGCTGTTGTGACAGGAGCCATGGTAGCTTGACGAGATCCTTCCATAACCCCACATCTCTGTACTCAGACCCCCTCTGCCGAGATATCTGCACATCACAGTAGATAGCGACGTCTATTTAAAGAAAGGATTGAGCAGAAATCTGAACTATGTCTAAACTTTGCTTTTAAAAAAAATCAGTTCTTGGGAAGAGGAAAAATCATACAAGAAAGCTGTACAGATTTTGGGAAATCAATAAAAGTAATGTGAGAGGCAATGTATGGTGTCATTCACCTCATTCGAGGCAGATGGCCTGAGCATGACCCCAGCACTGTGGTAGGCACCTGCTTGGTGTCACTGAGGATATATCTCTGGCACCTTTCCCAATGAGGTGAAGCCCCCTTTGAGGAGTAGAATTCTCAGTCAGGAATAGAATTGTATATCCCATGAAGGTGCTGTCTTTCTTCCTCTGATCTTCAGTTGATGCCTTGAGCTGTTCCACCCCCTGCTATGATCACCTTCTTAAAGAAGACATGGTTTTTACCCCTGTACTTGACACTGGAGAGGATGCACCTCAAATTCTGTGTTCAGTTTTTGGCCCTGGGTGACAAGAAAGAGAGGTGCAGGCACACATCCAAAAACACCTTAAAGGAGGTTTGTAGCATGGTTTATATACCTCATATGTCAGACTCTTCTTCCAAGTAACAAGTGAAAGGACAGGAAGAAATGGCATCAAGTTGTACCAGGCAAGGTTTAGGTTAGATATTGGGAAAACTTTCTTAATGGAAAGGGCGGTCAGCAATGGAAACGGGCTGCCCAGGGAAGCAGCAGAGTCGCCATCCCTGGAAGTGTGAAAATCATGTGGATATGGCATGAGGGGATATGGTTTAGTGGAGGGCACGGTGGTGCTGGGTTAATGGTTGCACTCAATGACCTTAGAGATCTTTTCAACCCTTAACTATTCTAAGACAGTCTAAAAGGATTCTAAGACATGTCCAGTAGGTCATTTTGTATGGGCTGCAGCTCTTACTGTGAGCTGTTTTCCAGAGCTATTTCTGGCCTTTCCAGGCCAGCCTTGAGAGTAACATTGTGGTTGTGCTAAGACCAAGAGATTCGGTAACACAACAGGTATGAGTGGAGAGTGTGAGCACAGAGAATAGGCTGTGATAGCAACAAAGTTCTCCAGGTGGAAATGAATTCAGAAATGACTGCTTTCTAGGAGCATGTGGAAGAAATGTGCTGCTGTCTAGCTGTGAAGCACAGTGAGATTTTGAAAGATGATGATTCCTCAATCAGGTAGAGTGCTCAGCTGGGTGTTTGCTTCATGTTTTGTGGATTATCTCTATATAAGTCAGTGGGAGGTCTTCACTATTCTCACCCTTCTCTAACAGTGCTCTTCTTGCTTTTCTTTTGGAACTGAGCAGACTAGTACAAAATTACAAATCCTAGATGAAAACACAGCACTGACTTGTATCAAGGAATTACAACGTTCTCTATCTTATTTATTGTTTCTTTGCATATGCTGTGTAACATCTTGATCATTTTGAACCACAGATGAACGCTGACTTTTCTGCAGTGATAATCTGGTGCATTTCTCAGGCAATGAAGTTTTCACTTCTGTGAATTATTTGAGTATTTTTGTTCACATTCAGGGTTGCTTTGTTTTATATTTGAGTTACATTAAATTGCAATTTAATATTCCTAGTAAGAAAATAAATATTTTCTACAGTGTTCAAGGAGATTATTATCAGTTTATTGTGTTCTTCTTTGATCCTGACTGTCCGATTCAACTTTATTCCTTTCAGCAAGCAGAAGGAAATCTTGAAGGACAGCATGAAAAGTGACTCCTACTGTAAAATGTGTGTTAGTGAAAATAAAGACAAGGATAGTCTAATAATTGATATGGTTGTGCTTCCACACAAAGAGAAATGGTCACTTCATGCAACATAGAGTAGCTGAACAAGTACTTATGGCCACCTGGAATCTAAGACAGAAGATATAACAACACCAGAGTTGGTACACTTACTGACATCTCAGTAGGATATAGAAAACTGATATTCAACTGTTTTCAATCAGTCTCCTAACTGAACTAGAGGCTTTTCTTGTACCTGTCACCAGAACCTACACATTCTGGGAGGAGCAAATTAGCTAAAACTAAAAATGTTAAAAATATATATATACGAAAATTTATAAACCCTGTATTAAATAGCATGTATCTGACTCAGCTGAATTTATTTTACAAAGCCTTTTTAATTTCATTTCTGTGACTATTCACCAAAAACATACAAAATGACACATTATTCCTTTATATTTTTCTGGATATATGGAACAGTGGCTTTCTCTCTGAACTCTTAACCTCTGAGCAATGCTTGAAGGCTGGGAACAGACACATAATTTACAAAACTTAAAGGAAAGAACTTTACTTCTACACAATCTTAGTAAAGGATGGGTTTCTACCCTTTCTATGAAATATTTTCCCACTTTTTAATATTTTTAGTTTTTTAAAAGTATATTCTTTCCTAATTATCTAAGTTCTGCAAATATATCTTCGGGATTATTAAAGTATCCTTTTTTTCAGTCATGCTCAGTTGTATCACAGAATTTTTTTTAACACTGAAATGCATAATTTTCCATAGCACAATTGCTCCAAACAGTCTATAACTCCCTTGCATTTTATCTAACCAGACATTCTGATTGATTTATCTCTTTTTCTGAACATCTCATTATTTTGAGAATGTACAGCGTCTTTACTTGTCAAGTATTAGCTGTCATTTTGGTTTCATTTAACTTCTGGAACTCCTCTAATAATACTTTCACGTAAGTCTTCAATCATGTTCAAAAAATTTCTATTTTTGCTTGTTCTTTCTCTGAAATTAAAATTTTACATAGGTGAAACATCTCTACAGTTTTTACAGATGAATGATTTTTAAAGGGGAAAACATAGTAAAGGAGATTAACTCTTCAGAATTATGTCATTTGTGAGAGCCAAATTCCCAAGCACAAAACCTGCATTGGTTTAATGAAGAGAAAATGGAAATACATATTTTAAAAAAAGGGAAAGAAATAGACTCAGAAAGTAGCAAAATGTTTTTCATAATAAATTAGGAGCTTATGAGTGGTTTAACACAAATGTTACATAGTATGATGGGGAGAAATTATTTGTATTCAGAATCATGTCAGGAATGACATGACTATATTTGGGTTTGTTAGTTAAGCTTAACTGCTTGAGACATCTGTTCATGAATTTGATGGATGATGCACATTTGTTGAAAGGGACTAGGTGACTGTCTTTAGCTATGGCTAAGAATCATGTTTGACAATTTCTATTGCAATTCCTAAGGGTGTTTTAAAATTTTGAGTTGATACTTACTATGTTTAAGTAAAATTATTCTTGCAAAATTTCATGTGTTGGAGTGGCAATAAAACACAGTAATTAGGACAGATAAAGGCTTACCTAAGCTCTTCATTCAGTCTTGTGTTCCATAAAAGGAGATATGTGCATATCTTTCTTTTCCCCCATTCATATGCATAGAAATCAAATTAAAACTAACATAATGAAAAGCAAATTATGCCAAATACAAAAATCAAGCTGGTATTATAAATTATTTAAAAGTCATTATGATTTCTGATTTTCTTTCAAAACAGACAGAAGGCTAGAATCTTTTTGCCTGGATATGTAACAGTTAAATTTGATCAGGCTGACTCCTGAGTTATGATTCATTTGATAAAAGGCACACCTTGCACCTATTGATATCTGAGCTGGTCACCTTTGGGTCTCTCCATAGTTACTGCAGAGAAATAGGCATTGGGACAGGAAAATACATCTTTTCCTGAAGCAGGTATTTACATTAGCTTTGGCAAATGACACTTTCATACTGTTTATTTCTCCCCATGGATTGCAACTTAGTCTTTAGGGATGTGTATGGATGTAAATGTTCCACACTGACACTAAAAACAATCAAACGAAACTGAGTTTAAGTTCAGTCTGCCTAGTTAAATTATACCCCCAGTATAGACTATTTTAGCCAATACTAGCAACAAGAGCAGAACACATATATTGAAGGTTTGTTTCTACAGTTTTTAAAGGAGAAGGTGTTCAGGTACAGTCCAAATAAATTTTAACTGTGGAATATGCAACTTCATTCTTTAAAATTATTGTATTACAGAAGGATTAAGACTTTAGTGGTGTCAGGCACAATGAACCAGGAGAAAAGAAGACATCTTTAAGAAACAAAATACTACCTGAAAATATGTGTTCTGCCCATGTTGTGCTGTCTGTAAGATTTAGGAATTCTTATGTGCTTATTTTCTCCTTTGTACAATTTCAAATGTTCAAAGATGATGATCATGATGATCATGATGATGATGATGATAATAATAAAGCAATGAGCAGGATATTAACTCTATTGCACAACATAATACTGTTTTTTTAAAAGTGTAAATAGTTTTATTTATGGTTTGGGTTTTTTTCCATTAATCTGAAACATTTTCAGATATGAAATCTATATAAAAATTATATAGTCAATATGAATATCTTTACAAAAAGATATAAAGGTTAATATACAGCATTATTTTGAAAATGAAATTAATTTGTGTATTTTCATTTGTTTAAAATGATCTTACTTTACAGAACACAAATTCTTAATTCCTACAAGTTTGTTTTCTCAATATGTAAGATGTCTGACTTGCAATTCTGATTGACTGCACTACATTTAACATACAGGTTTTAATATCTTAAAAATATCAACATTATAGATAGACTGACATATTTTTGCCTTAATCTTGGGAGTTGCAAATCAAATATTTCGGTGACCAAACTGATTATTCCTGCAGATACCACATAAGTTTTCATGGTTAGTCAGACCAATTTTTTTTTGTGTGTGTGTGTGTGTGTAAAATTTCAAAAATATCTCAGTAGATCATGAATCCTACTTTTATTTTCTAATTTAATTTCAGAATCAGTATTTGAATAGGAATGGAACTTTAATGCCATATATTCTAAAATTCCTGTCTGCAGGTGGGGCAGCAATAACTGCAGGTTTTCAATTACCTTTTGCTTCCACAGTTACTTGTCTCCAGTAAATTCCACATTTCTAGTGCTGTGTCTTTAGACAGTATGCATTATTCTGCTCAACATATGTACAAACTAAGCTTGGAAAAGATAAGAAGAATAAGACAGTCTTACAAGATATGACAGACATAAAGTAAAATGATATTGAGTCAAAATATTGCATGGTGGGTTTTTTCCTCAAAAGTCAGCTGAAATTTTCAGTCTTATTTCCTAGTGAATCAACATTGAATAAAATGCCAGCAAAAACATGTATTACTAAAGTACTGATAAGATGTAAGCTTTAAAAGTTCTTGAAATTCACCCAAAATTTTCTGGATGTATATCTGGGTACGTTAAAATCCAGCTTGTTTTAGGTAATCTGGTGCTATCAAAAGTTGTTTTAAAGTCAAGTCAATTAGAAGCATAGAATGAAGGATGCATAGAATCATAGGATGGTATGAGAGAAGCAACAGTACAGCTGCCCAACACTGAACTGTGTCTCCTGTGACAAGCAGTCCTGAATCTGCGATCTGGGCAATACAGAGGGATTTCTTTTTTTCTTCTGTTATTTAACTATTCATTAAAATGGATTTGAATGCAAATTAAAATTCGGATATATGAAACACATGCAAATGCTTGTCTTACTGATAGACCTTCACTTTTCAACTTGGAGTATAAATAAGCATGATTTGAGGTGTCTGGAAGGCTGAAAACCCACTTGTCAGTAAAGTACAATCCATTATTCAACCCATGGGCAGGGAAATAATGACTGCATCTGGAACAGTCATCAGTCTCAATAGGATCAGTGTTTCTTTTTATGGGAAGGTACACAACTTTCTCCTGTCATCACATAATTGCTCAGGCTCTGGTGTCTGTATGTTATGACTCTGCCTGTATTTCAGAGCAGCTGGCAAGAGTGTTGTTTTTTGGGAAGTGCCCATCCAATTGGAATTTCTAGGAAAAAAAAATAGAGAGGCAAGACACAAAGTTGAATTTCATATTCCAAAACTATTCCCCTGGGAAATGAAAATTCAGCAATGATTCAACACTGACTCTCCATTAAGCTAGGCTAACACTCATAGAAGAATGCTCTTCAGTATAAGTTGCTTTTGAAAGGAGCCAGTGGCCTTGTTTGTTGGGGTGATAGGTCATAGAGGGGATTCTCAAAGACTTGTAACTTGTCTGTGATATCATACCATATGTTGAACTGGTCTTAGTGGTTTTGAAGATCCTACATGGCTTTATTTGCACCTATACAGAAAAGAATATTGTTCAAATATATAATAGAAACACATTAGAAGGATAATAATACTAATCAAAACAGGGCAATTAACAATTTCAATAAGAGTTTGAGAATACTAATTTTTTCTAATACTAGTATTTGTGAATTTGACTCCGTGGAAAGTGTTATTTCCTATCTCTAGTAAGAATTCGAAATGTGGCTTCAAATCCCAGGAGAAATAATAATTTCCTGAATCCTAAAAGTGTTCTAGGCTTGACATTTTCAACAAGACACTTCTTTGCAGGCTTGAGACTTCCATTTCAGTCTTCACTAAGAAAATGTCTCTTAATTCAGGAGTCCCTAGCAGCTTCTCAGCAAATGTGATAAGCTCAATGCGCCCCTCAGAGGAAAGCCCTCATGGACACTATCTTAATCATTGTAGTCCTGATTATTATCCAAGCAGCCTCTTTAATTAATGACCTATAAGGAGCTGCTAGGCATTTTTTTCTTTTTTTTTTTCAACAACAGACCACACAGAGACTGACAATTCATTCTTTTCTTGGGAGCAGCTTGGCCCCATCATTTCTCCAGCTTCAGCACAATGAAAACAACTTACTTGAACTGTCAAGGCTTATCTTTCAAGTAACTCTGAAATACTTCAGCACAGAAAGTAAAACATTGTGACTTATACTGTAACATCTGTTGCACATCGTCGTGCATCCTGCAGTTGCCAACCAGCTAAAATGGCAGCACAGTTTACAGCCAGATGTGTCAAGATTTAATCTGCTTCTTCACTGTACTTCTAGGAAATCTAAGCTCCTACATCACATATGGTCTAAAAGATAAGGCTGAGTCAAGGATTTTCATTCTGGAGATGGTATGATGTGTACTTTGTCAAGTGCAGAGTGGATGCCCTGCTCTGAGTCTCTCTTAACTAATTCAACATTCAGTTATAGAAGCATTTACTAACAATAAATAAATGAAGGAAATGCCTCAAGATGTTCCTACATTGATGGATTATAAAGTAGAGGTAAAGAAGAAAAATCAGCCATCATTTTTATTTGGTCTGATGAAATATGTTTGAAGGATTTCTACAGGTAATAAGATATGTGATTTTGAACACAACATACTTTTCCCCATAACACCAAACATTTCATGAAATAAAATGGTTTTCTTGAGAATAAGATCACAGCTGGCTCTGTTGTCTCAGCCTGATTCTTTATGCTTGAGTTTTGCACATATTACCCCTTGCCAGTGGAGACTTTGTATGGTAGTTTCTCAAAAGCCAACTAGGACCTTGTGTCTTAAGTTAAACCCTAAGAACATATTCTATTCTATTCTATTCTATTCTATTCTATTCTATTCTATTCTATTCTATTCTATTCTATTCTATTCTATTCTATTCTATTCTATTCTATTCTATTCCATTCCATTTCATACTAGAATAGAGGTTTCTTATTTTGTGAAAGTTCTTCCAGTACTTCTTTGTCCCATCAGAAATAATGAGACAATTTCTGAGAGTCAGTCTAGCTGCAGTTCAAATAAACTGGTAGAAGAAACTAATAAAAATGTCCTAAAATACATATGCACAACACCAGGAAGTATACAGAAATCATCAGGTACCTAAGCTAAGGAGAGCTGCCTAGTAGCACTTACAAATATCTAAGTGATCAAAGCACCTAATTCTCCTTGTATAGCAGTGCATACTAAGTGAATAAATTACTTGTCTGCTTAGGCCACTTACATGAATGCTGAGGTGTATAAATCCAAACATTATATTTTAATTTATTGACATGTGCCTAATAAAGTTGAATTTCCATACAGGTTCAGAGAACTCACACAAAATGTGCCTTCCAGTTATGAGTTATTTTGGAGACTATTTTATGAGGAAACCTTCAGCTTCCTTTTGCTAGCCTCATCCTTTCTGGTCACCTTCTTTGGAAGTCTAGATAATTCACTTAATTTCAAATGACTGTAGGATTATTATTTTTGTTTTATCTTAAAAATGTTCTTAATTATTATGATTTTTCTTTTTTTGATCTTCATTTTTATGTTTTCTTTAATATATTTATAGTTTTCTTTACATGGCAGAATTACATTGATTTTTATTTTTTTAATTTTAATATTTTAAAGGAAAGCTGCCTTTAGACATACTATCTTATATTAGGATCCCATCACATCTCCTAAGCTAGGCCAGGTCAGGATGGACTAATACTTGGAGCAGACACCTCCAAGGAATTTCTAGGCCTCTTAGAAAATCTAAATCAATATTTAGCACAGTACTAGAGGGCAATGCACGGCTAAAAGTGTTATCTTTTATATACATTAAAAACTGATGATTTGACATTTGTAAAATTCTATGACAGAAACTGTATTGATTTTTCTCCCTTCACTTTCACGTATTGCACTTAGAATCTTAACATTTTTAGAACCTGGGCTGCCAAAATATGGTATTTCCTGTTGGGGCTGTGGTCAGTTCATCACATATCATCTCTGCCCCCTCAGGGGAAAGACTGCAGGGGGATCTTTGCTTCAGTGCCTGGAGCACGTCCTCTCCTCCTGCCTCACTGACTTGCTGTCTGCAGTTTCTCACATGTTCTTACTCCTCTCTCCTGCTGTAGCTGAAGGGGTTTTTTACCACTTCTTAAATCTGTTATCCCAGATAACAAAGGCACTGTTGCTGACAGGCTCAGCCTTGGCTCGTGGCAGATCCATCCTGGAGCCTGCTGACATTGGCTTCATCAGCCATAGGGGAAGCTTCTAGAAGCTTCTGCAGAAGCCACCCCTATAGTCCCCCTTTCTATTACCAAAACCTTGCCACCCATCACAAAACCTCTTTTCTAATGTCACATAAGTAGTAAGTGACATTTGAGTACTCTAGGTTTTGCTTTGGTAAAGTCTAAATTACAGAATTTATCTTAAGTTAGGACAGAAACTAGCTCTTCTGTTTTTTACTGATTACTGTTGATCTTGCTTGCAGCAAGTCTAAACTGATTTGACACATGGATTATGCCTACTTGAACTATGAACAGAGACTGGCCAAAGTTGTGACATTTTTGTACAGTTTCAGTGTAAGCTCATCTCTAACTGAAAAGAAATAAAATGGTTGATCTATTCTAAGATTCTCTGTCATACAAGATTTTTCCTGTCTTAAGTGCTTAATGAGAAGGCATGCCAAAAGCCTCTAGAAGCAGATTCTTGTTCAGAGTACTATTTTCACCTCCTAGAAACTCCTATGAAAGCTCGCGTAGCTTTATTTTTATGGAAAGCAATGTGCACATTGTGTTGAAATATGGATTCAGTGAGCTAACTAGTGCCCATTGAAGGGGAATAGGACATAACAACAAACAATTTCTCTGAGTTGACTCCAAATGAGACAATTTATGTCAATAATTCAGAACACATCCTGTGCAACTTAAAATTCAATTTAGGTAGCTACCCTCCCCCAGTACATTGTAAGAATTAGGGTGAAGACTGAGATCCATGGAAGTCAGCTATCAGAACTATGAGTTGCCTAAATTTACGTGTTGGAGGCTCACTGTCCCTCTAAAGTCCCATATTTTGATCCTTGATGGCGCAGAATTTGAAATTCCTATCCCCTCAAGTCCTCTCCTAGAGTTACATGAACCCACACTTATACAACACACAGCCAAGAACAGAGCTTCAAACTTTACTTGATAATGTACAAGATTGTCATCTCAATTACCACAGAATAGCAATGCTGCCTTTTGTGGATCACTGTATATTTAGTTCATTTTTTTTAACAGTTAGGAAAAAAAGTCTTACCTCGGAACATTTCGGCTCCTGTCATCTAAAGATGCTGTTTTGAATGAGCCATTCTGTAAGAACAGGCACATACATTTCCTAATTGGAGTCTATTACAGAGCTACCCTACTCTAGGCAAGAGTATGCTGGAATCTTTCCTCTTGCATTTTAGATAAGGCTTAACTTACTGTCATGTTCTGACAGTGCCAATGGATTCGATATTTGTGGGTGAGATCAGGTAAATTTTGATGGAACTTCCAAAGCAGTTGAGTATAAAGTACTTCAGGTACTGCCAAGGGTCCATATACATAGGAAAAAACAAACAAACAAAAGGTACCTCAGTGATGGGTAACTTTGGGATGGAGATGTGTGTTAATATTACAGTTAGACTATCATGAACCAAGATCATCTGAAGAAAATTATTTTCCTGGAGTTGTTGGCTCAGCAGCCTGACTCCTATCTCCCTTCAGTGTCAGGCATTATGTGGTTCTTTAGCTGCAAAGGACCATCAAGTTCTCCCTGCAAAGATTGCACTGGAGCCTGGCCAAGGTGTCTCCACCCTGCTCCACCCTCTGTTCTGTCCCTGTTAGCAGGTGCTTACTGGGGACTCATTGGTGTTCAATCCAGGGAGTACTCAGCTGTATTTTATGCTATAGTTTCTGTAACGTTGTAACCTGTTAGGATGGGAATAGAACTTCTCCCTAGCCATTCTTCCACATATGAATCAGGATTCACTTTTTCTTCTTCTTCATCTAAAATCTGTGTCTCAGTCCATAACACTTGTTTGCCACTGGCGCTTCTGTCACAGTGTTTTCTCCCTTTCAGTCATGGGGGTTTTTTTAGGCCAAAGAGAGGTCTTTAGAAGGTTGGTGGCTGTGCTACCCACCCCCATGCCAGCATGACCCAGAATATCAGGTACTCTGGAACAAAGAGAGAGAAGAAGGTACACTGTTCCACAGTGGCTCCATATCCATACCTGAACTGCATCCAGCCCTATTCACAACAGCATGGATGATTTAAATTATACATGCCGTTAAGTATCCCTGCCTCTGTTTCTAGAACCTTCCCTGTCAATCTCCCCTTGCTTGACATATCATTTGCTGTTCTACATTGTTCCCCGCCTTATGTTATTCCCATTGGACTGTGTTCTGTATTCCCTGCCCTAGACTCCTCCCTGAGTGCATTCTCATTGGTTGTTTGCTTTGTATCGCCCTGTCTATAAAACCCACGGCGGGACATGTTCTCCCTGTGTTTGGGGTCCAGCTTTAGTTGTTGTGCTTCAGTTGTAGTGTTAACAAATCTCCTCAGTTCACCCCAAGACCCTTCTGCCTCTGTTTCCCCTCTGCACCCCAGACAGGCTTTGCTGAGAGCATCGGAGTCCCTGTGGGGAGGTGAGAGCTCCCCAGGGGGAAGTGTCGCACCCCTCGCTGCCGTGTGCCCTGGGGCACATCAGAAGCACACACCGCGATACACCTGAATTAACTTTAACCTATTGCTTGCTGAACCCAACTTGCTTGCCTTCTATACCATCCCAAAGAATTGTTGTTTAAATCAATAAGAGCAAAAATTTCTCAAGACAACATTGGAAGTTTATTATTCCTTAGGCTTCTTTTTCAAGCAGAAAGAGAGCCATACTATCGAGACATTAATGACAAAATATGTATAAAACAAAATTACTTAAGTAACTTATTGTTTATGGGTGAAAAAAAAAAAAAAAAAAACAAAAANATTGGTTGTTTGCTTTGTATCGCCCTGTCTATAAAACCCACGGCGGGACATGTTCTCCCTGTGTTTGGGGTCCAGCTTTAGTTGTTGTGCTTCAGTTGTAGTGTTAACAAATCTCCTCAGTTCACCCCAAGACCCTTCTGCCTCTGTTTCCCCTCTGCACCCCAGACAGGCTTTGCTGAGAGCATCGGAGTCCCTGTGGGGAGGTGAGAGCTCCCCAGGGGGAAGTGTCGCACCCCTCGCTGCCGTGTGCCCTGGGGCACATCAGAAGCACACACCGCGATACACCTGAATTAACTTTAACCTATTGCTTGCTGAACCCAACTTGCTTGCCTTCTATACCATCCCAAAGAATTGTTGTTTAAATCAATAAGAGCAAAAATTTCTCAAGACAACATTGGAAGTTTATTATTCCTTAGGCTTCTTTTTCAAGCAGAAAGAGAGCCATACTATCGAGACATTAATGACAAAATATGTATAAAACAAAATTACTTAAGTAACTTATTGTTTATGGGTGAAAAAAAAAAAAAAAAACAACAAAAACCCCACAAGATTTATTTTTCATAGAAATATATTATGGTTTGGCTCAGAAGGGGCATTACAGACCATCTACTTCCAGACTCCCTGTCATGGACAGGGACACCTTTCACTTGACCAAGTTGCTCAAAGCCTCATCCAGCCTGGCCTTGAACACCACAAAGGGATGGGAAATCCCCAGCTTCTCTGGGCAGCTTGTTCCAGTGCCTCACTACTTTCATGTGAAGAATTTCTTCCTAATGTCCGGTCTAAGTCTACCCTCTCTCAGATTAAAGCCATTCTCCCTTGTCCTATCCCTACGTGTCCTTGCACAAAGCCCCTCTCCAGCTCTCTTGCCAGTCCCCATTAAGTACTGGAAGGCTGCTCTCAGGTATTACCAGAACTTTCTCTTCTCCAGGCTGAACAGCCCCATGTCCCTCAACATGTTCTCATAGGAGTGCTGCAGCCCTCTACATCTTTTAAGTGCAGATATTATTCCAGTTAGTGAGAGGTTATTTTGCTTAATTTTTTAAATTATTTTTGTTTATATTAAAGCCTTCAGGATGTAATCATTATTAACAAATAAACTGGAATATTTTTAGTGTTTAGCAGCTGAATGGTTCAATTTAGCTGTGATGGGATATATCTGTCAAGAGAACTTGTCCCTTATCTCTAAGTATATGAAAGAAACTGCTAGGAAATGTATTTTAAAACTTAGGAAAGAGTAAAATATTTATTTTCAGACCATCTAGACCTTGCCCAGAGCATTGTTCCTACAATATTGAGCTGTAAAGGGATTTATTTGGATAACTGCAATGAGAAATTGTTGTGTCTCAGCCTCAGATTTGCAGAAGTTTTGCATGCAGAAGGTGTCTTCATGGCCTTCTGTGGCTCATTCCCTGGTCCCTGGAAAGAAGACATAAAAATTCCTTAGCTTAAGACTATGTGAGTCCTAGGTTAGGCTTTCCTAGGAACTGCTGTGCTTGACTTGTCCTTCAATCTCACACATAGACACACAAAAAACAAACCAATTTATTTTATTTCCTTGGAAATTACCTTCATACTTTTAGCTGTCAAGATGCTTAAAGATGAGGAAGTAAAAGTTGTTATTTCTAGTAAAAGGTTTTCTATTACAGAAAATTTAAACATTAATTCCATCAAATTTTACCTTATATAAATATAAAGTAATACCCATTGGAAACATACTGTAATTCACTTTTTTGACTGTTATTGATAGTTTATCAGCAGGTGTTAGGTGAAGATTTGAGATTTCCAATCGCAGAAAAAAATATTGTGGATATTTTTCAGAAGCAGATCTTAGAATTCTCTTTTGACAAGCTTCCATAACAGTAAAATTTCATCCCGTTCTAAAGAGAGTAATTTTCTACTATAAAGCACATAATTAACATGTTGGGAGGGAACATACTGCTGTTCCTCCAATGAGGTATTGATTTAATCTACAGGATCACCATGTCTAAATTAAAGCTAAGAGATTGATTAGTTTCTGAAAGCTTTTTAGGGACTCCAAGTCAATGACAGTAATGCTAGACATTAGTATAGTACAAGATGTTGAGATACCTTATAGATGTTAATTATGCCTCAGAATAACCCTTGTATCTATAAATAAGCTATCTAACACATTCACTGTTTAAAAGTCAGCAACATCTACTTTCTATCAGGTACTGTACTCCTAGAGAGAAGACTGCAAGACGGGAAGAAAAAATGTCTTGTGAAAAGCTTTTAAGTTCCCCAAATCATGTCTTCTTCAAAGAAATTAGTATTTTCTTTAGTGGTTTTCTACTTCCACATCTATTTAAAAAAAATAGAAAGAAAAACAAAGTTAAGAAAATGTAGAGGAAATAAAGTTTTAATTGAAAGAAGAAAATAGAAAAGAAAGCAATATTTCATAGAGATATGAAGAAATTTATGTAATTCATGGAAACTTGTTATATTTTGATGGGTGATGTATTTTGGAGGATGATAAGTAGTGCACCCAGCTGTGGGATCCCCAGCACAGGAAGGATGTTGACTTCTTGGAACAAGTCCAGAGGAGGGTCACCAAAACCCGATTAGGGGGATGGAGTACATCTTCTGTGAGGAAAACCTAGGAGATTTGGAATTGTTCATCCTGGAAACAAGAAATCTTTGGGATTTTGTCTTTCCAGTACTTTCAGGAAGCCTACAAGAAAGATGGAGACAGACTAATTACAAGGACTTGTAGCTAGAGGACAAGGGAAATGGCTTCAACCTGAAAGACTCTAAGTTTAGGGTAGAGATTAGGAAGAAATTCTTTGCTGCAATTGAGGCACTGGAACTGGTTACCCAGAGAAGTGGATTTTGCACTCTTGGAAGTGTGTAAGGCTAGATTGCATGGAGTTCTGAGCAACCAGGTCTAGTGGGAGATGTCCCTGCCCACATCCTCAGAGGTGCTGGAACTAGGTGATTTTTAAGGTTCTTCTGACTTAGGTCATTCTATGATCCTATAATTCTACATTTCCATAATTCTATAATAAAGAGAAATTTTAAAATGAAAAATGTAAGCATGTGTAAAATTTTATGTGTTTTCTGGTTAACTCTATTTATGAGGTTCTAGCATTTATGAGGCTCTAGTACACACTGATATGTCAAATTAGTGGTTTTCTAATAAAAGTACTGTTGGCTGAGCTTCTTAATAAGGGACACCAGAAGCTGGATTGCCAAAGAGACCAGGAAGCAGTGCCAGTCTTTCACCTGCTTGTTCACTGGACTATTCTCTGCTCCATGGTCTTTTTGACTGAAAAAAAAGCTAGAAATTTATTTCAAGATGAGTGCCTAATTTAACAACATTTTCCTGTGTTGCCCCATGAAAGCCTGAGGTGGAAAGCTCTTTATTTATGAACCAGACAGGGTTATAAAACAAGTATTGCCAGTTTTGCCTCACATTAGCATTCATTTCATGATTTTTTTTAATTTATTTTTTTCTCTGATAGAAGAACTGCCTACACCCCTGCTCACCATGGCAACTGAAGAATCTAGCAGCAGACTCAGGGTAGGAAAAACATAAGAAAAAACCCCAAAACAACAGTCTAAAATATCCCCTGATACTAAAATTGATTTTGTTTTCACAGCAACACTCTATGAAATTGCAAGAGAAAGAGAGCTGTCTACCTATATTTCAGATGGAATCACCCAGCATGGGAGGAGTACAACAAATAGTGTGTCTGTTTGCATGTTACACTGGAGTATGCTGAGGGTAGGTGGCACTTATTTCCAAAGCATGTTTTGACTGCTGAGGGAGGATGAGATACTGACAATGACATGTTAGTGGATGTTTCTGTGCAAGAGAAGACACTCGTGTGTTACTGGATGGGAATCACAGCAATTCTGTTTGAAAAGTTTTCCTCCTGTTCCTGAGTTAGTGCAATGCACATAGGTGTTGACTAATATTTATCAGCATGCCTGAACACCCAGAAAGAGCGAAGCAAGATCTTCAACCATTGTCAGAATGAAAACAGACACTGACATTTTCTAACAACACAACCAAATGCTAGACATGAATATCAGCCTCAGAGGTTATAGCTACTTAAAAAAGCAAAAAAAAAAAAAGAATTTATGGGAGTAATTTCACAGTGATTGCTAAAACAAGACATTTCAAAAATTACTTGGGCACAAACACAAAATTAGCAATAATTAAAATTATATTAAATTATATTGTTATTTTCTAATTAGGAAAAAATTAGAAGTGAGAAAGGAATAAACAACATCATAATATCTCACCTTATTAAAAAGAAAGGAGCATATATCAAAATCAATAAATAAAAACATCAATAAAAAGTTTTTCTTGATATCTGTGAGAGACAGATTAATATGATTACGGAAAACAGTTTCACACACATTAATCTAATAGCAGTAGACAGGCTTATTGGAAGCTTTCTTATATAAACCTGCTTAAAAAGTCTATTTTTTCTTAATGAAATGATAATAGGTAAAATAGCCCTCTTGTTTGTGATCAGTTACAAATTACTTGAAACTGAATTTTAAAAAAAATGAACAAATTTCATTTTCCAGCATATACTGAAGGCAAACTATTCTACATAATAAAAACAGAGCTCTTCATAAATACTTCTGTGTGGAGGCCAAAGCTCACAAACTCCTTCTGTGCCTACAATACCCACTGGAATACCATGTTTCTTTCCAAGCACGTCCCTCCTGGGGAGGAAAGGTGGTGGTTGCACAGCTCCAGACCAGCACACAAGAGCCACAGACAGGGGATACAAGTGAATTTAGGGGCTGAGATGCACACCTGTGTCTACAGTGCAGATGACAGTTGTGGTCAGAAACGTGGTGGTCATGGTTTTCTATGGCAAAGAAACAGAAAAGGAGGTTATCGGTTTTGACAAGCCACATGGTAATGCAATGTGTTCAGAAAAAAATGGATGAACTTTTGTATGTTTTTGATAACACTCAGCTTACTGTATTTTAATTGCATAAATCAGCTTTCTGTTGCTATTTACTCTTTATTTACCTGAGTTTTTCTCTCTCATTGAATGTAGGTTGCAGTAGAATGAAGGACAGGATCAACAAAATGCAGAAAGCAGATCTAATGTTACAAGAGGTGGTGCCAGAGTAGGACAATCAAAGTCAAATATGACCAAAACAAAGAAATGGAAAGGTATATAGTGATAAGGAAAGATAACACTGAAAATAATGAGGTAACACTGTAAATTAATGATATTAAATATTGGTTAAAAAACAAAGATTTTTTTGTTAATGGAATATTTTAGTTAAAACCACTTAGGGAATGAGTGACCTCAAATTTATCTTCAGGCAATTTTAGAACAATGTTCTGTACCTCCATGCAAATTCTGCTGTAATTAGAAGTCCTGAGAGAGAAAGGTACTTGCTAGTCCTCAGATGTACAATCAGATTGAAATACCAAGATAAAAACATTCAGCTAGCTGCAGTTTGCATTTAAAGAAGTGGAAGAAATGTAGAAATGCTCCCAGAAATAGTGCAAGAAAATCAGCCGAAGAAAGGCAATTTAAGTTTGCCAAGAGACAAGGGAAAACTGGAAAAAGGACTCATCAAAAAAGTGCAATAATGAAGACAGACATGCCAAAAATTGAAAGATAAAGTTATTTTATTTATGCAAATAAAAAGGGAATAATGTGTAAATGCATCTCTCTCCACAATTATCTTTGTCTTCCTGACATTTAAAATAATCAGTGTATAGCACTAAAACCAAAGTAATCATTTGCATCTGTGTTCAAGAAGCAAGGGTGTGGACCTGGGGGCTGAGTCAGCATCGATTACATTGAAATCTCTGAAATGTTCATGAAACATCCTTTCCTGATTTAACAAGGGTTTGAAACAGATTATTTACTCCCATGTATGCCTGACCAACCTTTTCCTTTTACTTAATGTTTGCAGTTTCTTTTAATGATAACTTAGTCATGGGAAGATGACTGCACATCTCCTCAAATTAGTTTTGTGAACACTGAAGAAGCACTTAAGTGGAAGCATTCTCTAGTTTCCAAAGGTACTGCTGAGTAATGAGTGGTGTCACTGAGGTTTTGAGCATGTGTACTTGCCTAGGAAGAACAGGGTTTTTATGTTAAGATTTCCCCTATTTGTTCAGAAAGAAATATAGTTTTCAGTTGTACTGTATTCAGTTGTACTGTATTTGTACTATGCCAAAAAGAAATAAGTCTATTTCTTATAATTAGATCCTTGTCAGCAGTGTAGCAGTAAGAACTTTGGGTAAACTCTCTAGTTTGATGTTCTTGGATGAATAATGTGAAATGTGGAGATTCCATATCCTTTATTTCAATTCATCTGCAAGTACTTTCAACCACTTCAAGTTACTATTTTAATTAACTTTTTTTTTTCATTTAAACTAATTTTTCTGGATCAAGATTGAATTTTACATTCAAAATGAGGTGGGGAAAAACATATAGAAATATAGAGCCAAACTACCAAAGGAGCAGAATTTTATTTGGGAAAATTTCATGAGAATTTGCCCCTAAAAGAAAGAAAAATATTTGCTGGAGATTTGCATTCCTGTTAGCCCTCTTTCATTATGCAAAATGACATCTCCAAATGCCTCAGGCAGGCATTTCTAATAGAAACCAAAAGAAAAAGTGGTAAAGGAATTTAAATCTAATAACATACTTTGGTAGAATATTTATAAGTGATCAGCAGTGTATTAAGCTGTAGAGAATACTCATCACAGTCACTCTGGCTTGTTTATTCTCTCATGCAGAATTACCTAACCCAAGGCTAGATGGCTCTGAAATTTTAAAACAGATTTCTGAGCATTAGACAGTGCACCTATTATCATCAACAGCTTCAGTATGTGAGCGTACATATGTACCTAATTAAGCAAGGCATTATCTGCAAGTTTCCTTATTTATATTTCCTCCAGGTTTTAAATATTTTTTTTAATGAATGATACAAAATAAGACAACTTTAGTTCAAATGAACAAAGAGTGTGAGTAAATCCTTGCATGGCATGAATCAGAGCGACTGCACTGAGAAACAGCACCAGCTGAGAATCTACTCAAAAACATCAATGTTTTCATTCATAACAATGTATTATCTCAAAACCTTTATCCCAAATCCAGTACCCAGAAGCTTAAATCCAACTCTTTGGTAATACTCTTCCTTGTGCCATAGAGAAATAACACTTCATTAAGACTGATTATTTCAGGGTAGTACTTTTCTTACACAAGAAACACAGAGCAGAAGTTCTAGTTTCAAAATCACCAAACTAGCTGACATGTAAAACAAAACAAAAACCATGAGCTTGGTCAAAATCTACATTCAGAATTCCTGCATTTCAAGAGGAATATTTTAAGCTTTTGGAAAGGAAGAAGCAAATTTCAACTGCTGATTGGGGTTTTTTTACATTTTTTGATCATGCTTTATTCATAGTCATTGCCCATAAATTAAGATTTTTTTAAAGTTCCAAAATTATTTTGAAGTTTTTTAGGTTCTTCTTATAGCCTGAATTTCCAATAGTGAATTTACAGAAGGTATTTTACTTCACTGTGGAATTGCTATTGTAAAACATTTAATTTCAATTTTATTGCTATAAATCCATCCTGTGTTTTGTTGAGTTGTTGTTTGCTAAGAAGCCAAGGGCATAACAAACCCATTTTAGCTGGAGAAGTGCAGCAATGGTACACATCAGGTCTCTGACAGTACACCAGAAATGACAGAAAAGAGCACCCTCAGCAATCGTCAGCCATTTCTGACAACAGGATTATGGTTCACCTTTGGAACCGTTCAACAAATTTAGTGAATATCCTGTAAAAACTTTGGCCTGGATTACTTCAAGAAGCTAGAGATGGTACTGGCACATGGGCACCATGATGAAGTTACTTCCAGAAAATCTGAAAGGATATTTTGGAATCATGACTGCTAGAAAATATGTTTGATACCTAAGAGATCGCTCAGAAAAACAAAAGAGATTTAGTAGAAATACGAATTAACCATTTCTCTATCGCTCTCTGAATATGACTAATTTGCATTTTTCCCTTTCACCTAAACTGTTTTCTAATCACCCTGAAACTGGGAGTTCTAGCAGAATGATTTTCTTAGTTATCCTCCTATTACTTATGACAAGCAAAGAGGAAGTGGAGCTCTGTATTTAGAGGAAAACACTAACAATTGAAATATTTGAAAAGAATTTGGGAGTAGAGGGACTCCTGTGTGATTGCTTGCTCTGGGTGAAATACAAAAATTGGAGATAATTAGAATTATATGTGGTGAAAAATGAAATTCAAAAGGAAAGGTTATAACCTCTCACAGTCCTGAGAGCAGCAACATGCTTGCTGTCCACCCTCCCTCAGTGTTTTCGTTCTCTCTGTCCATACCCCAGGACTTCATTTCAGCCCATGCCAGGCCAACATTCCCTGTCCCACTGATGCTCTCCGAGTGCCCATCTCCAGCTGTGTCCCTACCAACCCTGACTTGCTCACTGGAGTTCTCAGGCTGACCTTGGGCTTGACTGGCCTTTTCACATTCTCTGTCCAAGGAACTTCTTATTACCCCAGTCCTGGACCTGTGTGGGAGAACAAAGCAAGCCTCTCACAGGGTCATCTTTGCCAATAACCGGGAAATGTATACACTGAGGGACACCATGAAATGCCAAGAAACTAGCTCTACAGCTGGGATACTGGAGGAAGGTAAAACATAGGAGCATGAAAGGAGAAAGCCAGAAAGCAAGCAAGAAAGAAGTCCATTTTCATCTTTGTTTCCACAGTTTTACTGCACTGGTGCCGATACTGATTCAAGCTTGAATAACTTCAGAAGCATTTCATCCAGAAAGATTTGTTTGTGGTTTGTAATTACTCTTCATAAGGAGAGTTAAGTCAAATAACTATTTTAGAAGCAAAAAATGCTCCTTAAGATCACAGGCCTATAAAACAAAGATGAGGACTAATCTTGTGGAAAAGGAGAGTAGTCTGTAAAAGCAGACACAGGTTTGGAGTATCTGTTTTAGTTTTTCTGACCAATGAAGAACCAGAAGAGGTTGTGTGATGAACAATATTAATACACAGTTGCTTCTATGTACAGCAATATCTGAGGAGCCTGGGGAGAATGAGGCATAACTGCCTCTGTATAAAGCATAGCTGCATCAATGCAATATTTTGTTTAAATAGTTCATAATTATTTTTTCGTAAACCAAAAATCTGATTACTTTTTCTTTCCAGACAAAGCTGTTTTGCCAGACATTGTGAAATATGAACACAGACTGGGCCAGGAGTAAGTGACTTTCTTCTGTGAGATTGTGCTGTCACAGAGCATTACACCTAGTCAAGCATTTTCTGTGGTCATCATCAAGTCCATCACCTTCTCCAGCTTTTCTTGAGCTGAAGACACAGCCATTTCAGTGTGAGTGGAGGCTGCCATGTATTTTGCATCATTTGGAAACCTGTGAAACAAAAGGGTGCTAATTCGTCCTCTTTTACTAGAGGAGATTTATGATAGAATTTTCACATTCTTTGATGGACAGGATTGTATGCAGAGACAGATCTTCAATCAGATCCAGCTGTCAGCTGTTCACCTGGTAAAAAATTTTGGGCAGCAAATAGTGGTTTTCCTCACCTGTTTTGGGAAGTACTATGATCCAGGTATTTAGGTATGTCACTCCCAATCTCCTTCTGAACTGATAAATTAAACTAAATTAATCAAAATCTCAATTATTCTTTGGTTTTCTTGGAGCAAAAGTTCGGGATTTTTAAAGTTTGAGGCTTTCTCAATAGTGATTGATTTTCTCTCATAAAAAGACACAGTAAGTAAAAGAAATGATCAATAAAACTTTTTTTTTGCTGGAGTTGACCCAGTTGATATCACTGTTTGAAGCTCAAACTTGGACAGCCATTTTTCATAATATCAGCAGAGATTTGATGCAATAGGTACTGAATTTTAGCAGCCTTAGGCAAAACTTCTGGTCTTATTTAAATATCTGCATAAGGTCTGGGTCTAGTTTGTTTTTTTTAACTCATCTGCAAATAATTTCATAAATCCTTTTCATTGTGAAAGATGGAAGTGAAAAACTTGTATGTCTAGAATTTAAAAAGATTTTTTTTAAAAATTGAACAATTTTCAGTGAGTATGTTTTTAAACTTCAAAAAGGAGAATCAAAGGGCAAATCTTCCAGTCTTATAGACACTTCTGAGATTCACCATGCGTGAAGACAGAGATCTTCAGGGGGTAATTAACTAACAAAAAAAGAAATGTCAGTATATATTGGGTATTACAAGGAAAAGTGCATTCTGTTCAGCTGAAAAACATGTCCAAAGCAAACAATGTGAGTTCTTTGCAATATCGTTTTGGGCTTTAAAACATATTGGGGTCTCCTTATATTTTTCATTACTTGGAAAATCCACATTTTTATGTCCTTACATGCAGGTAAGATATTCTGTCTATAAATAGCGGCAGATTTTCATAGACATGATAATGATGAACACAAACATACACCTACATAAACTCTCTATTGCTTTTTAAATTTTTCTGTGTTTTACATAAAGTAAGAGCAGGTTAAGAGCCACTGTGAAGTTGCCACACATACAGCACAGCCTGAGGTATCTTTTTTCTTTGGGTTTTGTTCATTTTCTCTATAGGGCTTGCATTTTCAGCAAGTGCCATATGGACAAAGCAGTTCCTGGTAAAATTTTGGACAACAATTAACATAAGCACAGCAGGAGATTCCAACTGTTGACCCCTAAAAGGTGGTTAATCAACAACATATGGGTTTATTTATCCCAGCAAGCCCTTTTAATTAACAGTTCTGGAAAGTGTACTTTTTGATGAGCACTTTGTTATAATATACCAAGAAAATTCTAAATAGTGCAAATGAAACTCCAGCTTGAAAGCAAATGGCATTGTTTATAAGGAAAAAAACTTGTCAAGAAGTCAATGTGTGAGAAACCCTAATGCTAACTTCAAGCAATGCTAGATTAATAATGTTTGTGCCTGGAATAAGATCTGAATTTATAAGAAAAACTCTGAAGTGAAGAAAGTTTGCATTTAGTACTTAAATGCATCTTTTAAAAATAAATGCATATTGTAAAGTTTATGTTTAGAGTAAAAAACATCAGTAGGACAGGAACTTGGTTTGAACCCTTCCTCTGAATATACCATAAAATTTACTTCCAAGTTGGCAGAAGATATTTGATGATAAGGTAGGTTGAAAGGAAGAGAGGATAAAAAAATAAGGATAAAAAGTGATGCCAAACTAAGAAGAGAAGCAAACACTAACAAATGGGCATACAGGACAGAGTAAGTAAACACAAAAAAAATAACAAACATTAATAATACCTCTTTATTAATGCAATGAAAATTATTTAAGGTAAGCCTGAGGTAAACCAAAAAGCTTTAAGGTATATCAAAGATATTGAAGGTAAATTATTTAAGGAAAAAAATAAGCTAAATTTTTACTTGATAGAAATTGAGACAACTACTTTCAAAAAACTGATTTACATCTTGAAAATATAATCAGGTTCTTCGTACTAAAGAAATTGAGACAACAAAACAGACAGCCTTTTCTTCATCTTTGATCAACTAAAAAAGAAAAACGTCTTTGATGATATTTTGTCTGCTTATCAAACCTCCTGGTGAACTTTCTGTAAATTATGTCCCAGTGATGAATGCACTGGGACATCTTAAGACATTCAAACACTTCTAATTAAAAAGCAATGCAAACTGAAACAACTACTGAGCACCTTGGAGTATACTCATTCTTCACTTCTGAGCACTGGATTCTACCCTTTGTTAAAAGTAACTACTACACCAGGAGGACTGTTCATATACACTTATTCATCAGCAAAATTTGGTCTGTCTTAGGAGGCAGAAACATAGAAACATTTTATTCTTTTACAGCATTCTTTGCTAGATTAAATGCATTTTTCCTCTTAGAAAGTTATTTTTTTCAAGACTAAAAGTATTGGAATCTTCTTAGCTGAGATCTCTGATTGCCTATAGTAAAATAGAAGAATGCAGATTTTAAGTATTGTGAACATTCAACAGGCCAGTTCCAGGGCAATTGTAGCTATAGCTACAACCTTCTAAAAACGTTTGCCAAAGAATCTGTTAGACAGCTGAGATTCCACTAAGTGAGGTGTTATATTTGTCTTCAAAACAAAACAGAAAATGTTTTTTGCTTTATCATTGACTTATTTTGCCAGATTAAAAATAAGAGAAAATAACCTAAATTGCCAATTATTATCTATCCTGTACTATGTGTTAAAAAGGAATAAGAAAGCAAGCACAATATGAGTATTCAGATAGAAGAAGTAAAGATGGAATTTTCATAAGGAACCAGTGTAGGGGACTCTTTCTCTGTGGAATGCCATACAAAACCTGCTCATAGCGGCAAGTTTTTAGACTGCTAACCCTTGCAGCTCTAGAAAAAACTGTCAGAAGTAAACATGTATCACAAAGCTAAGAGTAAATAGTAAATATTAAAAACCGACACATAAAAATATCCTGATAGGCAGATATCTGCATTATCCTTTCTAGTATACATCACCATTCCATGTATTTGAAGTTAATGGGAAGCTTCAGTAAAGACCTTCTATATTAAGAAGAATTCTCATGATAAGCCACTAGTAAATAAATATAGACTTTAATTAGAAAGTGTTTTCTAAGATGGATGTGTCTAATTGTTCCAATTTTTAAAAAGACCATTGTACAATGCCCATAAAGAATATGACTAAGCACTGAATACAGTTTACAACCTCTGAGTAAATGTAAATGTCTTTAACTATGCAGATAGTGCAGTGAAAGTAGTATTGAATCTATCTGAAGGAGGAAAAGAAAATAGAAAGAAAATTTAAGTGCTGCATAAATTACATGAGCTATCAACCTCCCGCACATTGAAGACTAATTCTTATAAAAAAGATAAAAAATCCATGGATTATTCCAGTATGTTACCCTAAGTGAAGAACTAATTTCATAAAACTGAAGACAGTATCTTACATAAAAATACAGAAAAAATGAAATCCTTTGTGGCAATTAAACTAAGTGATTCATGCAGAGCTGTTGATTTCATTTTCAGAAGAAGATCAATGATCAGGCAAACCTTCTGTCCTGGATTTTCTCTGTCATTGTTAGTGAAACTTTTTTATTTTTAAAAGATCTTTTGTTCCAATAGAAGATTTTTTTTGGTTTTATTTTTTAAAGGACTAGTGAGTAATAAAAGCACACTTGTTAAGACAGAAGTATGGTCCACAAGATGTTATAAATATGCCACCACTGTTGGGTTATATTTCTTTATATAGTTTCTTTCATTCTTCATTAAGTTATTTATGTTTAAAATTACATTTAGATTATACTTAGGGATTTTGTTTTATTTATTTCTT
The DNA here is from genome assembly GCA_013400215.1 of Cisticola juncidis. Classification (NCBI taxonomy): domain Eukaryota; kingdom Metazoa; phylum Chordata; class Aves; order Passeriformes; family Cisticolidae; genus Cisticola; species Cisticola juncidis. The sequence continues at coordinate 1,035,029 of VXBR01006352.1, read as the reverse complement.
TGTTTCTTTGTTAAGATATGCACGTTTAAAATTACCTCTATATTACACTTAGGGACTACTCTCTCAGTAAAAGTCACTTGAGCCAGATTTTTATCTGAGCAAACTAAGCAAACTACTTGTTTAATACCTGATTAGTCCTGCTGCATGAACTAGACAAGTTTAATTTAGATCTCACATTTCCTTTCATTAATTTTTATGAATAGAAGAAATAGCTGAGAGTTATTTTAGGCCTGGATACTGCTTCTGATCTGTGTAAAGTGTTTTTTGATTATAAGTGAAACCAGTCAGACACATTAGGAAAGGTGATGTAAATGTAAAGGTTAGTCCAGTTCTAATGCCCCACAACTAAAAATCAAATATGAGCTACTTTCAGTCCAGTTATCTCAAGGAGTTTGCTCTCCAGGCTCAAAATGGAGCTAGGAAACACAAACTACACATCTCATTCCTACAGGCACAATAGAGTGCTAAAGGGCTAGGTTCAATTTTCAGCACTGTCAAAGGAGCCTCAAAGAGTAGGACCAATGTATTACCAGTTATCTTTTGTGACAATGCAGCAAGATCCATGTACATGCTCTCTAGTATAATGCTCTATTTTTCAGAAAGGCGATAATTTCTTTCTGAAGCAATGCTCCTCTGGCTCTCTATTTTTGAAATCTTTGTTGAAATGAAGGGAGAAATAGCATTTCCTTTAAAATTTTGGAGTTTGGGAGCTAGCCAAGTGAAAATTAGTGAGCTTCTGCTGTAACTAATTGAAGTTAGGTATTGTTTTCATTAAACCCACATCAACTTCACATTTTGTTTATTTTCAAGTGTAGGTTTCAAGTGTTGCACATGTGTTAGGGTCTCAGGGAGGGAATATCCACTGTCACACCTGGTTCATTTATTATGTTATGCCTTTTGGGCACTGAGCTGCAGAGCATCCTTTCCTTTTCTAATGCTCAGGAGGGGCTTTGTGGGTGCATTGTAATTCATCTCACTTTCTCCTGGTTAAAAATCAATCTATGGCTAAGTGCTCACGTAATTTGGATCAAAGTAGGCAAGCCTGCGTGATCGTTAGCACCTCTTGTTTGGGATGAAAATCTTTGTATTAATGTAGTACATTGTTGTGTTTGTTCTCATGGTTCATTAGATTTGATTTTTCGTATCTTCGTATTTTCAGAATCTGACCAAACTACCTAATGCTTAACAATGAGCACCCTAATATTTTTAAGGAAATGTTTCAGTATACAAAAAAGAGACATAACTTTCATCTTTCAAAAGTTAAAATTATTTTCATTTGAGGAATTATTGATCTTGAGAGGAAATTTCCTCTTTCATTCCAATGTAAAGATGATGAATATGTATTGATGTAGTGATAGGAAGATTTCTCTAGTTTTCCATATTTGAAAATTCATTATCCTTGTCAGGAGAAAATACTTGGTAAGGATTCATTTTATTATTGGGTTATTCATCCTTTTCTAAACACAAGAAAAAGTGAAGAGTGTTTCAGGATGGAGTGGACATTGCTGCAAGAATGTAAAGAGCACTTTTTGAACTGTTGAGGCTGAGAAGTGGGTAAAGGAAAAGGAAATAAAAAACCTCAGCTCTCTATAGGGAGGAATGAAAATCTGTACAGAAAAAGAAAGAATCAAGCAGACACTGATGGTTAAATTCCTTCTCTCAGGTAAAGACAAATTTATAATTATTTTAAATAATTTGAGTTTAAATTAATCTAATTATTTTAAAATTGTTTATTAATGTTGAGAATAAATTTACTTCTATGTTTAAAATGTGAATAATCAATTTATGTCACTTTAAGATAATTGTTTTGCCATATCTGACTAGTGTTTTGATAGAGAAACCTTGGAGAAATTTTAGTTCTTGGAAGTAACTGCTAAAAAAGTGTATGTAATATACAGTCTTGAGCCACTGAATTTTGATTTAGATTCACTGAAATCTGTAGGAAATACTAGTCAAAACCTCATTAGAATAATTGTGGTTTTATTCCTATTAAAACATTTTTGTGTCTTGCTAATATGAACTGTCCGACTATAACCTGGCTGCCCTACTTAAAACTATTCATAGCAAAACCAGAGAAGTGCTTCACAACTCTGATTCCCTTGGGCAGCCATAAAGATACCACCAGTATCTGATGCATAATATGAACCATTTCCTGAATTAATGGAGGACCATTCAAAACAAGTTTAATTCTTTGCCATTCCTATTCAAAGTTTTCTCCAGATTTTTTTTACATGGTTGGAAATTTGACACTTCAGGCCTGAATTGGTTCCTTATCAATTTGTAGTCACTTTTCTCTTACCAATGTCATGCTTTAAAAAATGCTTTCCCCTCCTGGTGCTTGGTTCTTGGATTTAAACACAGATATTAACCTTTGTGTTGCTTGACCAAAGAATCCATGTACTTAGATTCATAGAATATAGGCTCTCCTTTTCCTGGTCATCTGAGTAATATTTTCCAAGGCTATTCCAGATAAACTTTGGTGGATTTTTAGAGCTGGGTTGGCTGAACTCCTCTGTTTTCTCTTGAATATTGCAATGGTACTACATCTACCTCTTTCAAGAGAAATACTGCAATAGGCAAAGCTTAAAATTGTGATTTCTCACAGCCACATTACACTGATGTCTGATTGTCTTTCATGCCTCAATACTACCCTTTGATTTTTGTTCCCCTCCATTATTCAGTCCAAGATCTTGCTTACACCAGTAATAATTAACATGATTCCTAAGTGAATATTACTGTGGTTGACAACAAGGTCATTTAATCTCATTTGCTCCTTGTAAGACATTTAAATTTTCCACATATTGATAATATCTCCAACCTTTTCAATGGCAAAAAGAAAAAGAAAAATAGCAGAACACAGCTAGTCTCTCTGCTATGGTAAGAAATGAAAATTTTAAACAGCATTTGTCTCTGTGAAAACTTCTAAATATTATCATTACTATATTCCTCCCAAAACAGCATTAATCGCACCCATTTTTGTATACCCAACATTTCTTAGACTATTCCATTATCTTCTTTAGTTTAACCAGCAATCTAAGACCTTCATCTAAAAATCAACATACCTTATCAAAGAAAATATCACATAAGTAGAGCAAGATGGACTTGGCAAATATGTATTTTGCCAAATATCTAATACAAATATGTAATACAAATACAGTACAAATAGAAATATGTATATATACTACTTTCAGTTTACTTATATGCTTTTTCCAGTTTCTTACCTACTACCACAGCTGATTATTTTTACTTTTTAAATGAAAAACTTTGAAACATTTACATCCTGGGAGAAAGACTATTATTGTTCTGTGCCTTTTTAGAATACCTACTAAATTTACTATTTTTCAGCTGTGTAGTACTATTTATTAAAAAAAAAAAATTAAAATTTGTTGGTATTGTATCATCTGCTAATAATAGCAATAAATTGACAGTTTCTGTTGAGAAACACCCACAGTTACTAGGACTCTGAAGCACTAGTCCTTTTTCTGTGTTTTGGAGAAAGAAAAGTGTAAAATTTTGTTTTCTTATTCAGTAAAAAAAAATTAACTGTCTCAGGGGCTTTGAGTAATCATTGCAATTCTCTTTTAACTGAAAAAAATTCACACAAGACCCCAGTAGCACAAGCAGGCAGTAGCATCCTCACTGTGAGTGCCAGGGTAGATCTCCTGCTGATCAAAGCAGAGAATGAAACTGCAGCCTGGCTGGAGTCTGGTGAAGCCACACATGAAGCAATGCACCAAGTGGGACGTGTGAGCAAGGGGTGTGGCAGGCACTAAGGACACAGTTATTAGTAAGTTATTAACTTGCAATAAGACAATATCAAATATTTGAGTTGTATGCTTCATTTTTATGTATAAACATATCTTACTGTCTCTTCCTTTAAGTAGGAAGGAAGTCCATGGACTGACCTGCTGCTGATTTCAGTAGGGATAGGCTCTGCTATGTCAGCAAAGCTTTCAAAGCTTGGATACAGACTGATTAATTCTCAGAGGTATACTCAAACCGGAATCAAAGCTCCACAAAAAACACCAAAGTATACAGATCTGCTTTCAACATTGCCTGCAATACAATAGCATTTTAAGTTAAGCAGTTCTTCAGCACATAGTTAAGTATTTTTCTGAGTACAGGTATGTGAGCATAAACCCAGAATCTCTTTTGAGATGAGCAAAATCATCATTATGAAGTCTGATAGTGTGATTACAGAAAATTTGTTTTTGTATTCAATCCCAATTTGTCCAAACCCAATATAAATCATTTTACCTATTTACAGGAATATCCCTTAATAGATGTAACTACCAACATTGGGGCTGAAGCAATATTTTTAATGAGTTTAATCTATATTTTATATTTAAATGTATTATTTAGGCTGAAATCCATCTGGGCTTATTAAAGCATAATCCAAACCGAAAATATAGCTGGGAAGGCAAAAAATAAGTTAGCCAACTATAATGTGACCAACACAATAACAATACAGCCAGCTGCAAGCTGAATGTGCTAGAAACTTCTCAGCAATTAAAAATCACTGTGCATGCACAGATTCTCATCAACTATTTATAACTGCTTCCCTTATTTATATTAAAGATAGAAAAAATGTAATCATGTCCAGCAGCATGTTTTTTTGAAATAACAAGAGCTGGTTTAATAGGTAAAATTACAAGAATACAACTGAGAGAATAAAGAAATTAGGTTTTAAAACAACAGTCCTCTTGTAAGAGGAAAATTTTCAGAGCTGCTTTAAGTAAGTAATGACATGATATGAAGGGAAGTCCAGAAGGTTCTATATGACAACCCAAGCAATTATGCCCATGTTTATTTTAAATATATGATAAACAACTTTATGCAAGGTTTTGCTAGCAAACTAACAAGAACAAATCCTATGGGAGGATTTGGCAAGTATGAAGCCTGCAACAAAGGTCTGAGGGTCAAATCTTGATGGGTAGAAAGAAATATGAGTCACCCAGCAAGACAAAGATCAGATGAATCTCTTCTGAGAAAGTGAGTAGCATAGAAAAATCAGGTGAGATTTTTATTTGAACACTTGTCACCAAGCTGCTTCAGCACCTCCTCCTCATTAAGCAATGTATTGCAAAGTTTCATGTGTGTTTAAACTGAATATTAAGAAAAAAAATTTGTATTTGTTCTCCTTTACTTTTTACATTGAACAGTCCATCCAATCAAAGTCCTCTACTGCAGAAATGCTTCATATATCATAACCCTTCTGATCTCTCTCATATTTCTATCCCAAGCTGAATGGAAAGAATTACTCCAATACTTCCCTTATAACTTTGTAACAAATATATGTTTATGAAACAAAAACTACCTTACCTTTTCAATTGTTGGAAATGCTTCTGTTAATTAAAAAATAATAACAATTTTATAGTAATAATTTTAAAAAATTATAATAATTTCATTCAATAGAAATTGCTTGTCTCTACTTTTAGATTCAACCAAATTTAATTGAATATAACCTGAAAAAAGTCATTATATTTTTAAACTGCAAGAGTCTATTTTTTCAAAGCTACTTCTAATTTTAAAAGTGTTAATTTATATTTAAAGAGTGAGAAACAGTATAAGAAATTCAAGTTTAAAAAACATTGCAAACTCATTCCCTTTTACTTTGTTAATTTTCAAGTTGATTGAGTTAGGGCCTAAAGAAATTCACTTCGAATTATATTTTCAATTAAATCCTTAGCATACAACAGCAGCATTAAAATGCTGTATTTCTGTCCCTGAAACATAATTTTTTTTTTTAATAGGTTTAAATGGAAGATTATTACTGTGGTCAAAAATTTCACCTGGTGATATATCTCCATCCAGCTGTTCTTCTTTATCTTGTGGAGTACAGACATAAATGTGTGTTTATGTGCACACATATATATACATATAATATCTCCATAAAGATTACACAAAACTGAAACCTAGAGGTCTATTATATTAACTTGAGGCATATTAGAGCATCCTGAAACAGCACAGCAGTGACTGTCAGCTAGCCAGGCTGCCTAATGTGGAGAATTTCCCTTGTTAGGTATCTTATTAAAGTTCTCAGCAGGGTTTCTGATTTGTCTCAACATCAAATGAATAGCACCAGCCTTTATTCAAGAAAGAGATAACTACAGTCTAACTAGATTATGCCAAATTCCAGAAATGCGCTTTCACAGTTGCCAAAGATTTTTTTTTCCACTGTACATATTTCCAAGGGCTCTATCACTATGGATCACATTCATAGGAAATATTATCCTGAGTGGCTGCACTACTACACTAGCTGACTTTCACAAGGGTATTTAATCTGAGAATGTTTTCCTTGGTTTTGGAGTATCCAAACAGTATCCAAAGTATGCAATATTTGGTTATTTGAAAGTAGCTACCCCAGGAAGTAAAACAATGAATTATCACGGCTGCCTCCCCTGTTCCCCTACTTTTGCTGAAAATCCTCCTGAGGGAGCAGGAAATGCTGCTGCCGTATCAGGTAGAATGTCATTCTAGGCATCAGTTACCAACTTTTTATTAAAAACCCTCACAGCAAGGGAAGGAATCTTTGCATAGCATGAAATCAGATAATAACAACAGGAAATAAATAGCTGATTTACAAAGTAAATCTACAAGTACAGTTCCCTTTGCCCTGTGTTCAGCAAGGAAGCAATCTCTTGATAGATACTGCAAATGAAGTAGAGTTCAAGAGCTTCAGCCACTAAAAATAGTGAAGCTTTTATTTAACTCCCTGTTCTTCTAAACAGGACTGATGAGAGAGCAAGTAACTGAGAATCTGTGCTTTATAAGAAAATAGTTGCTGTGAAAACTACCTTTCAAGACCCTGCTTTCAAAGGCCAGATTTAGATATATGTAATCTCCACACTATTTACAGAGATAGTTAGGTACCCCAGGAAGGCATTTAAAGGTGCTTCAGGGAGAGTGGGGAGATGCCAGTCCAAAATCAAATGCTGCAGACAGTGTCTATAATTCCATTCATATCTGAGTTTTGAGCAGCTCATTCAGGGCTGCAACAGATGTGTCTTTCTGATCAACATCTGAAGACAGCAATACTAATGGCAGATGCCTACAAACTGTTTTTACAAAGAGCTAAGTAAGGCTTTTTTTCCTTCACTGATGGTGTCTGTAATCTCTTCATAACACTCCACACAAAACCTTAATGGATAAACCTTTCAGGGAGATCAGAGCACCTCTCCTATGCTGGTATCTGTTTCTCTACCAAGAATCTGATTAATATAAGCTAGCCCTGGCTGCAGACATTATTTTTCTCCCTCCTATAAAATTAGTTAGGATACCTGTTACCTCTCTCTTCCCAGTTCCAGAAATCATGCATTAAGGAATGTACCAAGGCCCAGCTTCAGAGTGAGATGTGCAAAGAAACACCACTTTACTAAGCCTACATGCAGACAGGCACTTAGCAGATACCTAGAGAGAGACATTTATTTGAAACTTGCAGAATAAAGATTGACTTCTCTATTTCTTTAGTATTTGCCAGTGTTCTAGTAGTGAGTGAAAAATATGTGCAATATTTGGTGGAAGCACAATAATATATAAATAATAATAATCATAACCACATTTTCTGGAAGGTGCATTATAACCCAACTGCATACAGAAATTGAAGTGCTATGGGAAGTCAGCTGCTGTTTTGCCAAACATAGGAGCTGCAGGAACTGGTTATTTAACAGCTCAGTACATATATAAGCAGACTTGAAGAATAACAACAGCCTCACTTAAATGCTCCAGGCTCCCAGTACCTTCCAGCAAAGGAGAGCTAGAGAAACCACTACAAAGAGATCTAGTAAACTGTCTCAGAAATGTTTCCCATTTCTCCCTGAAAAAGCCTTACTTTTAGTCCTCAACATCATATATTTCTCAGAAGTTGCTTGACTGTATTTCCCAATGGACTACCACTCTGGAGTTTCTTAAACATCTTTAAAGACATCATTATATGATTTTTTCACTACATGGAATATTATGTCAATGGTGGAACATAAACACACACAAACACATGCAGACAAACATCAAGGGCGATCCACTTGTCATTTATGGAGAACAGTTTTCCCAATTAACTAAAAATACATATGATACAGAAACAAAGAAAACTTAATACTAAAACATGTTCTGTGTCTTGCATTCATTTGATACAGTTCAGGACTGAACAGTGTTTCTCAAGAAGGTTAATTAGGAAATAAAATTTTATTAACTCCTATCATGATAACAGTGGAGAAATTGCCCCTTCCAAAGGATTTGAAAAGATTACTGAACTTGGGGTCATGAAGTACTCGAAAAACACACATAGAAATTTCTAGTTTTCCTCCCCCATATATTGTTCCTTTCATATAAACTTTTGGTGTCTTGACACATCTTCATGCTCAACCTTGACTCCTCAATCAGCATATAAATTATAGCATATTGTAACTGAATACTGATAGTACTTAGGGAAATTAGTTTCTTCACAGTCAGTTAGCCCATGTTATCCTGTCATCTTTAACACACTTTAAAAGTTTGTGTGGCCTGAAAATTAATTTACCTGATGCTTTCACAAGGGGCTATCCTGTACGATAACATAAGCCAGGGAGGTCACTAGGAGCTTCAAACACAAAAAATTATTTACTTGAGAGGGTAAAGGAGACAGATTTCTGAAACAATTAACTCCCTTTTAAAAGTCAAATATCTTTCATAACAGAACAGTTTAGGTTACAGTAAGAGGGAAACAGAGAATAGTTGCAAATTCTTAGGAAGAACTATTTTTAAAGAGATGGTGGGAACCAGTGTCTGGACTGTAGTGTCCCCACCCCCAAATCATCTGTTCTGTCCTGAACTTCTAATATAACCTACTTGGTGAAGAATTTGCCTGCTAGGATTTAACTTTCAAAAGGACTTTTAAAGCGCATGTGATAAATGCTGACATAGTTTTCCAGTTTTAAGATGTTTAAAGTAGGCTTTCCCCAGCATAAGTGAGTACATCACCCCATTTGCCATTCCCAGCCTGGGATGTTCAGTTCAGCAGATGATAGACTGGGTAAAAAAGAAACTGGTTGAATGATGAGATTTAGGGTGTGGAGGTGGGGAATGCCAGAGTAACATCCTGCAAAATCATATGGAAAACTGTAGTATAGTGATCATGCAGCCAGAAGGCTTTCAAGAAGAGGGATCATAGTTTCAAAGATGAACACAAGCTATTACATGAAAACAAAACCAGATCAGATAATCAGGATCTCATGGCTCAACATCTTGAGAAAGAAAAGAGGAAACATACTGGAAGTAAAACCAACACATTTCAGGAAAAAACAATGTTTAAATTTAACACAATTAATCTACTAACTTGGATTTAGTGAATTTACATAATTTTTTTTTTATCACTTATATAGACAAATAAATAATTTGCAATCAAATATAGATAGATTTTTCAGAAGAAACTGACCTCTGGAGTTCTACTATTATTTACTGAAGTCTTGTTGTACCAGACATAGCAGACAGTGAGAAATCAGATTACTGAGCTGATCTTGGAGACAAGTGATGCTATCAGTGGTACTGATGTTTGCACAACTGGCTGTCTCCTGGTTCATTCAAAACAAATAACAAATATGAAACTTATGCAAAGAAGAAAAAAAAAATCCATTGTTGTTTAAGAAAGGCAATATTGAATAGTCTGAGCCGTTCAGATATAGTCTGTGCTACAGAGAAGACATCCAACCTCTCATCCTCATTATTTTTCCTGCTTGATATTCCCTCAGCTGAGGACGGATGCTTTTAGACATCAGTAAGAAGCAGCACTGCAAAATGAATGGCATTAGTTCTGCTAAAAGGAGCAATAAAACTCTCATTGCACTTCTACAGAAGAAGAATATGGACAATGCAAATGACTTTTGAATTTCTGTACATATTCATATTTGTTTGCTCTTCCTCCATTCTGAGAGCCTAGCTATTGTATTCCTTAAAGCAGATCCTGCAAAAGCAAAACTCCCACTGCTGCCAATTTTGAAAATACAAAGAAAAGCTTTTGCATAAAGAGCGCAGATGCAGGCTTTTTGTAAGACAAAGGTTATTGAGCACGGCAGGAATATAACATTCAAACACAAAATAAAGGTTACATATTTCTGTCAGGAGGTCGTGGTTTCTGGCACCTTGATTAGACAATAGGTGCAATGTTCATTATCTGTTGCTAGAAGGAGGGAGTTTCTTGTTCTGGTTAGCTAGTCTTGGTTAAATAAGAAACATAAAGTATACATGAACATATAGACAGAGAAAATATTATTCTTTTTTGGAGCAAAAGATAGATGCATTTTCCTAGTTACACACTTGCAATAATTATTGGAAAGCATGAGAAAAAAATCAATAGATTCAACCATGCAACTTTTTAAAGTGTGATAATCTGTTGAGAAATTCAGAAAATTTCAAGCTGAGGGAAATAATAATTTTTCTGAATCTGCAATTCCTGTCAGTGCAGGCAGCATACAGATGAATATTACCTTCTCTGACTGTTTTTAATGTACAATGTATGCGTGCTGCTGCTGGGCTGGTGGAAGGAGCTGAGCTGAGGATATGGGGGAAGGAGAGAAAAAGTAGAGGTGAACGATTGTGGTGAGCATTTGCTGTTTGTACTCTAGCTGCAAAAACTGAGCATGTATACAGGAGGGAAGAAAATTCAGCATTACTGAAAACAAATGGCCTCACTTAAAGAAAACTGGAGGTGGTGAGGGAAGGGAATTTCTTTACTGAAAACAAGTGCATTCTCAGTGTAGAAAAAAAACCAACCCACAACAATAAACAAACTGAATTAACTCAGTATCTTGAGACTGCTTAATATCTCTCTGGGAATCTGTTTCTTGATGATTGGAAGAGAAAGGACAGTAGGAGGGTTTGCCTCAAATTTCTCCCAAATGAAGGATTGTGGGGGTGGACTAAGAGGGGGCTGAAGACTATGTAACATCAGGAGACACATTTGTTCACTCTTCACTGGCATTTCCATGCTGAAGAATTTGTTTCTGCAAAAAAGGTTAAAAACTGTTCTGTGACTTGGATTAAATTAAATTCTTTGGCATGAAAATATAGACTTTTGCTTCTCTCTGCTTGGTGCCCAAATCAGAGCAATCTTATTTTGTGTCTGTTCACTGTTTTAGTTTGCCAGCATTGTTAGGTTTTCTCTTCCTTGCAAAGAAATATTCTGTCATTAAATCTGATTTATTTCTCCTGTTACATTATCCTGATTCACATCTTTGTGCCCCGCTGTTCCTTGTCATCTTTTCCACTGTAAATGTGGGAATTTAATTTTCTATTAAATTTTGATCAGATTTTGCTCAGGTCACATTTAGTTCAGATTTTTGTCTACTGGACAGAATAAAAAAGTATAAATATAAGAAGCTAGAACTTTGCTGAGTTTCAATAGCTGTTTTCAGGTGAGGTTTTTTTTCTTGTTTCAGGTATTACTTTTACATTTCCTTCTACAGAAACTGTATTCTATTACCTGAAACACTTAGTTCAATTAAGAATACATATTTTTACGTATTTTTCCAAATGACATCACTAGTTAAAAGTATATCTAAAACTAATCTGAAACATTAATTATGAATTGCACTTTTGTTACAGTTATGCTCAATGACTATATAACATTTAGACAACATTTATCTAACCAGTTTTTGAAGACTTCTAATAGTAGAGAATCTGCATTACCTCTGAGAACAGCAGTTCAATGTATTTTTTGCAACAAAAGTTCTGAGTTCTTTTTGTTTGCTGCCTTTTTTTTATCTCCTCCTAATCCACAGCAGTTTCTTTCTGCAACATAAGGGGTTTATTTCCAGTGTTATCTCATACAGATGTGAAAGTCAGATTATTTCCTTGATAACAAACTTTTATACTCCTGAAAATTGTCCTTTTTCTCTTATTAGCTACCCTAATTCTCATACTGGTGAGACTCACAAGAATTATGGATTTTTCCCTACTAAATTTATGTAATACTCTTGACATATATTCTGTATATTATTAACCTAAACCCATTTATGGAAAAAAACCCCAGATTTTGATGAAATGTGTAATGATAACAAAGCCTGCATCTTCTAGCATTTAGTTTCAAACATTTAGTTTCAATTTTACCTTGTTTGGATGTCTAGTTGTCTAGTATTTTGCCCAGTGTTTTTGGGGGGTTTTTTGTTGGTTGGGGTTTTTTTTGTTTGTTTGTTTTGGTTTGGTTTTGTTTTGTTTTGGTTTGGTTTTGTTTTGGTTTGGTTTGGTTTTGGTTTTTGGTTTTGTTGTTGTTTTGTTTTGTTTTGTTTTGTTTTTTCCCTCCCCCTCCCACATTTATCACTGTCCTGGTGCTGCCTTTACATCATTCAGGATAGTAAAATGAGAGAGAAACCAAAACTGTTTCACTGAAGAGTTCTGCAATATGGCAACTGCCTCTAACTTTCTATTTAAGTTCGCTTAACATAATTTTAACGGTGCATTGCTTAAGGCCTTCCTATTTGTCTGTGTTTATTTTTCAAATTTTCATGCTGTTTGCAAGTTTTATTTATTACCAGCATTTTTCTTTTATGGCTCTGTGCAGTCATCGTGACAACGAATTATTCGAGAGGTATTCTAAAGCTTTCCAATTTTTCTGAATATGACAGGCTAGGATGTTGGAAATGGTTGAAGTCATGGAATGAAAAATATCATAGGAATATGACTCAGGACTAGTCATCACCACCTGGAAAACTGGCATTAAAAAAACCACCAACTTGCTTGAACTCAACATATAGTTTTGAGTCTTGAAAAGTTTCTGGAAGGGAGGTTAATGAAAAAGAATTGGTTTCTGGAGTGATCTCTCTTCAGGGCAAAATCTTTCTTAAAGGAGGAGACCTTCCCAAGTCAAACTTGACACCTAGAACCAGTTGTCAGAACGAGGTCAAAGTGTGCTGCAAACTCCCTCTGCCTCACTCTTCTTGAGGTGATGCAGGCTACTGCAGGAAGTGAAGCAACGTCTAATAATCCTAATTATGTTGGATAATAGCATTCCTGATAACAAAGAAACTCTAATTAATGTGAGATTACTCTCAAGTCACTATAATATTTTCTTTATGGCATAAAATAAAAACCACCAGTGGTTCTCCCAGCTTAGTTTCAAGGTTGAACAGACTTTGTGCTCTATTAGTGTCCAAAGGATTCATGAAGATATTCTCTAGGGTATTTAACCAGAAAAACAGGCCAGGTACACATTTTAGAATGAACCTAATCTTTTCACTTCTGTCTATGTTGAATCATATGTCAGTATTTTAATTTGTCTCATCACTTAATCTTTCAAGCAAATAATTTAAACTCTATTTTAGTCTATTTTTTCTGTTTCTTGTGCTATTCTGACAGTTCAACTCCTAAGGTTTCTCTTAGCTTTAGCATTTTATTTCCCCTATTAACCATCATAGTGGCATCTAGTTTACCAAAGTACTCTGAAGTCAAAATGTTTCTCAGGGAGATCCTTCAGGATGGAGCCCTACTTAAGTTCAGTATGAAAACCTTAATGAGAATTCACATGAGCGCTAAAGATTTTTCTTCTTTAATCGTCAATATTTACTCTCCTTTCTTCTTAATTCTGTCATAATTCTTTCAGAGAACATAATTAAACTAAAACTAAAAGCATTAATACTGCTTTGGATTTTAGCTATCAACTTTTACTTTTATCTCTTTTCATTTCTAGCTGTCTCATTAGCATAATGGCTGTATCAGCAGTCATTACAAGAATGAGATTATCTAGTGATGAACACTTCCACAGCAAAGTATTTAAAATAGGGGGTAAGCTCATTAGGAACTGCATGTCTGTAATGGGAGTCAAGAATGCGCAGCACCAGCTAAAAAATACACAGGCTCTTGCAAAATTTGGCCTAGCTGTTTAATTCTCAGTTTCTATCCAGTTTCTTTTATATCATTTTCTTGGGGTTCTTTTTATAACTTTTTCCAGAGGACTTTGTAGTTTACAATCCAAACCAGCAAAGCTAAACCAGTTCAGCAGGAGACGGTGCACCAGAAGTGAAGTAATTGCATTCTGACATCTCTAAAGTATTAGGGTGCTTCAGGACTTTTAAAATATTTACTTCACAGACTGTGCTCAGAACCTCCAGGAATCCTTCCCTGAAGATTCTCAAGTTTGGTTGCATGCATCCTAGAACTTAGCTTTACATTAATTTTTGATTGTAACTGTAATGTATATGTCAATTATAAATATATATATATATATACAGCTAAAACAAAAAAAACGTATTTTTTAATCTTTAATCCTCTTTCAATTTATTTGTCATTCCCATTGATTACTATTTTCTTGTTATGAAGTAGTGGAGGTTTTCTTGTCCATGTTTGTATTGCTGTATTATACAGCAACCAAGAAAAGAGCCATTTACATGGTTACACTTAATTCCTAAGTGATATCACACTATGTGCAGTAAAGCAACTCAGTGAATGATCCTCCTGTTTTCACACTATTTCACATGATTGCACAAGAATTCAAAACTGGAAGGAAAGATATATATATATAGATATAGATATAGATATATTCTAATGCAATTAAGAATAGTCAGCAGGAATCCCTAAAATGTTGATTGCCAGAAGTCAGTATGGTATTTAAAGGAAGCATATTTAGTAGATTACTTTTATTTTTCATTTTGTTCAAGCATATGCTGCCTGCCACTGTGAGAACAAAGATATTGGACCAGATGAATCCTTGGGCTGACAAAATGTGGCTACATTGTTTCTACATCAAAGAAAGACTGTCTATTTTAAAACTAATAATACTAAAGTAAGGAAGTAGGTGGCATAAATGCCACAAATATCAAACTTCACTGGTGGTGATATTGTACTATAGTGAGACAAGGTATGTGCTCCTTGACCAGAAGTGTCACAAGAGAATTCATTTGGAAATGGGCATAAGATTTTGCAAAAAAAACCCCAAAAATCCAAACAACAAAAAACCCACCAAAACCATACCACCAGTCACAAACAAACAACAGCAAAAAAGTCCAAAACTACTTAAGTCCTTCATGATTCACAAAGAAGAGCTGCTGGGAGATATGTTATTACCTTTCCTGAGATGTTCTGCTAATGCGGAAAGATGGTCAGGAGCTGAAGCTTCTGAATTCTCTCTTGCTGCCTCCAAGGACCATTTTTCCTGAAATGCAGTAAGCAATGATTCCTGAAATGCTTGGATGTTTTTGAGTAGTGATCTGTTCTGCACCCATTTGAACACAAAAGAACATTTCTTGTTTTGGAATGTTTTACACACATGGTGCCTACCCTTCTGACAAATGCAACTAAGAGAAAGAAGTCTGCACAGCCATCTCTAGTTTCTGCTTTAGTAGCTTCTGGATCTTCTGGAGACAAGGCCCAGTATTGTTTGGGAATGCCTGGAATAAAATTTTACTTTAAAAAAGAATGAAAAGTGTTACACAGATGAGTGCATCATATGCTTTTTTCTTGTTTCAGCCTTCAAACAACCTTTATCTTCTCAGGCTTTTTAATGTTTCTAAAGAATTGGGAGAAATAGCTGCTGAAATCATTTGGTTGAAAACAAAAAAAATAATAAACCAAGTTTTATGTAGAAATTTAATTTAAAAATAATGAAAATTGTGGCTGAAATGGGCTTTTTGTGAATTGCCAGGTGAAGCAAAAAATAGTAATGGATGACTTTACCATCATGTTTTTGAAAGAAATACACAGAAGTATGTGTTTGAAAAAAATAGGTTTGAAAAAGTTGGAAGCAACAATTAAGAGCAGCTCTTTTACAGCACATTTTGAATAAAACAACTCACAATGGATAAAACTGATCACAAAGCAATACTTAGTGATTTTAAGGTGGGGAACAAGTGTGAGCAGTGGAACAATAAAAAATGCTCAAACAAATGCAAATTTCAGCATAGAGAATTACTAGAATAGACCCCAGGCAGGGAAAGAAAAAGTTCAGAAAAAGCTTTAGTTTTTCACAAATGCTTTGTTTTGACAAATGCCACTATTAAGTCAAATGAACAAACTATTACAGAGAAAAGAGGGAAAATTATATGCCATTAGTAGTACAGAATCTAAGATCAGTATGCAAAATCCCTTTCTCTAAGACCAAATCCCACAGAAAATTTGTACCTTTATATATATATTTATATATATATAAAGGTATATTATATATATATATATATATAAAAATTTATATCTATAGACATATAACACAAAAAACCCCAAAGGACTGAAAGAAATATGAATAAGGGACACAAACTTAGAAAAGCTTTTATAAACAAGACAGAAATACAACGAAAGCAGAGAATATTCTACCAGGGAGAAGGCAAACCATGGATGACTCAATAAAAGTCAATGGCCACTTTGCTAAGTACAAAACCCCATAATTATGTGTCATTGTTATCTCATGAAAAGCAATTATTTTACATTACTCCATGCAAGGTAGGCCTTAGCTGGAAAACAAATCTCCACTCAAGAGACCACACTAAGAAAGATGCCAACAACTTGGAATAAATTGAAAGAACAACAGNAGCATATTTAGTAGATTACTTTTATTTTTCATTTTGTTCAAGCATATGCTGCCTGCCACTGTGAGAACAAAGATATTGGACCAGATGAATCCTTGGGCTGACAAAATGTGGCTACATTGTTTCTACATCAAAGAAAGACTGTCTATTTTAAAACTAATAATACTAAAGTAAGGAAGTAGGTGGCATAAATGCCACAAATATCAAACTTCACTGGTGGTGATATTGTACTATAGTGAGACAAGGTATGTGCTCCTTGACCAGAAGTGTCACAAGAGAATTCATTTGGAAATGGGCATAAGATTTTGCAAAAAAAACCCCAAAAATCCAAACAACAAAAAACCCACCAAAACCATACCACCAGTCACAAACAAACAACAGCAAAAAAGTCCAAAACTACTTAAGTCCTTCATGATTCACAAAGAAGAGCTGCTGGGAGATATGTTATTACCTTTCCTGAGATGTTCTGCTAATGCGGAAAGATGGTCAGGAGCTGAAGCTTCTGAATTCTCTCTTGCTGCCTCCAAGGACCATTTTTCCTGAAATGCAGTAAGCAATGATTCCTGAAATGCTTGGATGTTTTTGAGTAGTGATCTGTTCTGCACCCATTTGAACACAAAAGAACATTTCTTGTTTTGGAATGTTTTACACACATGGTGCCTACCCTTCTGACAAATGCAACTAAGAGAAAGAAGTCTGCACAGCCATCTCTAGTTTCTGCTTTAGTAGCTTCTGGATCTTCTGGAGACAAGGCCCAGTATTGTTTGGGAATGCCTGGAATAAAATTTTACTTTAAAAAAGAATGAAAAGTGTTACACAGATGAGTGCATCATATGCTTTTTTCTTGTTTCAGCCTTCAAACAACCTTTATCTTCTCAGGCTTTTTAATGTTTCTAAAGAATTGGGAGAAATAGCTGCTGAAATCATTTGGTTGAAAACAAAAAAAATAATAAACCAAGTTTTATGTAGAAATTTAATTTAAAAATAATGAAAATTGTGGCTGAAATGGGCTTTTTGTGAATTGCCAGGTGAAGCAAAAAATAGTAATGGATGACTTTACCATCATGTTTTTGAAAGAAATACACAGAAGTATGTGTTTGAAAAAAATAGGTTTGAAAAAGTTGGAAGCAACAATTAAGAGCAGCTCTTTTACAGCACATTTTGAATAAAACAACTCACAATGGATAAAACTGATCACAAAGCAATACTTAGTGATTTTAAGGTGGGGAACAAGTGTGAGCAGTGGAACAATAAAAAATGCTCAAACAAATGCAAATTTCAGCATAGAGAATTACTAGAATAGACCCCAGGCAGGGAAAGAAAAAGTTCAGAAAAAGCTTTAGTTTTTCACAAATGCTTTGTTTTGACAAATGCCACTATTAAGTCAAATGAACAAACTATTACAGAGAAAAGAGGGAAAATTATATGCCATTAGTAGTACAGAATCTAAGATCAGTATGCAAAATCCCTTTCTCTAAGACCAAATCCCACAGAAAATTTGTACCACAACAGAAAATAAGGTTTTGAAAACATAACCCAGAAAAAATATTTAAAGGTAAAATGGATTTGCTTAGGGAAGAATGCAAGGAAATGTAATAGGTACCTTCAGGTACTTTTTAAATTATGGTAAAAATAGATGGACCATTAATATAACTCAGTAATCTGCCTAATTTTCAACAGGCAAGATATATTTTAGAAAATCATACCAATAAGGAGAGCAAGTCAAATAAATAGCTACTGAGGCTACAAAACCTGCTCAGTGGTCAGATCTGTCCAGGAAATGTTCTAACAATTCTTGAAAAAAAAAAACAGGTTCATCAACATGGATCAAAAATTTGCGCATTTTCCCTGCTCCCCTGTATTTTACCACACCACTGTGTTTGGTGCAAATCAATCTTAGTTTTGGTTCTTTTTGTTGGTGTTTTTTTTTTTTTTTTTTTGTATGTAGTATTGAAGGTTTCTTTTCCTTACATATTGAATTGTGAATTATCTTGGATGGGCTGTGTCAAGCCCAATTTTAGTGTGCTAATTCTGTAATTTGCTACTGAAATGTTGACAATCAAGCATTTTGCAGCTGAATTGGTAATATGATTCAGAAGATGAGCTTCTGGCATCAACTAGTAAAACTTACTTTTCACTGAGAAAATAACACGCCTCTTCTTCACATAACACCATGCTCCTCTGTGTCTGTTTGTGTGGCAATCCTACAAAAACAGTCACTTTCATTTAAAAAAAATAAAAAAGAAAAGAAAAAAATCTCTTACATGTTGTGCTTTGACTTTGCTTTTCAATAGCTTCTCAATAGTAACCTCTATTCATTCAAACTTCTT
The DNA here is from genome assembly GCA_013400215.1 of Cisticola juncidis. Lineage (NCBI taxonomy): Eukaryota > Metazoa > Chordata > Aves > Passeriformes > Cisticolidae > Cisticola > Cisticola juncidis. The sequence continues at coordinate 1,016,221 of VXBR01006352.1, read as the reverse complement.
AATTCTGAAATGCAAAAGTTTACTCCAGTTCCAAATTGTATTGTATTACTGTGAAAAGAGGTGGATGATTATTCTATTTCAGTTATGTATTCTGCCTGATTTGCAGCAAGAGAGATTTAGTTTAGAAAATTGTATGAAATATCTATTTACAAGGATAGTGAGGCAGAGGACACTATGAAATCTGATCAATGATCACATCTGTCAAAATAGGTGCCATAGTTTGAGTTAGAGTACAAGTGTTAATTTCTCCTCAGTAGCTGCTACAGTACAGGAATATTTAATATCAGCATCATCATCACCACAATTTAACCATAAATGCATTTAATATAGTTTGCAAAAATCAAAGGTTAACTAGTAGATTAAAATAAATTCTGTACAGTATCAATTTATGTAAAATTCCCATGACTTTTTAAAATTAATTAATTTCACAAAGTAATTTTAAAAATGAAGATATATATCTCACAAATCAGATGTGTCACTTCACAGTAGAAAAAAAGACATTTTGAATTTAGAGGCATCTTAACATTTAGGACAAAAAATGAAGCTATCATTTACCTTTCTAGCAATAATAATGTCTTGAAAACTTTCTCTAAAATGGATCTCTGCTTTCACATTACAGGTCCCTGATAAAGAGGCTGCATACAATTTGTCAGCCATCTTTTTGTTCTCCTGTGTCCTTCACTCTTCTTTATTGTAACACATTATTTACATCATTTTTAGCAAACAAATTTTTTGTTCTGCTGCTGTGTTCAGCCTACTCTTTTCTACAGTGGCAGTTTCCTTTGCTCTCTTCCCATCAGCTACTACATATGACCATGCTGCCTAGAGGTTTGTTGATGAGCTTGCCCCAAATCTCAATTCTTCAGGCAAGTTTAAAGAATCCTTGCCATCCTTGTACCTTCTAAAGAATGCTTTTATTTTTCCTAACTTGTGGGGCTTTCTTACAGCATTCTTTAATATAGTTCTACAAAGAATGGAAAAAAAAATTAAGAGCTGGAGAGAAATCTAACAAGTATAATAGTAAAAACTTTTTGGAGGTGAAGCCAGAGGATTTCCAGAGACCAGCTTCCACTTCCAAATCATATACAGTCATCAAGAGCATCAACAAAATTATTTTATACTTCTATTGAACCCAAAGGATGTATTGATGAAAAAGTAATTCTTGTTATACAGTTAAGAAAATTTGTCATCCGTATCACAGAGTTGTTGCCAGGCCAGTGACTAAAGTTGAGAGATGTACTGCTGTCACATCACTTAAAGATGGAGGGGGGTTAGTGCACACATTGGAGGTGTTAATTTTTTTTTTACTCCTTAAGCAAACTTAATATGAGATTCATGCTGGGATCAGAATAACAATGCTTATTGAAAATATGCAAAAGACAAGGCCTAATCACCTCTAAATCAGTTGGAGCTTGAAGTCTCCTTAAACATGAGCTCTGGTAACAATCAGTAGCAAATTTACAAAATATTTAAAGAGGTACTACTCTGTTCTAAAATTTTTTACACTATTCTGTGTCTACCAGGGTCCACTGGGTAAGGTTTATAATGATTATTCAGCCAAATCCAGTATGTGGCTCCACCTCTGCTGTCCAGAAAGGCTCACAGCCCCTCAGGACAGGAGGGATGGACTGTGGTTATCCATGATGCTGGCTAGAACACTGAGAAGACTGACACTGCTTTGAGAAATCTCAGAAATGCCACAGGAAGATTCATTAAACAGAATGCATATTTTTAATGTAAATGTCTACACCTGACCATTAGTTCTATAAGAAACTGGGGAGGAAGAAACAATTATTTTTAATAGTTCACCTAATCATTTCATGGTTTTATCCCAGGGTGAGATGAGTTGTAGTTCCTCCTTACACTATCTATAAGGTGAGGTGAATCAGGCTCATTCTGATCTAACTATCCGTGCTGTGGAAGTTGAAAACCATGCAAGGGAAACCTACTCCACTTGTTTTGACCAAACTTTGCTAACAGACTTCAGACTTTAATTCTCTATATTTGAGAATGCCTGGCACCAACTGTGAACCACTTTCTATTCTCTTTCCAGAACAAGGTTTAAGGTTGCTGTATATATCATGAACAGTGGAAGAGTAATTCACAAAATTCACAGAATGAATAATTTAGTTTACAGAATCACAGAATGAACTATATTGCAAAAGATTTTTGAGGTCAACAAGTCCAGCTTATGACCTAACACCACTTGTCACCCAGACCACGGCATTAAGTGCCACATCCTCTCTTTTCTTAAACATTTCCAGTCACTCCACCAACTCCCTAAGCAGACCATTTCAATGCCCAATTCACCTTTCTGTTAAGAAATTCTTCTTAATGTCCAGCCTAAACTTTCTGTGGCGAATCCTAAAACTGTGCCCTCTTGTCCTGTCTCTGTCTGTCTCTGGGAGAAGAGCATGACCCTCACCTAGCTACAACCTCCCTTCAGGGGCTTGTAGAGAGCCATAAGGCCTTCCCTGAGCCTCCTTTTCTCCAGGCTGAACAATCCCAGGTCCCTCAGCTGCTCCTCGCAGGATTTGTGTTCCAGACTCTTCACCAGCTTTGTTGCCCTTCTCTGGGAATCCTCTAGCATCCTTCCTAAACTGAGGGTCTTAGCACTGGTCACAGCACTCAAGGTGGGACCTTACCAGTACTGACTACTGAAGAAGAGCCACTTCCCTGCTCCTGCTGGCCACACTATTGCTGACCCAGGCCAGGATGCCCTTGGCCTTCTTGGCCACTATGGCACACTGCTGGCTCATGTTCAGCTGCTGTAAATCGGTACCCACAGGTCCCTTTCTGTCTGGACATTGTTCAGTCACTCTGTCCCCAACCTGTAAAGCTGCAGGGTGCTGTTGTGGCCAAAATGCAGGACCTGGAACTTGATCTTGTTAAACCTTGCATCATTGTATTTGGCCCATCAATTCAGCTTGTCCAGGTCCCTCTTCCTACCCTCCAGAGGATCAACATTCATTCCCAGATTGGTGTCATCTGCAAATTTGTTGATGGTGGACTCAATCTGCTAATCCAGATCATCAGTAAAGATATTAAACAAGACTGGGCCCAGTGACATCATCAGTGACTACCCACCAGCTGGATGTGGCACCACTCCCTGGGCCCATTCCTGACGGGGAGTACAGGCCGTGTTCCTGACCCAGCAGAGTGCTCCTGTCCAAGCTGTGGGCTGCCAGCTTTTCCAGGAGTGTGCTGTGGGAGACAGTGTCAAAGGCCTTGCTCAGGTCCAAACAGACAACATCCACAGCCTTCCCTGCATCCACCAGGCAGGTCACCAGGTCATAAAAGGAGTCCAGGTTGGTCAAACATGGCCTATCCCTCCTAAACCCCTGTTGGCTGGATCTGATCCCCTGGCTGTCCTGTAGGTGCTGTGTGATGGCACTCAGGATGATCTGTTCCATAATTCTGCTGGGCACCGAGGTCAGGCTGACAGGCCTGGAGTTTCCCATATCCCACTTCTGCCCTTCTTATGGATAAGTATTACATTGTCCAGCTTCTAGTCATCTTAGACCTATGCAGTTAGCCAGGACTGAGCATCTGCCAGTTCCCTCATCACCCTAGGGTGGATCCCATCTAGTCCCATAGACTTGTGATCATCTAAGTGGCTCAGCAAGTCTTTAACTGCTTCCACCTGGATTATAGGGGTGCTTATTGTCCTCGGGACAATATGCCTCATTGTTGAAAACAGAGGCAAAAAAAGTGTTAACTACTTTTGCCTTTTCCTCATCTCTGTTAACTACATTCCTCACCAGGTCCAATAAAGAATGGAGGTTTTCCTTGTCCCTTCTTTTGCTATGAATGCATTTATAAAAACCTTTTTTATTGTCCTTCACAGAAGTGGCCACAGAAGTGGCTCAAAGAAATTGAGCTTTTGCCTCTCTAATTTTCCTTCTGCATGATCTAACAACATCCTTAAAAATTTTCTGGTTTGTCTTTCCCTCTTTCCAAACGTGATACACCCTTTTATTTCCCCTGAGTTCTCTCAAAAGCACCCTGCCTGTCCAGGCTAGTCATTTTTCAAACTGGCTCATTTGTCGGCACACAGGAACAGTCTGCTCCTTCAGTCTGCCTTCAAGAATTCTTTCTTGAACTATGTCCATCCTTCTCGGATCCCTTTGTTTCTAAGGACTGCTTCTACAGGTACTCTCCAAATTAGCATCCAGAAGAGGCAAAATCTTCCCTCCAGAGGCCCACTGCAGAAATTTTGTTGATGCTCTTCTTTGTTTCATCAAATATTGAGAACTCTATTATTTCATGGTCACTGTGCTCCAGACAGACTTCGACTATCATATCAGTCCTTCATTTGTAAAAAGTAGGTTTAGCAGAGCCCCAGCCCTGGTCATCTCTCTCACCAACTCTGAAAAAAAGCTATGCTCCATACACCAAGATACTTCTTAAATTGCCTCTTCTCCAATGTGTTGAGCTCCCATCAGATACCTGGCAGGTTAAAGTCTCCCCTAAGACCAAGGCCTGATGATCTTGAAATATCCTTCAGCTTCTTATGGAATAATTCATCCACCTCTTCATTCTGGTTGGGCGGTCTATAACAGACTTCCAGCAGGATGTTTGCCTTCATGGCCTTCCCTCTGGTACTTACCCACAGGCATTACACCTTATCATCACTGTCTTCAAGTTCTGTAGTGTCACGAGGCTCCCTAACACACAGAGTCACTCCTGCACCTCTTCTCCCTGGCCATGCATTGCAGCACTCCAGTCATGCATTTCTACATTGGTGACAATGTCACAGCTTTCCTTTTGTACCATGGCTTCCAGCTCCTCCTGTTTTGTTACCCATGTACATGCACTTCAGGTTTCAACCCTAACTCTGGCTTAGGCTCCTCTCTGGAAAGCCTGGTTTCATCCCCTTCCCCCTTCAAACATAGTGTAAAACCCTGTAAATGAGCCCTGCCAACTCCTGGGCTAGAATGCTTTTGCCCTTACTAGGTAGATGAAGCCCATCTGAATCTCGCAGGTCTGATGCCATAAAAATTGCCACACAAAAAAAACCAAAAAACAAACAAACAAAAAAAAAAAAAAATTGAGCTGATAGCACCCATTTTTAAGCCACTTATTTATCACATGTTCTCCTTTCCTTTCAGCATTCATGCCTGCTACTGAAGGAACTGAGCAGAGCACCACCTGCACTCCTGTCTAATCTATCAGTCAACCCAGAACACAATCCAGTCTTTCCAGACAGATGGAAATTTACACTAGTGAGAGAGTATGTTACCTCTTAGAAGAACTTTGCAAATATAGGTTCATTTTTACTGTGACCCTTCTGTATTTATTCAAAGATATATCACTTCCATATGTTTTTTCTCTTCTTTTCTCTCTCTCTCCTATTTTTATCCTCAAACCCAAGGAAAGCTACTCTCTGCATTTAGCCAAAATAATTCCCATCTTTTTCAGAACAAAAATAGTTTCAAGATGACTTTCATGTCAAAACTGTTCTTAAGTAATTTAAAAGTATAAGATATTGTTTCAGAATGAGATCAGACACTTTACACTAACTGCAATGCTTAAGGATACTTCTCCCAGTTTCCCTCCTAACAATAAAGCATGGAGTTTGTTTTATAAAAATTGAAAAAATGTTTTGGATAGTTTGCTTTTTCCTTCCTGCTTTCCACACCTCTTACACGCAGAAAACCATCCCCCATTAATAGGCTTACTCTCATAGGCAGTCTCTTAACAGCAAACTGATTCCCCTTCTTCTACAGCTACTCTGATCAGATCTTGTCTCTTAATTAATTCACACTAAGGAGTGTCACACCTTAGACTCCAACCCAAAGACTTACTGACAGCCAAACAGAGAATTGTTTATTTCCTTTGCATACAAACAAAACAAATAAATAAGGAGCCAAAGTAACAAACCTGATAGTTTGCATCCACTTATCAATATCCAGCTGTAAACCAAAGAACAAATCAAAACAAGCTGGCATCTAGTAGTTTGGACATTGCAGAGTTTGCTGCCAGTCACAGGGGGTCCACAAAATCAAACCTTAAGAATGCAAAATATGTGGGTTAGTGTTCTCTATTTTGTAATTTTTACAAGCACTTGGTTAATGGCACAGGAAGCTGGCAGTATCATGCATATAGCATTGGTAATATTATCTACTTCCTATTTGATATTGTTTCCACTGGAGATGCAAGACTGTATTTGCTCTCATGCTGTTAGGTTAAAATATCATGCTGTTTTTCATGGCAACCCACTAAAAGCACTACCAGAGTAGAGTGAGTCAAATTTTGCTCAGTGTGTAGCACTGAGTGAAGAACAACTGAAAAACTAGATGAAGCTGCCAGATTTATGTTTAATATAATTGATGGAAAAGCAGTATAAAACTATTTCCCCCTGCAGAAAAGTATAAAACTAGCTTCCAAAACCTCATCTTATTCTGATATAGGCAATATTTTTCTATCGTAAAAGAACTGATAAATTTTCTTTTTTGTGTCCTTACTGTCTGTTTTTCTACTGTAAAAAGGATTTAATTATCCAACATATTACTTGTCTCTGTAGCGTCTCCAGGAAGACACAAAAATCGTGGTTTTTTTTTCTTTTAGAACAGCTTGGTTTGGGGAAATAAAAGCTTGCAATTAAAGGCTGAAGCAGGAGTTGTGTTTCAGATGCTTTCTGCAGGGAGGATTTAACATGGAGCGTTAACATGGGCAGTGGCATGGCCAAAGGGTTTCTCTCTATCTCTTCAAATTCCAGTACTGCTCCCTGGTTGTAAACTTTGCACTCCTCTTATTTTCATGGTTTTTAACTGTCCAATTTTACCCTTCAAATTTTGATTGGGCCAAAACCCAAGAGACAACACTTTAGCTGCCCTCTAGCCTCCTTATAAACACATACTGTAAATCACAATTTCACATGCTTTTTTTTCTGCAGTTTTTTGAATGGCTGGTATTCCACATTTCCCTGTGTTTTTAATAAATGGACATGTCACTGGGAATGCACCAGCCTATTTATGCAGCTGACTGGTGTCACAAATGTTAGTTATCCACTTGCTTATTTTCATGATTTCCACATGCTGTACCTAGAGTCCTGCTGATACCCTATTTAACTTGACATGTTTTTTGTTTGTGCTAAGCAGGTTGGATGTTATTGCATCCATTTAGGAGCAGATGTTACTTAGTACACCCTGCACTCCCCCACATGGTCTTTTTTCACAACTCTCTGAAAACAGACCGCAGGGATTGCACCCTCACTTCTGTGTCACCCTTCCCACAGCAACTCCTGGAAAGAGAGAGTAGGAAAGATGAGCTTTTAATGCTGTTATGAAACCATATGCACCCTGCTGCCACCATATCAGAGTGCGTGTTTTTTCCCAGAGTGTTTAATACAGCTCTTTTGACGCTACAGAAAATGAATTGTGAAGGATACTGCAGTTAGAAAAGTGTTGATTCTTGCCTGGGGAAAGAGAAAATCAGAAAAGGCTATAAAATTGACTGTTCAATATTAATTTAACCACAATACATATTTCAGCAATGTACAGTGTGTTGCTTTTAATGCACAGCTACAGTTCCATGCCTGTCTTTTTCTCTAGTCTAGCCTGCAGCTCTTGCTGACTGTGAAAGTTAAGATTTATAGCGATAATATTTGCTATCTGACAAGTTTCAAAGCTAACAGCTTTTTGGTGTTTTCTCTATGTTCTTGCATATGTTTTTGCACTTGCAACAACCATTAAAGTTTGATAGGAAAATTGTGCACATCATGAACACGAAAATGAGAATATAATTACCCCTCTGTTTTCAGATCACTAAAATCAATCTTCTTGTTTTATTATGAAGTATCAGGCTGGCTGCAGTTGAAACTATTTTCACAAAAAATTCTCATAAAATCTAGCAGATATAATGACTACTATGCTAAAAATCAGAATGTTTCTTCCTATGTATGAAACTTGAAAGCCAATTATCCTACTTCCATAGTATATCACCCAAAACCAAAATTCACAAAGTAACTACATGTGATCTTATTTGTCTGAAGCAATTTCAAAGGAAATGCAAAAATAGAACCAGGAAAATTGCTAGGCAGCTTTAGACCACCTGCTAGAGTGTAATGCTTTTTATAGGGGACCAGGGTTTGTCTTTTCTTTAAATAACTTTTTAAATTATGCATACAACTGGTAGGAAATTCTGTCATCATGAGAAAAAGGTGTGTTGATGACAGGCATATTTAACTTTGGAGGATAAAGCCTATCTGAAAGCATAGCTCAGGTAGGTGGGACCTTGAGCACAGCTGCCCGTCCCTCAGTGGTTAGGTGGCACTGGTGTCTGCTCAGAGAAACAGAGATGCACAGATAAAGGTCATAGGGATGCCCATCCAAGAGCACTGCTGAATGAGACCTGGCTGGTCTGTCCTGCCCTAGTGATTTAGGTATGTGCAGGAAAGGAATAAGGAAACAGATGAGCTATTAGCAGCTTGGTATTTCTAGAACTGGTTTGGGACAGGAGACTGGAAGGTGATGGTAACACAGGCAGGGAATTGTGATTGGGGATGGGGAAAAATGCAGACATCAGCTTGTATCTACATAATTGCCAAAGCCTTTTGCATTATTCTGCCAATCTATTTCTAAACATCAATAAAGAATGAAAACAGCTAGCTCTCAGGAGTCACTCAGTACTTGCATGTCCGGCACATTGTATCAATCTGGGCCTAAGTGCAGTCAGAGGCTGGGGCTGCCAGACAGGATCTGGTTGATGTGATTCCTCTGTCCTCAGGTCCACTATGGTGTCTGAGCTGCACCTAAGCCAAAGAGAAACCAGAGACCTGTGTTAGCATGACTGTGTACTGTGCTAGTGCCAAGGAACAGACACCTCAGAACTGGGATCTGAGCACAGAAGTCATTTTCCCATATTCTGTGTCAACAGATTATATGTTGTACCACTGAGCGATATGCTTCTGTTCTCGTGGTTACAGCACCTTAATAACCCCCAGGACAAACGTTGCAATAAATATCTATTTCCTTCCCAGGCAGTAGCTCTTTATCTTGGCTGTTGATTTCAAACTGCCTCACATCAAATTTCCTGAAACCTAGAGGTTCTCATGCACTGAATAATATTTATTTCTGTTTTATTTCAAAACAAAATCCATCATTAAAATCTCACCATTCTGGCACAATTTTGTTTCTAAATGAGATAAACGATTCCTTCCCTCCCACCTTCTTCAAAACCATCTGCAAATTCTTTACTTTTGGCTAGCTGAAAGCACAGAGAAAAGTGCATAAAATGTTTCATTTGTTTCTCCACAAGTGTTTAACTTCAAAGAGAATTTTTAATCACCGTTGCTCTTCATGCAAAATATGATTTCAGAGAAAATTTTGAACTTGAAAAAGCTTTTTAAAGAAGTTGTTATAAATGAATTTCATAAACAGTAGATATTCATACGGTCTTCACAAACACATAAAATTTTTAAAAATATTTTTAAAATCTCATGAAAGACATGAAATAGCATGATTAATTCAAGAATCTTCAGTTCAGACACTCTGCAATGATGTTCCTAGCTGTAAATAGCAATTGTATCTATTACTGTATTGTCTAGATGTCTCTATCTGGATCAATTTCCTGAACACTTACAATGGAAAAAAAAGACAACGGAACATTTTCTCATCTGGCCTTTCTAAGCATACATTTACTGACTTTAAATGACCCTCTTTAAATGAACCAGTGAAAGATATTATCTATTAAATGTCTACTATTGTCTGCTACTAAAGTATTGTCTACTATTGTCCATCAATTTAGTAGATAAAGAATTTATATTTATTCTATAGGGAATTTCCTATTCAGACTTATCAGAAACATTCCATCTTTATAACATTCATCATAAGTGTACCCCCTTTATAGTAAATTACTGTAATCAATTGACTTTTACTCTGTTGATGGAGAGGTTTATCACCTAGTTTCAAATATTTAGCCTTGTTGATCCAAATTTTTAATCCAGTTGACCATCTGCTGGTTTTTTTATTCATTGTGCACTCCTCTTTTTATTATCAGATCTTCTGTTGGATCTTTTAAGTATAAGGGAATTTTGAAGCATAAGGGAAATACGTTAAATTATTCATCTAACCATAAGCTTCACAAAGAAACATGACGGGTCAGAAACCCCTTGACAGGGTGAGTGCCCTCACACCTCAGTTTGACTGACACTCTCAGGCCTGGCCTTCCCTGCCTATGGCCCCTGGAGCATATCCTCTTTGTGCAGATGGAAGCTGCACACACCTGACTCACTGGCAGGACACCGCTTTCCCTTCAACACCACCTTGAGTATGCCAGTTTGAATTCAGCTCCTCACTGTGGTGACTGGTATGAGGATCATGCCAAAAGCCAAGGGAGATATTTTGTACAACCACTTTCTATACTTTATAGTTTCTACAATGCTACAGCAAGGCCTGTAAGGATTATTGGTTAAACTAAAAGAAGGTTGACTTAGATTTAAAGATTTAATAAACCTCTTTACAATGAGAATGGTAAAACACTGGAACAGGTTGACCAGAGAGCTCATAGATGCTCCATCCCTGAAAATATTCAAGGTCAAGTTGGACTGGGCACTGAGCAAACTGACCTAATTGAAGGTGTCCCTGTTTATTGCAGAGGGGTTGGAGTAGATGACCTTTGAAGGTCCCTTCCACTACGAAGTGTTCTATGATTGATGATCCCACTAGCCCTGCCTGCCTGCCCACCATTGCCTCCAGCTCCTGTATCCTGGCTCCCCTGTCCCTGCAGGGCAGCTCCGCAGCTGCTCTCTGGCAGTAACTCCTGGCAGTGGGTACAAAATGGAAATCTCTCACAGTGGACTACCTGTGCAACTTAATATTGATTTTACCAGGAAGAACACTGTCAAAAAGTAGACTGATGATTGATACACTTAACTGCTGCAAGATCATTTAAAAACACTTTCCAGCAAAGATCATTTACAGAATTTATTTTTTGACTCAGGGCTGCAATTATTCTAAGGACCAGCATACAGAGAAGACAAAAATTTCAGATCTCTGCTGTAAACCTTAGATGGTCATACCTCTTCTTTGAGAAAAATTGCAAAAATTTTAAAAAGTACTGATTAAAAGAAGTTTGCTTTATTTTGACTAAAATTGTGTTTGTCATAATGACTTTTTAAACCAAGCTATTTTGCTTTGAATTTCTTTTGCTATTAAAATTTATCAATCTCTCATAGTATAAACATGAACTTATAATAGGGCAGTTCAGATATATAAAATTCTCTTTAAACTTCTATTTAAAATTCAAAGTCTCTATAGATTTTTAATTCCTACTCTATTTTGCAAACAATACCATGATTATGGAACATTTTTAATACCAAATTAATTAATAATGGGTTTCTTTTTTTACAATATTTAAAAAACCTATCATCATCAGTAATAAAAAAATGATGTGTGTGCAACACACAGTGGTTTTATAAAGCATACATGTTGCTGCAAGCACATAAAGGAGCCTTTGTTTAATGGGTAGCAAATGTGCACAGCCATCACATAATTCAAAAAAGTGAATAATTTATTCAAGGTTATATAATGAAAATAAAGACCCGCAAGCAAATCTAGCGAGCTTAAAATTGATGTTAAACATCTCTGCTTTTGTAATCACAAGTCTAACAAAAACTTGAGCTTTTGGAGGTGAGGAGGGGGCTTTTGTTGTTGGTTAATTTGGGTTTTTTAAATGATGAACATTGACCACCATAAAAATACTGCCACTATAATGCTACCAGTACTGGTAATGTTAAATTTTTATTTATATTATAAAGCATGTGGTATTTAACTTGTATATATTAGTTCTGAAGAAAGAGAGATGCTTAAGTTCTCTGGGCCCTCTGCCAGTATTTCCCCCACTGCAAGCTGAATCATTCCAGAAAATTACACTATTGTGAAAATAACCTACAAGCTTGAACATTGCTTTGTGTGGAGCACCTGCTGATAGAACTGTGCCCTGAAGGCTGGGGTACCTCATTAGAATCATCACCAGAAATGCACATGTAGGAGTCTTCCTATAAGAGCAAATATTTAAAGACACAAAAGCACACAAACCCAGTTTGCGGACTGCAGCTGAATAAATATTAGGGAAAAAAAGAAGAAATAATAAAATATATTACACATAAAAAATCTATATTAGAAGAACATTATTAAGGCAAAAAGTCAGAAAGAGAATAAGTTAGAAAATGCCAGCACAACTACTTCTTGTGCAAATACACTAATTCCTTCTTTTGCACGTGTTCCCTAGGATAAGGAATTGCAACTTTTCAAACTAGTTATTTCTGAAAAAAATCTCAATGCATAAAAATATTTATGCACTGATATAAAACACAATGAAAAGTTTTGAAAGAAACAATTGGAAAAAAGCAAGTATTGAACTTGTTCATTTGGAGTTTTTCTCACTGAAATATTTTGGGAACTAAATTCAAAAGGATCCATGCCCAGAATTACGAAATAAAAATGATATGCTGGGGTTTTATGTTCTTCTTGGCCCCCGCTGTTCAAGATATACATCCATAAGATAGGAGAAAAATTTTACATAGGACAGTGCAAAGACAGTGTTTCTTTCTAATTTTTAAAGAAGATTAGGCCATTAGCTGGTAACATTCGATGGGTCTAGTCTTCTAAAGAGACTAATCTTGCCTAGACTCCAACAAAAGCAAGATTACAGTATGACATTTATAAAGGGAGAGGTGGTGATGTGGGTGTGATCAAACATTCTTACTGAAGAGTGACACAGAAAATACAGGTTAAGCTCTTTGTAAAGATGTACCCGTGGATGTCACCACAAAATAGTCTAAAAGTCTAAAGAAATCAGTGTTCCCCACTGAGAAAGAGTCCTCAGTTTCTTGATGACCAGGAGAAAATGAGATAAAAAGGAGTCTTGGTAGTTTTAATTTTTTTATATATATTTATATATATATCGTTTTTTATTGTAGTAGCAATAAATGTGAAGTTACTAGATCCAGTTTAACTCTTAGGCTTATCATTTAACATTCAAGCACACCACATTTTAGTGCAGATTTTGTTCTTACTCTTACCAGTGGTTGGCTAGAGGGCTTCAGAAGCTGGAAAACCAGTTCATACTAGGCAGTCAGGGTAATTAACATAGAAGTAGTATTTCCAGATAGTCAAACCAGCCTTGCTTATTTCAGATTAAAAAGTATAAACAACCTGGAGAAATTTTCAAGAAATAGTTTATCTGAGGGAATATATATTAATTTCTTTTAGATATCTATATGTATATATATATGTATAAGTAGCTTGGATTATACAGTTCCAGTATCTAAGCACAACCTAAAGGGCATTGACTCTTGTAAGAATGGATGCCCTACAAAAGTTTCGTTATACAAAGATTAATTTTAGCTCATCATGAAGAAAAAAACTGTCCAGACCTCTTTTCTTCTAAAATTGAACTTGCAGATTTTCACAATGCATACTAATCATTACATCACCTTTAACAGAGACACCTCCTGTCTCCTGTCATTTATCAATAGCCCACTTGTAATGCAAATTTCTAACTAACAATACCCCATATTCCTCTGCTAGGTCGATCTGTAACTTATTCAAACCACACGTTCTTTCTAAAAGAAAAGCTGCTGAACCCTAACCTAAATCAGCTAACTAGTCAGATTTCATAACATGCTAAGGTTTTATTTCTATGTCAACTTTAGATTTCTTAAAGTGCTACAGGAAAAAATACCCCCCACAAAGTATGAAGATCCTTGAATTCTGAAACTGGGCCAGTATCTTGCAATCTGAACAGTAGCCTTGCCACCTAGAAATGTCTTTCTTTATGAGTTATGTCCTAGCCCAACTATAGATAAGAAATATGACTCTATTTCTTTCTAAAAACTGATGTTAAAATGTATTGTATAACTTTCTCATGTCTCTTCTTTTCTTGTTGTCCTGGGGTGACTTTTTGATTCCCAGTTGTCCGTCCTGTTTATGCTGTGTGTTAGGTTCTGTAAATTTAAGACAAAGTAACCCCTGGTAAGTAACAGCTGTGTTAATTACCCAATAGAGCCTTGCCCCTGATGAGTAAGAGCTATATCCAATAAGGAGCAGTGAGATAAAAGAGGGGGTGAGCTGGTGAGGGGTGGTTTATCCTTGAGGAGGAACCTTGAGGAGGGTGAAGCAGGGAATCATGAAGCAGGATCCTGGAGAGAGAGAGAATCACTGCTGTGAGACTGGTTCTGAGAGCAAAGCGGGGAGAAAGAAGGTGTGCAGAGTTTGTTTTGAAAGCAGCATTCACTCCTTTGTATTTCTGCCCCTGGACTGTGCTCATCTGAAACCTGTCCTGTGACTGAAAAACCTAGAAGACACCTGGATCTCACACCTGCACCTCCCAGGGTGTTTCCAGCACTGGAGGAACTGATTGAGCTGAGTTGCCCGCGGCAGGGACTCTCTGAATTTACCATCCCATTTCAGAGCAATTAAAGGTTTTATTGTTTCATATTATTCATTCTTTATGCTTGTGGGCACTTTGATTGTTAAATAAATAGCTTTTTCCACTTTTCTCTGAGGAAGTGCTTTTCCCAGACCAGTTTGGGGAAGGGCAGTTTGGGTTTGCCTTCCCAGTAGGATCTCATTCAGGGGTTCTCTCCAAACTTGTCCTTTCTCACCTTCTATTTTATGTATCATCTCTGTTTGTACACTTGCACTGTAAAATTTTCAGAACAGAAGTGTTTTCACTGAATGGTAGGACTATTATCTAACACAGAGAAATTTGGCTTGCAAATATCATCATGATGCAAAAGGTAATTTGTTACTAACACAGACAAAAATCTCATTATTTTACTGTTCAGCTGCTGTGATAGAAGGAAAACTTTCCTATTTATTTCAATCTTCTTTAAGCTCAGGGAAGTTTAAATTGCAATAGGGTGATTTGATGTTCATCTGAACTTTTTGGCATATTATTCTCTGATCTGAAATATCTGAGACTTCATGTCTGGATGGAGTGTATCTTGCTAGGAGCTGTGGCCAGATTTAGCCACGCGTGAAAGATTTCTGAAATAGCATCCAAGTATTCATTATGTTTCCTACTTAATGACAGGGCTATATGGTAGCAATTCCTCTCCTGGATTTGATTTACATTCCCCCAAGAGCTAAGACTGTATTTGTTGTTCCTTACTAAAAATAATTTGTCCAGAGTTTGGTAATTTGCACTTTCCAGTAGCCAAATGTTGAATATCATTGTTGACCATGAGATGTATTGAATGTAATAATAGTAAAAGCCTGCTTGTAAAAGTAGATATGCTCATTTTCCTGACAAATTTTAGCTTATGATTCCCCCACATATATTGTGACAGTAACGTTTCGACGAATGGCTCTTGCAGTCTGCTGTACATACCTCACTCAGCTCCTTAGTACAGCCAAAAGGATCCCGTGCTTTCCATGCACACTGTGCTCAGCCTCAAAGCTGCATCCTGTTAGCACAGACAGATTTAGTGCTGCCTGAGGAACTGCTGTGTTGCACTCATGTGAAAGATGCCTTCCCACTCTACTGTGTGAATATAAAAGTTCAAGTTACACAGGCATTAGAAAATATAATTTTATGTTACTTTTGCTTAGACAGGTATGTCAGCATGTTGCCCTGAGACAAGGGCTGATTTCCAGCCTGTGACAAAATTCCAGGAACTTCTCAACATTTTCTATCAGGTATGTTTAGGTCATGCACTGCTCAGTACTGGATTTCTGATCTTTTTAATGTTGCTTCCTCCCATGCATCTAACTTTAGATTTTGGATGTCATTTTGGGAGTAAGGCACCTCTGAGTCAAGAACTGCTTTCAAAGAGAAAGCTGCAGTTCTCCTTACTGCATTAAGCTGGTTGGTTGTGGCTGAAAATATTGTTAACCCAAGCCTCTGCAGTCCTCTGTCGAGTCTCTAATCATCCTGCAAATATTGCTGCAGTGTGTTGCTGAACACACCTCTTCCCAAGCCTTTATCAACTAAATATGTCAGCTATTCTCTGAGATGATCAGATATTTGAGTTGTTTGAATGTAGTTACAATTAATCCAGATTTCCAAGAAATTATGAATTTCTACTCATCGTTTCTACTTTATATATTTTTTCACTTATTGACTGTTGAAACCATGACAAAAGTAGAAGATAAAGCAGATGATTAGAGATGCAATTTTAGATTATGCTATCTGATTCAGTTTGTTCTTATATACAGTACAATACTTTTAATACTACTGTTTTTATCAGTAGATGGACTTTCATTTCAATGTAACTGAAAAGCAGTTTCATTTAACAACTGATAGGGTTTAGTTCAAGATCTACTTTTCTGTGTTATTTTAAATTGCTGATTATTTTTTTCTTAAGAGAGTATCTAAAAAGGTAAAACAGAAATTGTTAATGAAAAATAGCAATTTTACTGAAATATATCCTATTAAATAATTCATTTGCATGTGAATACAGAACTGCACTTAACAACAGAAACAATTTAGAAGTGGCCATTCAGGCATTTTAAAAAATACATTAGTGTGGTTTCCCCAGATGGCACTGTACATATCAAAATGAATGATCTGAAGGCATTCAGAAATTCTATTAGCAATACTTTCAATAGCTGGAACATAAGACCGTAGGTGTAGCCTATATATCTTCAGTGAAAAGCTATGTGTTATCTTGTATTCAGGGCTGTTAGTTCAATAACCAGACTAAAGAAAATTACATTAAAATAAGTTAATGATACTTAGATCTTTTCTTGTTTCTCATTGCCTCTTGGTTCAATAGCTTCTATCTCAACAACTTTTTTCTGCATATTGCTCTAAAATTAGTCTAGTATTAGAGGTGTCTAAGCTGCATCCATTTTCATGGCTGAATTCTTTCTTCCATCCATTTCAAAAACCTAAATTTTCATTTATGGCCCAATATAATTTAAATTTATTTCTCTGCTGATCCAAGCTTCAATACAAGAAAAGCAGAAGAAGATCTAAGCAGTTCCTGAGAATTCTACATCCCTAATGAATGCAGTTTTGGGGATTAATTCAAGCTAGTGAGTTTCCTGTGCCTGGCACACCTCCACATGTGATTTCAATCTGCTAGAAGAAACAGTCTTTGCCTGGGAACATTGTTTTCCCATTAGAGGTAAGACTGCATTTGGTGAACACCTGAAGCAAAAATTCTAATGTCATTATCCCTGAAAGGAGTCTAATTTTTTTGTACCTAATCCTTTTCTTTTTTAACCAAACCACTGTTAGGAGCAATCAAGGGATTTGTCTCAGTATTGCATTGCAGCCCAAAACCAAAATACTAATGTAGACAGAGCCTTAATAGTCTGATTTTTATTACTCTGATTTGGCGGTTCTGCTGTGCTTTCTTCTCCCTGTGTTAGCTGGGTACTGCTCTATGACCCAGGCATTCCTCCTTTATCCATGTCTCTGAGGCAATGAATCTTGTATTGTTTGGAGCAAAATTAAAGAAGTTCAAAAAAAAGTCAACCCAGAACAGCTGGTGATTAAAGAAACTTCAGTTAAGTGTGATAGACACCTCCTTAAACAAAAGAAGGCTTTGAGCCCAGGCCTCCCACCTTCAAAAGCAGGTAAACTCATCCCACTCCAATATCACCTTCACTGGTAGCTTTCTTTGAAATAAGTGCATGCCCTAGCCCTCCTTGTCTTGCAGAGAACGCTAGTGACCAGGCTAAGGACTGCAGAATAATGTATCTCTGTCCTTTCAATGCCAGCTGGGTACTGAAGTCAGCAGAGGAGCAGAATGCAAGTTACCTCCTCTGCAGTCCCCGCAGCCTCCTGGGGCAGCTCTGAGCCCAGCAGTGCTGCATCCCAGGCAGCAGTGCCTGCCTCTCTCCATGCACTGCAGGGTTGGACACCTCACACGTTGCCAAGCTTTTTTTTTTTTGTTAAAGACAAATAAATGTATCCAGGACTTTTTAAGTCATAAAGCATCACAGTTTATAGCCAGGGGAGCTCACATTTTAAGAAAAACATAATTCATTAAGACAGGAAGCACTTGAAATCTACAGGAGGTGAACACTGGAAGTTTATTTAATCTTATTGACTTCATGTTTCAGGAGTGCAAAGACAGCAAATCACTGGAGTAACATAGCATCTCTGCAGGTCACACTAGCTCATCAAAAAGACTGAATAAAAGCACAGAAAGGTTGGTTTGAGTAATATTTCAGACCTCACAGTCCTGCTAGCAAGTAATACCAGGAAGCCAACTCTTAAAGCCTTAATTCACTTTTTTCTCAGCTAAGAAATTCAAGTGGAAGTAAAAGGGATATTCTAGAGTGGAGAGGGAGGAGGAAGAACAGGTATCAGAAAAAAATAATACCATGTTCATTCAAAGTCACAATTTCTAAGATGTGCTCTAGCTCCCAATACAGTGGTTATTTGAGTTTTTAAATACATTAGAGAGGCAGACAAGGTAATAAACAGTCATTATATATTCTGTGTTAAATACAGAACCCAAATGCCATTAGAGTTGGCATTCTTTGGGAAATACAAAGACAAAGGAAAATTTACACATGTATAGATGTTTACAAAGATATTTGGAGACAGCAGAAACAAAAGTGTTTGCTCTTAAATGATTCTAGAACTCCTCAGTATTTGTGCTTTAACAATAGTTGTCATAGGTTAGCTTTAGTTGTCACCTTCTGCATAAATCAAGGGGAAACTAGGTCAAGATGTACTAACAAGAATGTAATTGCCATTGTTATCTATAAGATAAAGCCACCTCCCTTTGTGATTTAGTTTTAAAAAAACCTGCCAGGTTGGATCAGACCATTATCCTGTTTCACTCAGCATCCTGTCTCACTCTGGTTAGCACCAAATGATTTAAAAAGGACCCAGAAGTTCCAGTATAGACAGTTACAGGATAAATTGCTGACAGGACACAGTTCTTTGTACCTGCTCTGGCTTAATGGCTTGTTGTGTCTTGGAGCATAAGCTTTAAATACCATGTATATTAGGTAGGATAAATAAGATTTTTGTAACGGTGCATTTGAAATTGTTTGCACAAGGAAACATCAATATTCCAAAAGGTGAATTGGATTTGAAGCTGGGGCTAAGCCCTGAATGGTTTTTTGCTTGCAAGTTTCAGTTTAGAAACTTTACATTCACGCTATACTCTTGTTAATGTGTGTTTCCTAAATAACTGTAATATTTCATGAAACATCTGAGAAATTATACTTCTTCATCTTGGTTCCTTAGATTCTCAAACTGATTCCTGCAGCACAATTTTTATATTACTACAAAGAAATACACTGGAGATCCAAGCTGGGTATGAATATTTTACAGTTCCAGGTGAAGGAACTACATCAAAAAGGCAGCAGATTGTCCTCTGTGTTAGAGATATACTTTTGAGTCACCATTAGCTTAACTGAAAAAAAAGCTTTTTATTTTTTTAAAAAAGTTACCTAGGTTACTATTTTTTATAGTATACTATAAAAATTTTTTTTATTATTTATTTATTTATTAAAATATTTTATACTATTTTTTTATACTATTTTACTACTTCAGATGGATCAACTCCATAGCGTGGAGTTTTTCTAAACACTGAATATTATATTTATAGTTCTTCTCAAATTTGAAAGTAGACTTTATTCCAGACACTTACATAGAGTTAATAATCCTAGTTCACTGACAACTATGGCTTTACATCAGCTAATTATAAGAAATAAATTTTATATGGTAAATCCTGGGCCAATTCTTTAGGTTTATCAAAATATAAAATATTCATAGAGCTACAGTGTAAGTACTTTATGCCCTCAATTTTGCATTATGACCAGACTTCCAAACCAAATTAATTCATTTACGTCAAACTATATAAATCCAGAGTATGTTATAATCCAAAACGTGTTTTAAGATTGCAATTTGTGAGAAAAGTTTGAATTTTGTGAAGGTTTCTTCTTGTGACCCTGGCAAGGGACTTTTGCTTCACCAAACTCATTTCCTTCTCACCTACAGTGAGAGTTCTGATAAATATGGACCTTACTAACCATCTAAGATTTGCTACCAGCTCTGAGCAACAGGAGAAAGGGCTGTGACCCAGCCAGAAAACCAGGCTGGTTAAAAGCATGGCTGGTTAGAAGCATCAATCAGGCAATGCAGCATCAGCCTAAGCTGGTGGCAGTGGAGATCTTTTGTCATGTGTCCCCATGTCTGAGCAAGGCTGTGGGGAGCACCAGTGAGACAGGGACTGATGGCCCTGGGGGGCTGACATGGGGCCCTGGGCTGTGGGCAGGCTGGGGGTGAAGCCACAGGGAAGCTGGGCAGGTACAGGTAGGTCCTTAGTGCCCTCAAAACCCCAACAGGAGACACCAGAAGTGTGTTCAGAGCAAGTCCCAATGCAGTAAACGGTTCTCAATCTGTGTCACACACAGAGATTATCTGCTTTTTTCCCATAGGAAGAATAATTAACATTAAAGCTGGTTAGAAAATCCAGAGAAAGTGGTTTAGTTTTGCATTTTTTTTTTACTTCCTCGGAATGCAAATTTTCTGCTAAAATAGTCCAATTGTGATGAAATCCCATTGGAAATCTGCCATCAGACAAGCTTTGAAACTTTTCTTGGTGTCCTGCCAGCTCATCTCTGTGGTTCCTCAATAAAGAACCTGCTGGGTGCCATAACCACAAGCTCTGGGTCTTCCAGGAACAGTAGGACAGGGGATGTTCCTTGTGCCAAAACCCCCATACTATTTCCAAGCAAAACCCAAATTTCTGGGTTTTGATCTAAGCCAGAGCGAGAACAGTTTTCCAAACATCAAAATATGCCACAAAGAGGAATAATCTTTTTTTCCCCCTTCCAGCTATACTTCAATGTATTCAACAAATTGAAGAATGAAGGAGTTTGGCAGCAGGAATTTTTATTTTGTTGAAGACTTGAAAAGATATGAACAGTTGTGAGTTCTGATTTGGAGGAGCTGCATTAATATGCAATTCTTTGTTATCATTTGGACATTTGTTTAAACAAAACTTACATTTATTTATTGTTCACATGAAGAGCTGTATAAATTTTCAGACAGATGAGATGTAATTGGTCTAATCTCTCTGGATTGCTACAAATCATCTGATGGAATGTCATCTAAGACATTTTATTAGCCCAGCTGAAGAAGGTAGGGATTAATAAAATCCTGTCAGATGCAGAGGAGACTGACTCACAGGCAGGCGGGTGGGAAGAGAAAAAAAAATGAGTATGTTTGAAAATACAATCTGAGTATGTAGTTTATCAGCAGAGCTCCTGAGTTGAGCTTGAGGTCACTTAAAAATTCTGCTAAATGTGAAACTCTAGGACAAAGAGTGGAAGTCTCCTGAAGACAGCTGGAGATGATGGAAAGCTGAGTGATAGCCTTCATATTGCAAAGAATTAAAAGATTCAGAATAAGGAAAACACTGTCTGTCTTTAATGCTGTATATTCTAACAATGCTATTTAAGAGAATTACATGCAAGGTCACCCACTTAATATTGAGAATTTCTGCTCTGAAGTGGAATTTATCCATTGGAAATGACAAAGGAGAATGGTATTCTGTGCAATTAGGTAATCATGGGATAACTGTGATTCAACGGCACAGTGTAATGTTAAAAACCAAGTCAAGAATGTATCAGCTGATCTGGTACTGTGAAGATGGAGAACTATTTATGTCATTGTACAAAGCTCATGTGGGATGGTAAATAAAATCCCTATCACCTGTACTCAGAGCACATGAAATCATGCTAAAGCAAACACAGAGAGCAAAGGAACTGAGATCCTATCATACAAAGCACAAATAACAGCTCCTTCTAATAGTCTAGGGAAGTGTAGGGACAGTGCTGCTCTCTGTGCATACAGGAGGTAATCAACACTGCTGCAAAGAAAGAATTGTTTGACATAAGAAGAAGATGAAATAAAAAATGAAGGAGTCTAACTTTACCATACATATAGTGAATATTTAAAATCACAGAAAGAAAAAGTTAGGAAACATCAACTCCAAGTAGAATAACAAAACTAGCAGTAGACTGGGAGCTTGGGGAATTGCTTTTCAATTTTTAAACTTTTAATGCCAAGATTATTTTTGATAACTTTAGAAAATTGATGGTAGGTTACAGTTTCCTGTAGTAGAAACACCAGAAAGTCACTTCTAGTTAAATTTAGGATAACATTCAATTACATTTAAGGTCCTAATCTTGTTGATGAGCAAAGGTCAGATCGGTGGAGATAATCTCTACCAAATACAAAAATGACATGGCACTCATAAATAATCAGACTGCACTTAATTGAGAAGAAGTGTGTCAAATTAACCATTTTATTTTTTGCATTACAATGAAAAAGAAAGATATACATTTTTGTGGATGCTGATTGCAATTAAACCACTTCTTTTCTTTTTCTTTTTTTTTTAAATTTGAGTTTGAAAGGTTTGACAGTTAAAACATTAAAGGGAGTATATGGATCACCTCTGGTTATGGCCTAGAAGAAAGAATTACATTAGTGTGATAAAGACTGTATTGTATTAGTGTAACAAAGGCTGTACAAATAACACAATAAAGAGTTGGACTGTTACCAATATCACTGTCAACCTTGTCATTCCAAAATCAGTATAATTCTTTAATAACAGAGGTAAAAAAGAATAGAAAATAAGGGCCAAATAATTTTTTATGATATCAAAGGCCTTAATCAACAATTTGCTTCATTAAACACAGAATGCATCTCAGCCTGACAGAAACTCAAATCTGATTAAAAACAGGACAAGTGGTAAATTAGGAATGTTTGTCAAGGAAGAAATCAACTGAAAGTATAATTCTCAATCCTTTTATATGCATCAGTGGGATACTAATATAATTGTGCAGAAGCCACTTGACTATGTTCAAGTTAAATGAACTCAAACTGGGTAGATGTGGATGGAGTGACACACTTCAGTCATAATAGAAAAGAAGAAAGAGAGGCCGCTATTAAATGGATTTTTAAATTATTGGATAAAAGATGGAACAGCAGAGCCTCCAACCCTGCTATTCAATGATGATATAGTACAGACAGTCTGCTGTTAGGTAATAACAAAAACTCAGACAGATTAGCAAACACTAAGGATAAATGTGTTGTTAGAGTTTCCTAGTTACAATCTAAAGATTGTCAGAAGTCAAAATTTCTCATCAGAGAAGATCTTTCAAACATAAATTTGTTGTTCTGGAATTTGCACAGATGTTTTCTTACAGCCATGTGGGAGCTATGGCACATTACAGAAGCCATAGCAGAACAGGAAAAAAAAAGGATTTAAATATTTCGTAGGAAATTCTGGAATTATACATAGTCATAGGAAGCCCTGAAACTATAAATTAAATTTAAATTTTATTGTGGGATATTTATTTGATTGTGTGACTCACAGAAAGTTTTGCTCCACCACATAACAGAGTAATAGGCCATCTTGATCTCCATCCATGAAGTGATTCTTCTCCTAGATTTCAGCTCTCTCCAAGATGTTGCTAGGCTCCCTGGCTCTCAACCTGTTTCTTCCAAACCAATTTGATGCTTAAAATTTTCTGTAACAGCTGCTCCTGAGCATTCTTTGCAAAAGGCAAAGATCTGGCAGAAACTTCACATTCCATAACCAAATTATTTCCTTAGTTATGTGGCCAATCCACTGGTACTTAGTGCTGAAATGCTTGTGTATCATTCTTTGTCTCATCTCAGAGCAAGACAAATAGAATACCTTCCAATTAATTAAAAGAGAGGCATGTAGATCTTAACATTAACACATATAAAGTATTTTAATATTCCCCAGAATCTCATATTCTCCATGACTTTTTCATTATGAAAATTTCAAGAAAATATTCTCCAGTCACCCACCTTATTCACAGAACATGTACTTTCTTAAGAGAATACATATCCCTCCTTATTTTCTGAGAATTTTAATAATATTTCAACTATGTATAGAGTAGAACAAATAGAAATAAATATAAATCATAAGATCATAAGTTAAAGCCTGAAGTTTTTGGGAAAAGCATAGCAAAGCCCCTATAATACTTCTCCTAGGGGTAGATATTTTGGAGTCAGGAGTAGAGAGGAGATCATGCACTGTCTCAGTGGACAGACACCCATTTTTCTAGGTTCTCTCTTCCTGCTTGGCAAACCTATGCCTGCAGCCCACTTTAAAATTTTTGCAATAGAGACCCAGGTAAAGAGACTGAATGCAAAGAAGGGTTGAAATGACAGATTTTCATTTCCTCTGAATGGCCAAGGAACAAAAGTTCTGAAAAATTTGGCACTTTTTTTTTTCTTAGCAGAAATATTTAAAAACCAATGATAAATTATATCATTATTGTCAAAAATTGGAAAACTTATCCCACAGCCATATATAAATTAAATTATTCTTACTATTGGTTAATATACAAAATTCACAGTAATTACATTGGAGACCAGATTCTACCTACCAAAGTCTTATTTATTTCAGCATTTCCATCTTCCATCTAAAAGCAACACCCACTGCTTGAATTCTTTTTTGATTGAATGACAGTCGTGGTGGAAAGAGCTCCAGAGACTTCTCATGCCATCTTCAGGAGAATGCTGCTTCCATGAGAACTCCCTCAGGGCAGAGCTTGCACTAGCAGTTTTCAAGCCATTTCTTGAGATGGTGATTTTATTTTTAACTGGTTGGAACACGTAGGAATTGTAGGCTCATATATTCTGGCACCCAAAGTACAAAGTCTCACATATCTTCAGCAGTTTTATACCCAGAAAGTTTTAACATGAAGTATGTAAGATTTCAATTTTTTTCTACAGAAACAATTTTAAAAATCACATTCCAAGTAGTTTTCTCTAATTATTTTCCTGTCTAATTTCTTTCAAGAGGAGCAACCAACTACTTGTTTTTCTTTTGTATTTTTCAGGCATATTTTTCAGGTTACCTGAATAACAGCTGTTGAATCAGGTATGCAGGCAGAGATAAAACACAGGGAGCATGACTTAATTAGACCCTATTTTTATTAACTTGCTTCCTTTTGAAGTTGCCCACTAATAATTCACAGTGCATTGATCATCACTCCTTCCTTAATCGTTTGTACGTGTAGCTATCACCAGCTGCAGATCAGGTCCACAGGCTGTTTTGGATGCCTTTATCAGCCCTTTGCCTGAAACCTGAAAGGAATAATAAATTGGTTCCACTATAGTCCATGGTAGACAGTGGAAGCTCCATCAGGAATCTTCCACTTCCTTGAAAAACTAAGCCTATAGCAAGGTCCTGTTAAACAGTAGCAGATTAAACTTAGCTCCTGACCCATATAAGCAATTCCTGGCAGTGACAGAGGGAAGACCCCAGACATATTTCTGCCTCAGTCATCCTGAGAGAGAAAAATTCCCTCCTTGTTGAAAAAGGTCTTTACTATTAAACTGGCCTTTAGGGATCCTGGCTGTGCCCCTGAGGCCAGAGAGAAACTTTGGACCAAGACTTACTCTTGGTGGAGGAGGAACAGGATAGAAAATATACATACAAACCGAAGAGGTGGGACTTTTCAGTCTGGAAAAGAGAAGTCTCAGGAGAGATCTTCTCCAGGTATGCAAACACCAGATGTGAGGGAAGGATGAAGGAGCCAGACTCTTCCTGGTGTTACTCACTGACAGGACAAGAGAGAAAAAAAAAAAATCCATCTGAGCACAATAAATTTAATTTTTCCTGTGAAGACAGTCAAACACTGGAACAGGCTATCAAGATACGTTGTGGCATCACTAGCCCTGAAGATATTCAGAACCTGGCTGGACAAGTTCCAGGACTGCTAGCTCTGTCTGATTCTGCTTGACCAGGGAAGCTGGACCACATGATTTCAAGAGGTACCATGCAACTTAAAAATTTCTATAACTCTGTGAAAATATTGCTATTTTCTTTGTGTTACAAACAGAGCCAAGAAAACATTTACAATGTACACAAACAATTCAATTAATTTATACAAGATTTGATCCAGCAGTGGCTTCAAATAGACACAATAAAAGTGGGTTTAGAATCACAGAATCATTAAAACTGGAAAAGAGCTCCAAGATCATTAAGCCTAACTTTTAACTGAGCACCACCAAGCCAACTAAATCATAATGCTAAGTGCCTCACTCAGTTATTTCCTGAACAGTTTGAGGGATGGTGACTCCATTTCTCTGGACACTCTGTTCCAATTTCATGTGATGCCAAAATAACACAATTTCTTATACTAGCTCATACACAGCTATCTTTCACTCTAACTAGCAGAGTAGCTCTGACTATAATATTTTGTAACCATTTTTATTGTGCTTTAGGAACTCTGTCTACCAGTTTTAGAAGAAATCCCTGTGGTGCAAGCTAGGACAGACTTTGGTTTGTGAATCTGTTCACAGACGGTGAAAGGAATGGAGCCCTACTTGAAGTGGCTATTTACAACCACACAAAGTGAACATTCTTTTGTAAACTACTGGCAGCACCGAATACCAGGGCTTCAAGTACCAAGCTAAACTATCCATGCTAAATGGCACAGGAAATCTAGCTTGAGTGCTTATTTTTGTAAAATATAGTAGTTATCAATTTGGCGTATGATTTTGAACAATTGAAAACTCATGATTTTAAAATGGACTTCTTTCAGTTTAGCTGAAGCTGCTTAAGAATCAAATTTAAATTAGGTAATTTTAAACAAAGATAATCCCCTCTATACATGTAATCTGTACTTTTTTAGTAATACTGTTTTAAGTTAGTGTAAACTCATGTTCTGTACCTAAACCAGTAAAGCATGCAGAAGAAAACTTGCAAAAACCATGAACCCTTTTATAAGTAAAGGACAAGTATAGAATATGCTCAACAGTACTTGAATGTGCAGTCACTGACAGTGCTGGATTAGTTTGATCATGCAAAATAGATATTTTGGTAATAGCATACAAAGATGGAAGTTTGTTTCTTGTTGTCACAATGAACCGAAAGCTGAACAATACTCAGGTTTGGGTTTTTTCAATTGCCATGAAGTATTTGCCTTAGGTCAATTTTATTTGTTCGACAGGTGCTTTAGATATAAGGATACATGTACATATGTCTTCAAAACCAAACAAAGGTGTGCAAACAAGTAGGTAAAACAGGGGCCCATAGCCTTGTTCAGGTGCCCCAAATGTGATGGGTCAGTGAAGGTTGCTTCTATCTAGGTTAAAGCTCTGTCTTTCCCTGGGGCTCATTGCAAACCCAACTTCATCCTTTGCTATTTGACGTCCTTAGCCTTTGACATGAGCAAAGGAAGCTCTGGAGTATACAGTGCAGCATGTATAAGCTAGTTCTACTTCTGGGCTCAGAAAGCAGGAATGATTTCTGTGAGATTGTTTGAGTTAAAGTCCATTCTTAACATTTACAACAAGTTTGTTGTTTCTTAATTTGGTCCAAAGAGTCTCTGGACCCCAGCTGACACATTTGAGCTTAAAACTAGAAGGTTTTATTTAACTTAGAGGTCTGAACAAAGTCCTATCATACAATATTGGTACCTCCAGAGGAGATTCAAGATGTGCGTGCATAAATTGGAAATAAAGTAATGCATTACTGTCACTGAAATCCTTCAATAGTCAAATCAGCATCTGCCTTGAAAGGTTCTTTGAAATAGAAAAATGTTTTGAAAGTGCTTTCTTTCTGTATTTCCATGGTGCACACTTTGATGATGATCCATTTCCTTCAACTAACTGATAGAATTGACTGCAGATAAATCAAATAACTTGCCATTATTTAACTCAAAGTTGAAAGACATTACCCTTGTGTCTTGTATTACTAGATGTTTAAGAAAAACAGCATTCTGATACCCTCAGTAAAATCTGGAGACTGGCAAACCTGGCTGTTTGTGAGGTAATTTTTCAATGCAGTTTTCACAATTTTTGAGAAGTGATTTGGTAAGGATATGCCAATTAAATTCTTTCTGATGAATGTGTCTGAGTACAGTGTTATCTGATGTATTGTAGTTTTTTAAAATGGCATGAGAATGCTCACCACAGGTTGCATGATAATACCACATGTTATAGGCAGCAGTGAGATTACAAAAAATTTAGTGTTGTCATTTCTTGGCTCTTCTAATGTGAAAAGATGCAGGCGAAAAGCATAATTTCCTGTCTTTAGGAAGCAGGGCCTTTTCTTCCAATCCAAGCCTCAATCTTCCAATGGACCAAGAGGTATCTAACTGTGACTCCTTGTCCACTCTAATAAACTTTTCTAAGCAGAAGGAACTGGAGGCTTCCAGACAGGATTTCCTGCCTTCTAAGTTACTCCTGGAAAATCTTTTTTAGCTGAGAACTGTAGTGGCATGGTCCTCTGCTCTGGAAAATTTGGAAATAAAATGGAATGAGCTATATTTTTCACTGTAAAGGACATGTATGCAACAAAGGATACATTTTCAAACTTCATAGCCCAGCTTAATATTTACCATAGCTGTCAGTTTACTAAATTAGTTTAGAAAAACAAGCACAAATAATAGTTATATTAATAAGAGAGATCTGTAACATGGTGATCATTTAAACAGAATTTTTAAAGATGAAGCAGATGTGAGAACCAAATCTGGGCAGATTTTGAATTATTTTGCTATTGTGCTAGCGTAGTGCTCTTAGCACTATCACTGAACAAACTTGTTTTGTGGTTTCTTGTGTGAGTTACTGTTAAGAGCTGGTGGTGGTTCAATTTTTAGTTGATACTAAAGAAATTGCCATGAAATTTCCTTCTGATGACAAAAGTAGTTTACACACTGGTTTAAATGATGAGGGATTTGAGGCACTAAGCACTGATTCAATGATCCAACTGAATTGCCTCCTTCCTTTCCAGTGCACTGTCACATTTATCTGTCAGTTTTCTGTTGCTCCTAATTATTGTGGTGATATAATAGAACACTGCTAAAAGTGGTTTCAACTTTCCTTCTTTCTTTTGTTTTCTTTTTCTTTTTTTGTCTTTTCTTTTTTTTCCCCTTTTTAAAAAAAATAGTTAATGAGACTTTTCCAATGGCTTTTTCTGCTTCTTTGGGTGCATAATACTTGTGACAGAAGACCTTAAATGTGATAAGATGATGCCTAAAACCACTATTTCAAATGTCACTGAAATTCTGATAATTGCCTTATGCCAGTGGGTGCATTGTGCTCACTGCTTCTGTTCACATGAAGTCTTTTGTGAGGCCTCCCTGCCCTGTAAGTCTTAAATTACAAGTGAATTTCTAAATGACAGACCAGCTCCAGCTATATGAAGATCTCAGGGCCCAATGCTATCTGAAATTCAGACACAAGGTGCAACAGTGATCTGTTGAGCTTTTGACAGATCAAAATGGTTTCAATGGTTTTGAGCCATTTCTTACAGCACACTAAACTGCTTTTCTCTCTTCACTGCCTGCACAGGAGGCCATTAGCCAGCAGGTGCAGGAACAGTGCCTCCCTTCCCCTTCCAGCTGGATCCTCAGAGCAAATGGCCTGTCACCCTATTAGCTGCAGGTTTCTTCCTCTGGAGCTCACAGAGGACAAAAGTCCCTATTGCAGAGTTATGAATGCTCCTCAGTTTCAATGTAATAATGAAACAGCCTCAGATATGTATGGATCTAAGGGCAGGTTTTTTTGAAGCTGGTATTTCCAGCCAGGTTCATGCCCCTGATTGGCTCCCAAATCTTTGTCCTCTTTGGGCTGCTGGCTCCCATCCTCCACCTGTTCCTATCTGATGTAGGCATTTCTAAGATGCAATGTGGAAAAGTAGTGAAGTGCACTAATTAATTTGCCCATGTTTAACTTTGAACTTCTTTTAACAGCAAATTGCAAGTAGCATTATGGTGTGATTTGTCTGCAGAAACATAGAGTTTAAAGTTTAAACTCCCAGTTACTCACTATCTTCTGGATTCACAGAAAAAGCCAATCATTACCAATGTTAGCTCACAGGCTCACAGGAGAAAGGGGTTTGTGTACAATTCTGGCTAGTCCCAGCACTGAGCTAACTCCTGGACTTGGAGGATTCCTCTTCACTTGATAGGATGACAGAACTTCATTAACAATTCTGAAAGGCTGGCTTAGATTTTCCTTCTATCCAGAAAACTGTGATATTACTAAAGAAATTTAGATATTGGTTTGGAGCACTAAAACTGCTTTATATCTGGACAGGAAAAAAATATTTCTTTTATTAAATTTATAAGAGATGCACTATAAAATTACTTTCTTCCAGCAGGGGATAAAAGCATCTGGTATAATGCCACCTACATTGTTCTTTTGCCATGCAGTTTGCTCTTAATAGGATTACTGAAAAATAGGATAAGATGCATTTGGTTTCTGCATTATCTGCATTCTGCAATCTGCTGCTGTTCTGCAGTGTTCACTGCTGGAGACTGACAAAGTGAAGACCCAATATTTAAGATAATTTCTCAGGCAGTCTCTTCCCTTCGCTTTCTCAAATATTACTTAAAATCAAGGTAAGGTATAACTGCAGCCAACAGGCTCCACAGAGATGTATAGCTATAGGTACTGCAATTATCTTACCAGAAAAAAAGGCAACTTTTTTGTTAAAAAAAAAATTTTCAGGAAGCACCATCAGCAAGACATCAAGGAAAAATCTCCAACCACATCAGGCAAACAAAAATAATTACCACCGTGAAAAAAACCCTAAACACTTCTCAAGCAATTATTGCCCTGCCCATCTTTGTGCTTGAGTTTCTGCCTAGCTGTCATCTCACTAGTAATGAAAATATATTATTTGGAATTTATCTCCCTGTGTCCCTTACTGATTTTAGTTGCTTATTCTGGGAAAATCTTCTTTAAAAGCATGTAGGACTCAATATTACCTCATTGCAGGTGTCATATCTGAAAAAAAAATGTGGCAAGAGTTATTCATATCGTTTGGCACAATTTATATGGTTTTGGTTTTTTTTTTTCATTCAAAGTTGCCTTTAATGAGTCAGCTAAATAGAATTAAATTATACTTATCCTTTCAGCTATATTGTAAACTCACTGGAGAAGACTTCTGACTTTCATAGCTTGTTTATTTCCAGACTGTGGTTCAAAAGAGACCTAAAATTATCCATGTAGATATTCTGCCATGTTTAAGAGGCAAAGGAGAGTGTGAAGACTCAATTATATTCAATTGCAGCAGTTCTCAAAAACAAAAGGATACAACTATAGCCAAAAAACCCCAACCAAACAAAACCAAACAAAAACATCAAAAACCACCCAAACAAGGAAAACAAACAAACAAACAAACAAACAAAAACCCATACACACACACAAAAAAATCCCTCTAATATCAATCTGAAAAGTTTCTTCCAGAATTTTCCCCGTGGAAAAGAATTTGTCTTCCCATAGAAATTGTGGGAAAGCCTGACTGCCACCTTGATGTTAAATGATAGATAAGAGCCACTAAGAATGTCAGTGCTGAAGCAGAAATGCACTTTAGCTATTAACACTAAGATGAAACCTTGATTTCTGAATGATGTCTTCCGATTACTTAGTGAGGTTGGAAAGTTACAGAAGAATTCTGTACCTGTAGCAAGGTGCCATAAAAAAGGAGCCATCAGACCCTTCTGCGAGTGGGCTTATGCTGATAGAATCAGCTCTGAATGTTTCCCATGCTGGTGCTCATGAGTCAGAAACATCTAATGCAGTGGTGAATACCTAGCAGACCTCACTGGAGGTAATAACACATGCATCAAGACAAAATAAGGTGGAAAATATCTACTGTATTTTGTTTTCACTTCTTTAAGACTGGGCTTTATTTTCTCATTTAATTTTAACTCTTGAGGAGCAGTGCTTAATTGGGTCCTGAGAAGAAACTCACTAATTTACAGTACAGGTTTCTGCTGTGCTGTCAATCTTAGGAAAGCAGCTCTAGGGATTTGTCCCTTCAGCAATTTTTTTGGATTTCAGTGCTTCTCTGATGAATGTTCTTTGAAGATGAAAATTTAATTGTAAAGCAAGCTGTGCAAGGCTGTGACAACCAGAGAAAATAACTATATGTGCCAAATAGGTAGGAGGAACAGACACACACACACACACACACAAAGGTAAATCCTCCAAGTGTAAAAAAAAGCCTCCAAATTTAAAGACCCTTGAAATACTACTACTGAGCTGCTCACTGAGCTGCTTGAACTCCTGTATCTTTACTTCAATGTCTCTAAATATTCTCTGTTCCTCCTGCAAACTCTGCCAGTATTTTCTTTTAAGAGAATTGAAAATGATAGGTTTGATGTTCAGTTACCAGCTGACATTTCTATTGCCTCTGTGTCTGACAGCTCTGAATGTGCTGGACTTCTGCTGTGCAAACATCTAGCTCACTATCCTGATGAGGAAGGAAAATCAGAAAAAAGAGCTCACAGCACGGCTTTTAAATGGAGAAAGTTATGGTCTCACCAAGTATGTTCCTGCTCATATTCTTACACCTTTCTCAGAAAATCATAGCACTAAAACATACTGGAATCTTAAAGCACAGAAATAAGACAAAATCGTGCAACATCTATTTTGAGTAGCTTTAAATCTTCTTCACCAGAGCAAATTAAAGCAGTTAGATAATCTTGTTACTGTTTCTGTGATCAATGACAAAATATAAAACTGTCCCCTAGAGAATGTCAGGACACAGGAATGTTGTGCCCTGGGATTATTTTAATGCAGCAGAAAAATCCTTGTTTGTCCATGAGAAAAATAACTTATACCAATGCAGTTCATAACAAAGTTACTACTAGTCAGTCTGTAAAGATTTCATGTGGACTACAATCAGAACCAATTTTTAAACAAACTTTGCCTCATCTGAACTTTTAAAAAATATTTTATTTTCAATTCCATTGAATTTCTAACCATTTTAGAAAACATAGTATTAAATTGCTCTAGAGTTGAAGCTCCTAAATATCATGCTCAGGCTAATGACAGTGCCATGCTTTTCTTCTTGTTTCCAGCCAAGGTTTTGTAGTAAGTGTGTGTTTGTGTGTGTGTGTAGAGATGCTTTCTTGCAGTCAAAGAGCACTGCTGAACTGCTAATGCAAATAATTCAAAATTTGGAAATATCAGAGTTGTGGTTTTCCGTACATTATTAAAATATTTCCTTTTTTTTCTGTAGTTCTTCATTCAAACACAGTTCCATCTGGGGCCCAAAGGAGTCCTGCAGCTCTAAGAGGTTTTCCATCAAAAGCAGCAGGGTAACCTAATCTCAGTGAGAGCCTTCTTGTTGTGTCTCTAAATCTTCACAGCAAAATGCATGATCTTATACTTTATATATAAAACACTGAACTCAATACAGAATTTTCACCTGCCATTCTGAATTTTCTTAAGGTATTCAACACCAAATTATTTCAGCATTTTACCATGATACATCTTACATCTTCCTAGGGAATCTAGGAGTCATGTACAGGTCAGAGTGTTGAAGCGTCAGTGTATCAGGAAATTAGATTAATTCTCATATTCATTTCTGTAAAAAAGAAAATTAGTAGAAATAACTAGAAACAATTGCACTATTTTTCCAATTATGTTTTTATGTCATGACTGATAGGTTAGAAGAATGATGTATATTTATAATAATTGACTGAAATAACATTTTTTGGAAGATTGGTACAATCTTTCTATAAGCTTATAGACCTGCTCATACCTACAAGGTTTTTGCAAAACTTTTACTATTTAATCCATTTATGTATTATTTCCTGTACTTTTACTATATATTATTTACTATATATTAGAATGAATAATCTCCAGATATACTGGTCTGTATGCTGTTTAACTTCCCAAATATCCCTTTTTCGTTCATTTAAATATGGTTTTATCCACATTTTCATATTAACTTAAACAATGTTTCCTTTTTGACTTTTTAGAGACTCAGGTTAGAAAGAAGAGCACAGATGTAAAAGGAGTCACCAAACATACTTTTGTTCTTGAATTAAAGAGAAAAAAACCCTGTATCTTTTTGCATGAAGGATGATTGGTTTAATGTTCCTTGAACTCTGATCTCCCATGAAATCAAGAGCTGGCACAAGCCAAGCTATAGGGGTTGCTAGTAGTTGATATCACCTTCTCATGCTTTCCCCTGCAGTGGGATAACTGCTGAGGCAACCCCTGTATTAAGTATGTTAATTTCGGCTTTGTGCAATCACTTTGACCTGCAGGAGGTGAATCATTCAGCCATTTATCTGCTAATCAATTCTGACATCTTCCAAGAACAGGCATAATTAATCATACCTCCCTTGATTTTGTGTTTTCATAAACAACGCTGTTCTGCTGACAAGATCTCTTGGTTCAATATATTTGGGAGCATGCCACCTGTGATTCAACAATGCTTTCTCTCATGACAAAGCATCATGTTCATAAAATAACCCTTTTATTCTAATTTAATTATACTATAGCCTTGTTTAAGACAATACCTATTTTGGCTTGCATTGAAGAGTAATAAATTTCTGTGAAAACAAAAAGCACCACAAACACTGACTCATTCATCTGTTTGACGAAGCACCAGACATAGTGCTGTGCCAGTCTTCTTTAACTTCCATTCATGTTTATTATTCTGTGGCTAATTTGGCTAATAAAATCTACTGACTGCTACTATGCTTCAAGGTTTTACATCGTTGCTCCAGGAATGTCCATCTGCCTCGTCCTTTTGATGTATTTTTTTCCAGAAATCACTACTTGAAATACTTCATGTATTTCCAAAGACAAGTATATTCTAGGTGGCATTAGTGACTTTCCTACACTCTTTCTCCATATTTGCTGTTACATCACATTAGATATATCCAGCTGTATTGTTTGATGCTGCATGAGATACACAGACTTCAGCATTCCCTCTCAGCATGTTACATTTCAATACTCCAGGTCCATCTGATCTTATGTAAAGCCTCTCTTTCAATGCAGTATGTGGTAGCATATCCTGAAGAGAAGTGAGGATGATGACAGACCATCAAACTGTGTCTCAAATGTCACTAATGGACTGTTACATCTACCTAGCTGAATAGGTCTCAGACCTCTTAGCAACCAGTTTTCTGTACTACACTGAAAGAAACCACTTACATGAGCTCTCTGGTGACAAAGTCCACCATCAAAACTAATCTGGGTTAAAGACTTCCTCACAACATTCAGCAAAAAATGTCTTTAGACACTTCACATCACTGGGCAAAACCACACACATGCAGAGAGGATGTGATACTGCCCACACCCAGACTGACTTCACCATAGAATCCTCACATGTTCATATAATCAGAAAAGCTGCAGGCTGTTTCTGTACCTCTGAATAAAACCAAATATACAATAATTACCTAAGCAATTTGTCAAAGTCACACTGAGATCCTAATTGCTTCTCTATCTCTTGATGCCTATACAAATTTGAAAATAAAGTCTTCTAAGTTTCAGATTCTTTCTGCTCTAATGAATGAGTCTAAGCTACTTCAAGATTTCCCTCTGCTTTTCAAAAGAGAGCACACAGGCTCATTTAAGTGTTCACTCCCCAAATCATTCCAGAGAAGCATGAGTAGTAACTGTAAGAAAATACAAATTCCACAAATCCATTTTATAAATTTACTGATAATATACTGAAAAAACAGAGATAAAGAGAAGAATCAACAGAGTAATAATTGTCAAACTATTTGGAGGTCTTTGCTGCAATGCTTAGTTGTTCTGTGCTGAAGGAACAAAGAAAAAGAATTCATCACTTCAGGATACCAAAGAGAATTGTACAAACATCAACTAAAAATTAATCCATCTCCTATAGAACCATGGAGCAATTTTAACAAAATGGTAGAACATCTTGGTTCATAAATGAAAACACCTGCCTGTATATATGGGTAAGAAAAAGGATGTGAAATTGTGGTTTAAAACCACCTGAAATTAAGGGCCAAGCAGCTCTTCCCCTTTCCTCCAACTCTTTTGAGTAAGAAAGGGACAAAAAGGAAGATTATCAGTTGAAATAACAATTTACTGTAAAAAAAAAGTAATGAGATAAGGAAAACAAACAGTAACAGCAACAATACTAATGAGAGCACTGTATAAAAGAGGGTGATTACATGTGAAAAATGTTTATGTAACCTCCCTGATGTTACTGTGGCCAGAGCCACGTGGCTTCCCCAGACAAAGGAGAAAATTTGCTGCCCGGTTGAAATAGAGAGTGCTAGAATATCCATCTTGGAATACTCAAAAGGCTGAGGATGTATTAACTCTTGGACTCCCATTTGCTCTTCAAATCTGTAAACATTAATAACTGCATTTTTAAAGAAAGAGTCAACTCCAGTTTGTTGTCTGAATTAATAGCTCTATGCACATTCAGGTTTCAAGCCTGAGGGAAGAGAGAAATCTATCTACAGCCTTGCTTCTATTATTTAATTTCCAGAGAAGATGGAGTTTCAGAAATACCCCAGGCTTAACATTTCCCCTTTGCCTTATTGCCAGGAGTGTCCTCCCTGGGCAGCTCACAAATGTCTTCTCAGGCTTGCAGCTCTCTTCGGGCATTGCATAGCGATCATGGGCTGCCAAACCTAGATCTTGTATCCTTTATGATTCTCAAAAGGGTATAATTTAGGGGATCCTTTTGTTTTATCACACATTGTACATGTGATAAGTATGAGCTTCTAAAGATAGACTACCCTGCCAACACAATGCAGACACAATTAATGCTGTTCTGTGTAAGCATATTGACCATGACTCCAAATTGAAAATGTAGTTTGCTAATTCAAATAGTGAGCAATTTATTTGCTAATGTAACATGAAAAGATCAGCTGGTTAAATAGATTGTTCCTGAGCCCTTAGTCTGTAAGTAATCTTAAAATAAAAATCAACTATTTCAGAAAGTGTGATACAGAGGAGACCCAAATCTTGCAGAAATGCTTGAGAAAGTTTTGTTCTTTTATTACATTCTGCCCATGAATTTCCAGCTACTAGAGACTGACCAGATGCACTCATCACTCTGTGGTAGAGATTTGAATGATGGTGACTCATGAAATCTGAGAAAAGGCCATTACAAAAGAAAGCATTAATTGTAACTTCAGGAAAAAAAAAAAAAAAAAAAAAAAAGAGACCTATAACCATCCTGAATTTACCATGACATGGATGTATAAATGGAAAGGAAACCTTAAGGATTCAGGTCCTAATTGAAGCACTATGTAAAACCTTCAAAATTTCCCATCGTTTTTCTAGGGATTAAAAACCCTATGTAATTTTGAGGATCTATATTGCGGCAAATACCTAAGTTCTGCATTGTTCTATCCAATATTGATCTAACATCTAACTCATTGTCTCCTTAGATCTGCTTCTACATTGCTGTCAACAGTAGTTATGTCTTGGTAGGAGTGTGTAGTAAAGAAAAAATCAACATTTCTCCCAAGTATATTTCTGAAACAAAGAGACTGTCTTTGAAATTTCAGCAGCTTTCAGACCAGTTAGGTATGGAAATAGGACACTCAGGGTCATTCTGCTTGCAGACGTCCATCTGCAAACCATCCTTACTACCCAGTAACTTTTGCACCTGTGGACCAATTTCCATGCAAATTGATACTAAATCAATAATATAAAAATCAAGATGCTACATGTTTTGCAAAATTAGACAGAAAGTAAAAGAGTTTATTAATGCTTTTCCTAAATGAAAGGGTAAAACACGACCTTTCAAACAATACTCCAGTACAAAATTCATATCTGAATTTAATTTTGAGAGCAAAAGTGTAATTAAGCATAGCGGTTCTACTGCAAAAATGGACCTTCTGTCAAGCTTTACTCCTATGGTACTCACCCAAAAAATCAAATTGCTGTTTGCTTTCTACTTATTTTGATACTTGGGTAGGAACTCTATTATGTCTCTTGTGCAGAAAATGTTACAGTAAGGCTTTACACATACTGTTAAATTCAGGTTCAGACACATCTGGCAGTATTTATTTGCTGTTTTTTAACATTCACATGGGATGAGTACACTCACAATTTTGGGGCAGATCTTTTGTAAGGACTGCACTCAGATAACAAAAGGCGGCTGTACAAGCAATCATAGTTCAGTCAGATTATTTTTTCTTCTACAACGCTTGATGTTTTTGGAATGCTAGAAGATAAACTCCAACTTAAGTAAGATTTTATTGGCAGCAATAAATAACTATTAAAATAGTTAAATTCTTCTAAATACATAGAGTTAATAGGAGTGAAAATGAGTACATTGATATCTACAGACAACTTCGCCCATGGGATTGAGCATTCTGCAGTACAGAAACGGATGATCTACTTGCCAGGTGCACACAGAGTCATCCTATCAGCTCAATTTATCCTCAGCTTCTGGAGAGAAACTTTCAACCAGCTTCAGTGTTACAGCATAATGACAGCAGCAATAAAATCCCCACTGAAACTCATGGAGTTTGCTTGAGTAATGCAAAAGGCCCACAAAGTTTTGATTTTCTGGGAGGAGCATCCCCAGAGAAGCAGTAAGGCTTCCATCCCTGAAAACATTGAGGAAAAGTTCTGCCCTGGGATTTCTCTATTTATGAATATTGGCATACAAGATTATATCTTCAAGAAGCATTATTGCCTTTCTATGTGATTTAATCAAACTGGGAAATTTTTTTTTAGTTTGCTATTTAAATTTTTCCCCCTCAGGTTAAATATCTGTCCTAGCACAGCAATATATCATCAAAAGTTTTCATCATGTAAATTCATCCTTTTTACTCTGTATATTAGAATTAGTCTTTAGGTCTAATAAAGTATTTGAGAAGCAATGAAGGGGTAAAGCAAAAAAATCAAACAAGATGAGACTATAATTGTGTAGAGGCTGTATATCTTCTGTCATTTTTTACCCTATGTAATAGCGACAGAAAGAACTTGTTCCTTGGAAATTTTCATCCATTCGTACGATGACAATATTTCTCACTCAGTGTGCCAAAAATTTTGCCAGGAAATATTGTGCAAGGCTAGAGACTGAAAAATCAGATTCCCCTTGCAATTCTGCCACAAACTTCATGGAAAATCCTAAGAGGTATATTATTTTTTCCTATTTACCCATCTGCGAAATATGAAGATTTTTTTCATAAATGTTCAGCATAGATGAAAGTTTGTTTGCTCACATATGGGCAGTGCTTGCAATCATTGGATAGAAAGAACAGAGTAATAGTTATAATACAATTACTGAGAAAGAGCAGGAAAATTACTAACTTATGTTTGAAACCTGATACTTCAAGGTCTTCTTCTAGGTCAAAAATTGCTGCCTGTGCCTTCACAACCAAGTCAGAAATCTCTTTTCCAATCTGTTAGACTTGCAACACATTTTCTTTTTCTTTCTTTCTTTCTTTCTTTCTTTCTTTCTTTCTTTCTTTCTTTCTTTCTTTCGAGTACACAAATAAAACCTTAGTAAAATATAGGGGTGGTAATTCCTGTGTGGCATATATATATATAAATTACCTGCTTTAAAATATGTATGATGAGTAATCAGACGGTATTTTTTGCACGATTCTATAATTATGGGTTGGTATGATATCATCACTGTTCCCCCACAATACCAATAGCTGATGGTATTTACCACTGGGATGAATATTTTTAAAAACTTTTACCATAGGTGGTTTGCTTTACATAGCATTATCTATCCCAATTTCAAAGTCTGAACACTGTGAATGTAATAAAAACACAAAAAGCATATCTAAGTACTTCATAAAAAGCTTATCATTTCTTGAACATACAGTGATATCTTTAATGAAGAATACTTTGAAAGAATGGTAGATCAATTCTTGCCACTTACCTTGCAGCAATAGAATTATTCCTGTGGTATATACAATAGAATATCTACTCAAATCAAAATAAGCCATTAAATCTACCTCCCTGTCCCAGAGCAACATCAATTATTAATTCTACACTATTCAAAACAAAGTTCTCTCTGAATTATCCTTTAAAAAATTTTATTGGAAAAAATTCCATGGTTCCTATTAAGAAGTACATTCTATTGCAAGGAAATATTTGTTACCATCTAGCTGGACATCTGCTAGTCTACACATAAATAATGCTGTCTGTTTATGTTCAGTCAGAACACACTTTGACAATTTTACCTCCTTTTTTTACCTTTTTACCATAGTGGATTTGGAGAACAGCTTATTTCCTTGCAATATTTAACAGGTTTCTACAAACTTTGCAGGACTTTGGAATATGACAGGTTTTGCTTATGGCTCACTGGTTTTCCCAGTGAAGCTCTTGCTCCCACTCCCATGGTCCTCAGCAGTATCTACCCTGTAAGTAACTTCAGTTTCCAAGTATGCAGGGAGCTGGGTTCTGGCTTCCTTTATGGTCTCTTAGAAGTGTCACAGCTCTTTTGTGGCTTAAAAAGCATTTAGAACAATTTCCCTTCACTGTGGCTGTGATCTTGTCATAGTTTTATCATCTCAAGACTAAAAAGCCCAAATTTATAGGTTTCCTTTGTTAAAAAAAGTCAGATTATTCTTACTTCTCCATACTGAACTTTTTTGTTTGTCCACAATCTTTCTGCAATGGGGATCCTAAAACCACAGCAAACACTTCAGCTAAGATCTGGTACAGAAGAAGAAAAAGGTATTGTGTCCTGTGTCTAAAAGAGATGGGGATACATCCCAGGCCGAAGTATGCATTTTTGAGACAGCTTGACTGCCTTTGACTGGAATTCAGTATAAATTCTACTAAACTCCTCCTTCTGGTGGGCTGCAATCTCTTCTGTTATTTCCTAAAGCACCAGGGCACCATGATTGAGCACAGCACAGAACACAACCACCAACCCTGCGAATCACGGGCTTTTAGTCTAAAGTCACAACCAGCCGTCATTTTTTCCCATGATGCCCACCAGTAATGTATTAAGTATAAATTGGAAAATATTTACATAGGATTTTTTTTTTTTTTCTGAGTCTCTGTAAATTTTTATTTTAATTTTTGGAAGCAATTGCTCCACGTGTTTGTTCCCCCTAAAACACAGATCATTGACTCAAGTTAAGACGTACCTATAATTTTGGAATGGCCTAAATCTACAAACATAATCACTTTCAAGACTAAGGACTATCTTTGGAAGGCTAAATCCAGAATCACTGATATTTAGATGTGTATTTTTTTCCATAAAAAAACACCACGCAAATCTCAAGCGATAGTCAGAGCTTCCAGAATTCTTTATTATGCTGAAGACAACTGCAAGGTTCACTATTTTTGAAGGTATCTAAATAGGAAAGAAAACAACCAAAAAAGAGTGTTGATATGCCTTCATCTGATTCTTGTTTTATTGTTTTTATCATTTAAAAAAAAAAAAAAAGTTTAGAGCCTGGTTTTTAAATATATCTATACATATAGGTGTATATATATATGTGTGTGTGTGTGTGTGTATATAATGTACCTATATTTTATCTATCTACCTATCTATCTATCTATCTATATATATATACATCTAATAGCTTAGATTTGTCAGATATCTCAGTATTACATTTCAGTTTTCATGTAATCTCATAATGGGTTTTCAGTAATTCTGTACAATGGACAACAAAAAAGTCCACAAGACAGAACTTTCAACAAAAAGTCTGAGTTACTTTACAGTAAAGTTAAAATTTACTTGGAATTTAAACAAAATATTTCTGCAATCTAATAGGCAACATATATGGTACAGCTAAACACAGGTGTCATTATAGGTAGGAAAACAAAGGATAGTTGAGAGAAGTGAGGTCAGAAATTAACAGAAAGGAAGGAAAAGAAATGGTTTACTTATTTACTGTAAAACTGAGCATACCAATGGGCTCAAATACTTGAATAGCTTATGTATCCTCTTTTCACTAGAACCACTTTTTGTTATTTATTGAAAACTAAATTCCTAATGTTAACTTGAATAATAATTTATAGCTCTTCAGTTTGAAAATTATTTGACTTATCAGAACCAATAAAGAGAAAAAATAAAATAAACATTTTAAAATATAAATTATATATGCAGTATTCATTATGATGACTTTTGAAAATTTATTTAGCTCAAAGATTATAGTAAAAGATCCGAAAAGTCAAGAAAAATTTGATCTCACACTTACTAGAAAAAATTGCAAGTGACTTCTTGTCATTCTAAATGCACTGTATTTAGATTCATGTCATTGATTGGCGCTGGCCAAATGCCAGTGCACCAATGAGTCTCCTAATGAACTGCTGTGAGATGTGGTTAAGAACAGAGCAGAGAAGGCCTAAACTTGAAATAGAAAGACAACTTTATTAAACTACATAACAACAGACAATAAGAAAGGGAAAGGGAAAGGGAAAGGGAAAGGGAAAGGGAAAGGGAAAGGTCTAAGTGCTCTAAGTGTTCTTGACCTGATAATAAATTTGCCTGATGTTTTAACCACTAGTTTATAATTTTTTTATTATTATTGTTCTTTTTTTTATTGCACTAGCCTCTCTATGGCTTGGGTAAGGTTGCCATGAGAGCTTTGCAAATATTTAAAGTTCTTATCTTCTCCTGTTACTAGAAGAAACGGAGAAACGAGACACTTTCTTTGTATCTTTCTGTATTGAAATCCATCACAAACAACTCCTTATGCATTACTGAAATATAGCACATATCACCGTTGACTTCAGGAGTTATTCCTCTAAACAACAGCTCTTAATAACAGACCTCATCTGGTCTGTAATCCTGGCTAGTTTTTAACAATTTTTCTGTGTGTCATCTTTCTTCTAACAGTGTCTTTCAGGGCACTCAGCCAAATTCATTGAAAGCAGAACGTGGCTACTATGAAGGCAGATTGTAATTCGTGAAAGTAGTCACTATTTTGTAAGTCACGAGTAAGATGCAGGCAGATGGAGACAGCTACTGCAGCTACAAATTTAAGGGATTTGAGCTCCTGTGGCAAATTCGTAGTGTGTGTCAGAGCTGACTTGTACCAACAAAGAGATAAGAAAAACTTTGGGAGAGTCTATTGCATGGCAGAAGATACAAAGAAAAGCCTTGCACAAATGCTGGGGAGATAGTGGCCAGGGAGGTGGCAGCTGTAATTTGGTGACCTCCTCTGAAGGGATCCTGGTTTCTGTTTGCACTTCTTCTTTCCCAGTGGGAGACAGGTGGAAGTACATCTATTATCTCTGCCAGATTCTGCTCCCTGGCCTTCTCAGTGAACACTGCAAAGAGGATTCATCTATTTCTTCCCAACATTGTCAACCCTTATGTCAATAAATTATTCTTATCTGTTAGAGTTCCTGTCGTCTCCTTTGCTGACCTTTTGTTCTCTATTTACTTGAAACATTTCTTATAATTTATCTTAACCTCTGGTGCAATCTCCCTGTCATTCTCTGCCTTTGCTTCTCTTTCCTTTATTTCACAGTGACTTAACTTCATTTTTGATACTCCTAGTCCTTTATAGTTTTTGGTTTAGATCCTTTGAATGACCCTCTCCTGTTGAGGACTTATTGTAG
The DNA here is from genome assembly GCA_013400215.1 of Cisticola juncidis. Lineage (NCBI taxonomy): Eukaryota > Metazoa > Chordata > Aves > Passeriformes > Cisticolidae > Cisticola > Cisticola juncidis. The sequence continues at coordinate 973,009 of VXBR01006352.1, read as the reverse complement.
CTCTTTCTATACTGGCCTTTCTGACCTTTTCATTTTCTTCTTTTTTAAAGCCAGGAGGGAAAAGTAATACTAGAGAGCTAGCATTTTATTGACAGGTAGCTCAGTTTGTGAAAGCATAACTGTTGTTTGAACTCCCTCTCCTCTCCTCTCCTCTCCTCTCCTCTCCCCTCCTCTCCTCTCCTCTCCT
>VXBR01006352.1:912331-969406 GCA_013400215.1 Cisticola juncidis | reverse complement strand
AAAAAAAAAAAAAAAGTCATATGTTTTACATAATCTAACAATAATCAAGATTTTTACTTACAGGAAAATCACCGTAATCTTTGAAAATGTTTTTCTGGTGTTTTTCAGGTATTTGCTTTGAGAACTCATAAAGCAAGAAAAAGGAAATGGCTCCTGTGATCATACCCTGAAATTACACTGAAAGGTTAGAGAAATTAGCCATCTCCTGTTGCACCAATTACTGTGTTAAAGAAATTGTTGCTTCATACAACAGTGAAGGGGTCAATAAGGCACCAAAGACAGGAAGATAAGCTATACAGACCAGAAAAATTAACTTTCAGGAATGACAATCAGGGCTGAACTGTGGGAGAAGACTGCAAATAGAACTCCTGGGATAAAGATATGAAGTTCCTGCCTTTTTCACCTGAAAATGGAGGCTTCAGAGTAGGTAGAAGTGACAGTAAAAATGGTAGCCATTGATGGTAGTGGGTGGCAAAGGCAGATAACAGCCAGCCTCAGTCAAATGGAGGATGCTCAGCAAAGGCAGCTTCAGACTAGCACTCCAATTATGAGAAATTCTGGAATTGTTCATAAGTTCCCAGAAAAATCTGTTTGTTCCTCATATCTGTGAGAGGAATAATTTCTTGACCAGTTATCAACAAAAGCAGCGGAAAAGATTGCTTTGAGTCCATAAAAAATACTAGTGATAAGGGAAATAAAGATACCTTTAGCTGAACAGTGTGCCTGCTATAAAGCACTGAACAAGTTTTTATGAAAACACATGGAAAGTAAATTTTTCTTATTAAGGGTATTTATCATTCTTTGTCTGATCACTGTACAAGTTTGTGTTAGGAATACTAGTGGAGCTCTAATGAGCTTCCAGATAGACCCCAACACTTCTGTGAGAGAGCTTCGAAGAGCTTTCAGACTGGAATTTCATTTTGGTTTTTACCATACAAACAAGAACACTGTATCTTGTGAGTCATCCGAGACAAATAAAACTTTCATTGTAAGGTAAACAATTTTCTACATCTGTTTATTTAGCCCAAATGGCTTTTTTGTTGTGCCCAGAATACTGAAAATCTTTCATGCTATCAGTCTCTTTTCCTCATGGCACATGAGATTGAAGCTAACTTCTGTTCACATCTCAGTGGAGTTAACACAGATATTACATCAGGACTTCTTCAACAACTCTTTTGCACATGGAATAAACTTAAAGACAGCAAAGCTAAAATGGCTTATTAATTTTGATTTGTTTACATAAAGGAAAGAGTAGATATTTTTCAATTTAAAAAAAATTACGCAAATTAAATATTTTCTTATTCTCCAGAAATGAAGTCAAAAATGAGGAAAGAAAAAAATTCTAGTAAGCTTTCTTAAAAATATCAGAAAACAGAAATAAATGCCATATTAATAGCATGGAATATTTTTAACAACTTCTATGGCTATTGCTGTATTACTTCTTCTATGTTCTTGACTCAAGTGTAGGGTTGAGAATTTTTGTGATATTAAAATTAAACTACCTCACTATAATATTAATGTTAGCCATTAAACTGATATTAAATATTTCTAGCAGATAGGTACACAATTTCTATAACTGCTTAATATTTCCATGCATCACTTTCTGTAGCCATGGAATAATTAGAAATACTGACTTATTAATCCAAATTGTGTTTAAAGTCTTCATGGGATCTGGCTGCATGCTTTTTAAACACAGTATAAATCATAGCTGTTAACCCTCATCTTGGATGTATGGAATGTCACAGAATAAGAATATTCCTTATTAAGAATACAGAGTTTCCTCTCAAGCAAAAATGCACTTACAAATCAGGTTAAGGCAAGAGGTTTTACAAAAAACTCATTAGACAATTCATTTGTCTAATAAACTCCTGCTTTTGGGCGGGATTATGAATTGTGATGAAAATATCAACACCCTGATGAAGGGTTGGAAAAATGATAAAACATAACTACAGCACTGCTCTTTTAAATTCATTTCACTGAGATTTCTGTATTTTCACAAATTTCCCTAATGTGTTCTTTTATACTTATGTATATTTCATTTCATTATGTTCCTCTTGACTGTGAAGAAAACCTTCCAGAAAAAGGAAAGTTTACTTTCTTGGTATGGAATATGATATTTAAGCAATATTGTTCCCATGGGTTTTTTTAAGTAGGCTTATATTTTGTCAACTTTTATTCAATAACTGAATTTTTTCTTTCCTCATGAACTGTCAGATGATAGTACATAAACTATGGAACAATTACATTGTATGTATTAGTATGTGGAATTGATGATGATGGTGATAAAGATTTTATGAAGGTTATAAAATATAGAAGAGTACTAAGAGATAATTTTTATAGAATGAGCTAACATTAAGGATCAACATTTATTGTTCAATATAAACATCTGGACTCTAAAGAAGAAATGACAGTCCATAAGATATCTCATTGTGGTCATAGAGAAATGGTTTTTCTCTGGTCAGATTCTTTGGTAACGCAGAATTCAGACTATGAATCAGTTCACATAATTCAATACTATGTCTCAGGTTAGTATGTCTACTAAAATCCAAATTAAATCCCAAACCCTAACCAGCAAATCAAAAAGGTATTGCCTCTGTTCTGCCTTCAAAGGAATATTTTCAAAAGGAGAACAATTTTGCAGTAAATATTCCTCAAAGGTGTTTTGTTGTTTCAAAATTATCTTGAACGAGTGTTTGAATACCATTTGCAATTGTTTAAGATATGTTCTTTATATAAGCATATCTTCTATTCCATATTTTTGGTTCAGTTCTTATCCACTTCATTGAATTAAAATAAAATGCCTTTGTGTACATCAACTGCATATTTGTCAAGATTTTGTCAGGATTTGTGGAAACAATATATATGCAGTACCATGCACACGACAAAACGACACTTCATTCAACAAAGCCCTGTCTCATTATTATTTATCACTGGTGAACATCACCATGAGCAGCTTTGAGTTTTGAGAGAAGCTTGGAAAATGCCTGGATGTTTGACAACTAGGCATGGCCAGTCACAGCAGCAAGGTCCAGTGGAGCTCCTGGAGGCTGGAGCTGGAACAGTAAAAGAGACAATGGGAGGACTAATTTTTCTCACTCTTTAAATTCATTGCTATATTTTATATCTGTGAGACAGGCTCCCATTTTAAGGGGACAACCAGAAGCCACAAGAGCCGGGCTGGCTACCTTGTCTCTCGTGGCTCCATCAAGTGGCCCACACGTTGCATTACAGACAACTACATTTGCCTCTGAATGAGGACCTAGCTTCTGTTCCAGACAAGCACATTAATTATCAATAGCATAGAACAGAAAAATACTGCTCAGTGGCACCAGTTTGATGTATTTGGGTCAGATCAGAATGACTTGACAAAAAACATTTTGTCTTTTTCCATGTTCTAAAATGAGTAGCTTTCGCAGAGCAAATTAGGAGTCATGAAAGGTTTTTTATTCCCATTAATACATTCTGAGTACAAAAAAAAAGCCTTCATCTGGGTAGCCCTTACATTTCTGTACTCATGGGTAGCTTTGGAGGAATATGATCAAACAAGATTTTTCAACATGAGAGTTTTCCTCTTCAGTATTATTTGTGTCTCATAACTTTTGATGGTAATGATACACACACCACTCTCACTTTAAATGTCGGCTCTGAAATAAGAAAAGTGACCTAAAAGTGTGTGTTTCTCTGCATTGATTGTAAAGAGGACCCAAGGGCAACTAGCTAAGATATACACATCTGTACTCTATACTGTTACAGTTTGTCACTTGCATTGCACATCTTTTTTTCTGTCAAGGGACTGGGAAATATTCCAAGAATATGACAGTAATTGCATATTCATAGCCCTTAAATTCAGAGAGCTATCTCTTTGAAACTTGCCCAGACTGAGATTTTGTTGAGGTATCAGATTCTTATCTTCTAGATCTCCTGCACCACACTAGGGAAAGTAAGTAAATTTATGTATGAAAGAGGAATCATTTTTAAACCCTCCTACCTTTTTTTAAAACACTCTCTATGGAGCCTAATTTAGAAAACAGGTTTTATGAAGAGTGGTTTGGGAGGAAATGCCATCAAAATTAAAGCTGCAGTTGAGTAACGTAATCTCCATATCACAACCAGGATTTCCCGTATGCTAGAACAGCTAGAAACAAGTGTGCTGGTCTAGGAAATAGGATTTTTGACCAAATCATGTGTAACACTGGATCCTGTCCAGTCAAATCAGAAGTATTAGACTTTCTTTATCTAAGAATCTATTAAATTCCTCAAATATATGTATCCAAAAACATACAGATGACTTTCTAGTTATCATTTGGGTGTTTAACTGTGAAAAAACCCCAATGTTTTGTTTTCTGTACTCTCACAAATGGGTCCCCCTTGGTTTTGGCTACTCTGCATTTATACAGAGATGATTACGCTTCCTACTGGAAACTGTTTCAAGAAAGAAAGTATAATAGAAATATTACACATTAGTTTCATACAAAAAAAGAGTGTGAAATATGCCTTAAAGTACTTAGAAGCCTAAACATGTAAAGAGCCACAGAAATTTTTCAAAAGAGCCCAGGCATCTAATTTCTTACATCATGAGTCAGATAAATGAAGTATACTTTAGCATGTGAACTATGGAGACATAAATCTACCATTTGAGGGTTTGCTGAGTCATAGAGACACAGAGTAATTTAGGGTGGGAGATGGAGATCACCTGTCTGGTTCAATGCACTGTTCAGCACAGATCAGACTTCCCAAGACCTTGTGAATTTTTTAATATCCCATCGTATTAAAAGTTCATAGCCTCTTTACACAATCTCTTTTAGTGTTCCAGGACTCTATTGGGATTTTTTTCGCAATAGTCAAATATATATATATATATATACATACATATATATTTGTGTGTGTGTGTGTGTATACCTTATGTTCAAAATTTCATTTGTTGCAACTTTTGTTCTTGAACATTTTCTGCTACTAAGGCAGCAATCTCCTCTTTGCCTTCTCATCCTAAGAAGAATATGTCATTCTCTCAGCCTCTTGTGCATCACATACATTCATCTAAGTGGTTCTCCACTGAGGAACCCAAAACTGGACACAGCACTGCAGATGAAGCTAACAAGAGCTGAGTAGAGGGGAATAACCACTATCACCAAACTGTTACCTTCAGTCCTGCCCAAACACCACTGTGTGCAGTTGTTCCCTTTGGTGAAAGGACACGCTGCCTACTCATGTTCATGTTGGTTTTCCACCACTACCCCCCAGACCTTTTCTCCTAAGCTGATTTCTGGGCAGTCAGTCCCCAGCCTGGACTTGTGCATGCATTTATACCTCCCCAGGTGCAGGACTTTGCATTTGTCTTTCTAAACCTCATGAGTCCTGCCAGCCCATTTCTACAGCCCATTGAAATCTCTCTGAATAACAATCCTGCACTGCAGTTTATTGATCACTTTCTTATCTACATCCCCCTATTCAGTCCCCAAATCTGGGGAATGAACACTTAAAATGGATATATCTAAATCCATCATGATGACTTCAAGCACCAGAGCTGAAAAATTTTACTGCCAAGAGACAATAAATTGTATGCACAAGCGCATACATATATTTATTTCACTTCAATTTCTTCCTTCCAGAATTTAGGTTCAATAGTTGCATTGTGATCAAACTGTGAAGTCTCTTAAGGTCATTTCCAAAAACACGTTAGCAATCTTCCCCAAAACCACACAGATGAAGGTTTGGCTTTTGTCTAACAACCTGACACTTAACAGCACTTTGGCAATGCAAAAAAATGGGAAACAACTTTGAAACTTCAACTCAGCTGAGAAGGGTGCAATCCTATCCCATATCTCTAAGCTTCCAGAAGAGTCTCATAATCCTCAGACTTAAATATAGAATGGGGAGAAAATCCTCTTGACTTCTTCTGGTAAAAGACCTACTTGATTGCTACAAATGCACCAATAGCTGATGGGTACAAAGACGAGCTAAATAAAGGAGTTAAGTACTCTCCTTAGCTTGTGTTTTTACTTAGTGCTCTTCAAACAGAGAGTAAGATTGCATTTTTCAGTAAACAGTCACTGGAAAAAGGCATGAGAACTTAATTTTGAAATGAAACAGGAATTATGATAACACCCAACAACACTGTTCATAAGTAAGTCACAACATCAGTGCTGACTACCAGGCATATATCAAACTATTCAAATTTTTGACCAGTATACACTATTGATAAATAAATATAAATGTTACTTTAGAATTCACCCCAAAGCTTGTTTAATAATTTAGATTTGGTATATTTCACCTTCCAAAATAAGTGCTTTGAAGTCTTGAAATTTTGAAGTGACTGCTTTGAAATATGAATGATGTCTTACTGAATAACAGTAGTATCACAGTCTGATCTCCATATAGATTAAAGATCATGTAAAATTTTAAACTCTTCTGGGTTTTTTCAGTGTGTTATATTGATTTTATATGATATTTTTAAAAATAGAAAATACTATTTTAAGGATTTCTTATATTTAGTGACTAGATAATCTTTGTCTCTTCCAATCCAAAGAATTCTATGATTCCATAATTTTACATACAAAATTATTTTTACTGAACCTATTAATTGCTACAGGAATACAATAAGCTAAGTGATTTTTCACTTCTAAACCCAGCCAATTTGGGGTAATGTTAGGATTAATGAGTTTTAGTGCTAGTTTCAGTTTAATTTGAAATTTAAATATTACAAGCCATCTTGTTTCTTATTGTAAATCAGTTAGAGAAGATGTGTCTGTTTCATGTGTGAATGGAAGTCAAAAAAAGTTTGCTAAAATATAACCAGTCCTACGTTTTAATGATTAGAAATTGCTTTTGCTACTTAGTGCACTGTTCTCATCCATTCTAATCTGAATCTGGTAATCCATTAAAAGAAAAAAATTCAAAACAAGATTATAAAATCAAGCCAGAATATCTCATTTTACCTGAGACTGTAGAGAGGATTTTTGTCACAGTTTCTACCTCTTATGATAAAGTCATAGGCATTTTTCATTAACATTTCTATTATCTTTTTCATCTCTTGAAAGGTGAGTTCCCCAGTCAATTTTCTCCTTACCAAACAGAAATATTCCCTTTTAGGCCTTGTGTACTTTTTTCCCTAGAATCTGAGAAGAAAAAGAATAAAAAATGTAGATAAAATTAAAAGGCTAAGTTTTCCAAAATATTTTAATTTCTTAAGCAAGTCATGTTCTCAGTTACTTGTTCTCCCCTGGTTTCAAGCATTTTTACCCTCTGTTGCACAGTAGCAGATATTTAGCAGGCAGAATTTAAACTGTACAAAATCTAACCTTGAAGGTTTTACAATTTTCTATGAGAAAATTGTGAGCTGTGTGGGTGAAGTTAAGTGTCTTAACATCAGACAGCAAATGCCAACTGGCTTAATAGGACAGAGGTTCTGCCACAGTTTCTAATTATTGCAAGGCAAAACCTTTCTAGGATTTTGTTACAGAAAACTAGAACAATTACAAGGAACATAGTTTGGAGAGTTTGTACAGTAACTCCTTTCTTTTTCTGAGTATAATGTCCAATGCTAATAATAAAGCCAAATTGTTACAAACACTAATGACAATTTCCAATTGATTTACAACTTTCATTCTTCTGCCTTCCTTCTGCCACAATAAGCACAGCTTCCTAACATACACAGAGCAAGAGAGAGCACTGAATGCAGCAGTTTGAATCTAAATGAACAATTTATTCCCTCACCAGCACACCTTTTGACTTGCTAAACAGGGTATATTCCCCTAAACAAGACATATAAGAGATGTACTAGTAAATTATCCTAACACTCCTAGTATATGTATCATATACTATATTCAAGTATTTAGAGATTAAAATCTCACAGGGCTTTCCGTTATATTCATGCATTATTTCCATAGAGGATTTTTTTAAGTCTTCATTATAAATCAAATATTTCCTTATAACACAAATATTTTACAACATTAAATTTGGTGGATATGTCTGCTTTATGTGTGAAGTACAAATCAAGCTACAGAAATGTCACAGGCTCACAAAATTTTCCTTTCAGGTTACATGTATAATTATATCTGAGTAACTTGAAAATTAGCTACTATACCTGAAAAAAATGGACTGCCTAACTTAAGGTTTTAGTATTTTTTAGATAGTTATGTAAAATCAAGCATTTAATAAAATACCTTGCTCCATATATAACCTTTTCCCATCAAATGACTATACATACTTTTGACAATGAGACTGCCAACACTTCAACCAAAGAGAGTGGAGTAACTCTGCTTTGACTCCTTGGGCTAACGTGCCAGAAATATGATCTAAACTCAGAAAGGCTGAGCTTGGATTTCAGCTCTCTAAATTTTGAAGTCAAGGAGGGGCCATTCTTTTGCTTCTTTTAACCTCCATCCAGGTAACAGTCTAGTATGGCCCACCTGCTGACAAAGGGATAGTTCAGCAGCACAGTATATGGAGCTGCATTGTCAACTCCGCCTTGGACAGTCAGCAGCAAGTTCAAATCTGCTCTGTGGGTTTTCCCATATCACACACTCACAAAAGATCCTTACCTGCTGGGCAGACAACTGAGTCATCCTTTAAAAAGGCTGAAAAAAAGAGTTCACGTTTTACTTCAGACCCTGGATCAATGAAGCAGAGCCTTTTCTGCGCAAAAATTCTAAGCATATCCCAAAGTGTGTTGTTCTTTCTCTGAAGGTAGTAACAACTTCTGGCCCCAGGGCATTTTGGTAGCTCTGAAATGGCAAGCAATGGACCTGATCCATGGTCCATCTGGGTGTTCCTTTGAGGAGCTGAATGAGACCAGGCCAAAAACAAGACTGAAGAGAAGGCAGAAATGTGAGTCCAAAATCTGTCAGGCAGATAGAGCCATATGAACCAATGGGCCCATCCTACCCAGAAGGTAAGAAATCTATAGAATAGGTCTGAATCTGCTGGGAGGTAGGACCAGAGATGGGAACACCTATAAGACAGTTCAGGGAGGGAATTAAGGCTGAGCCAAAATAGAGCTCACAGACCCATAGGGAGTAGGCAAGAGGCAGCCCCAGGTAAGACTGAGCAGGAACAGAAATGCCCCTTCATGCTGCTGATACCTCCTACCTGAATGCCACACAGTCCTGCAAAATAAAAGCCAACTATGCTGAGCTGTTTGCAGAAGCTCAGCTTATTTGAATGCATGCTGGTTTAATTGACAGAGCCAGCGTCAGTCTGTTTCATCATACTGCTGTTGGGCAATTCTCCAGCTGCAAAGCTGTCTCTAAAAGAATGGTCCCAGCATGTATTGACAAGGGTCCCATTCTCTTCTTGACAAACCAGTCACTTCCCTCTGCAAATGTGTCATTTTGTAGTTATGTACAAAAATGAGACATCTGGTTTGGAGCTCAGTAGAGGCATTTGTTTGTAGTGATCACCTATAAGGCAAGCAGATATTCTGGATACTCCTGAAAGACAAGAGCCAGAAAGCCAGGTGGTTTGCAACTATTTTGTATCTAGGATCAGAAGGTTCTATATCCAAGAGCCAGAGTTGGCACTTCCTCCTATCTGCTCTGAACCTGACCTTCTCTGTAATAGATCTATACTGAGGATTAAGTTAAACACATATGTAGACAGAAGACAAGGTCAAAACCAGGGCGCCCCAGTGAGACAGAAGGGGGCACCCATTGATAACAAATGCTAGCTGGTTTAGCTCTTTTATCTCTGAGTTATACTGCTTTAATCTCTTCTGGTTTTCACCATTTGCTTGTCATCAATCAAACTACAAACTGAGAAACCACTTATTTTCAAAATTAATTATCTTCTCATATTAGGGATCATTTATTTATATGTTTACTTTTTTAAAGTGTTTTTATTTTAAGAAAAATCTTAAGAGCCTTCATTAGCTTCCATATACTAAGACAATTAAGAATGACCTGTATACTTAGCTAAAGCACTTCTTTGAATGGTAGAAGAACAAAATCCTTGACCCTTCCTACCAGTTCACCAAACTTCCATGGCATGTACTCAAAATATTAGCCATACAGCAGGGAGTACCCATGAAAGAAATGGCCATATACAAGGGAGACCAGCTGATATAATCTTTTTGGATTTCAGTAAAGCTTCTGATACTGGTCAACAACCAGCTGGATTAACACGATGGGTGAGCCACTGGCTCATGGGCCAGGCTCCAAGGGTTATAATAAATGACATTACCTTGGGTGGGTGGATGAACATTAGTGGGGGTCTGCAGGGCTCCATTTTATGCCCAGTTCTCTTCAACATCTTCCTAAACAACGGGGCACAGGACTGGAAAGAATATCAAGTAAGTCTGACTATGATACTAAACTGAGAGGAGCTGTTGACTTCCTTGAAGGCAGAGGGGGCCTGCAGAAGGGCCCTGCAGATTGGCCTTGACAAATTTGAAGGCTGAGCAATCACCAGCCATACAAAGTTTAACAACGACAAAGGACAGATTCTGCACCTGGATGGGCAACCCTGGATGTGCAAACAGACTGAGGAATGAGATGCCAGAGAGCAGCACTGTGGAAAGGGACCTGGAGGTCCTGATCAAGTTGAACATGAGCCAGCAGTTCCCTGGCATCCAGGAGGGCCAACCCTGTCCTCGGGGGCACCAGGCACAGCAGGGCCAGCTGGGCAAGGGAGAGGATTGTCGTGCTCTGCTCTGAGCTGGGGCAGGCTCACCTCCAGTGCTGGGGGCAGTTTTGGTTCCACAACATAATAAAGGTATAAAACTATGAGACAGCATCCAAAGGACAGTGACAAAGATGATGAGGGGCCTTGAAGAGAAGCTGCATGAGTGGTTGAGGTAATTGGGTCTGTTCAGCCCAGAGAAGTGGAGCCCAAGGGAAGATGTCATTGAAGTCTGCAGCTTCCTCTGCAGGGACACAGGAGCGGCGGGCACTGATCTCTTGTCTCTGGTGACCAGTGACAGGACCAGTGAGGGAATGGCCTGAAGCTCAGTCAGGGAGAGTTTTGGTTACATGTAAGGGAACAGTTTTTTCACCCACAGGGTGTCTGGGCTCTGGAACAGGGTCCCCAGAGCAGTGATCACAGCACCACACTTGACAGAGTTCAAGAAGCATTTGGACAACACTCTCAGGCACATAGTGTGGGATTCTTGGGACTGTTGTGTGCACGATCAGGAGCTGGATTTCAATGATCCTTGTGACTCCCTTCCAGCTCAGGGTATTCTATGATTTTGTGATTTTAATTGCAAGCGACTCCTTTCCTGCTCTCCCTCCTTGATGCTCCTGGTTACAACAACATGCACTCTGGGCTAGTTTAGAGGACTTCCCTTAAATGCTCATAAAACATGATGAGAAGTTTTTACTTTTCCAAGTACAAGAAAGAGATAGTTTTAAAAGTAAATTGGCTTTTGAGGAAGAATGCTGAAAGTCATTTGTTAGCTGAGTCATGAAATAGTAATAGGCTTCTTGGCCCATAGACGGAAGCAAGATTTAGAAGAAGTAAGGTTCTGCAAAGAGTGGAAATATATTGATTTTAGAACAAAACCCAGTGACAAAACAGGCATGCCAGGAAAATAGTTTCTGCCAGCTCTCTAGGAATGACAACAGCATGAAAATCTTACCATAGGTAAAGATAAATACATGACAAAGTGAGAACAGGAGAGAGACGCTATCCTTCTGAAGAGTTAAGTGAACTAATTGTTGCATTCTTTATTGTCTTCCCTTTGTCTTTTAAAGATCATTACAGCACTAATACTATCAGCTTTGGATGTAAGCATCTATTATTCTCTACAGTTAGATTTAGACACTAATGTGAGATGGTGAATGCAAAGGAGAAGATAAAAGGAACTGATGAAGTACAAAGATAAAGATAGAATCACAACAAGACAGACAAAAGTTGTCAACAATTCAAACTAATTTCAACAATTTGAATCCCTAGCTTGGTGACATTTCTGAACATCTTTATGTAGTTATCTAATAAAACTATTCATGGGAATGGGGGCATAGTATATCAGTTAAGGAGTGATCATCAGCTTTATTTGATTATTAGTGTTCATGCTTTGGAAACTCTTTGTAGCTTCTGAATATAATTGACAAAAACTTATATTATTATATTCATAATTGAAAGCAATCCCCTCATGCTTTTAATATCAAACATGTAATTAATTATTCAGACACTCATGTTCTTTCAGATATCCTATAGTTATCTAGGGAAGTAAAGGACTTTTTTTCTACAAAAAGCCAACAGATTAAGAAAATGGTACTATTACATAAGTGTCTCAGAGAATATGTTTTTCTGACACACTGGAAATTCTGACAATTTCCTATCAGATTTCCTGAAACACATACAACAAGTAAGGTGAGATCTTGTACTTAACATAGACTTGGGTTTGAAGGAAACAAATATGAACAAACAGAGGAAAAGAAACCTCATTGTCCCAAACCTAATTATGTAGTTGCCTAATTAACATTACTTGGCTAATTAATTAATATTAGTATATACCCATTTTTCCTCTCTTCTTTCATTCTGTAGAAGCTAGAATGTGTATTTGAATATGCTGTTAATTACATGAATCATTTATTAAAATCCTTAATACAGATACTTAAATTACCAGCATTACTATCACAAAATCTTTTTTAAAAAACAAAACGTCTGAATTTCAGAGCATTTTCATTTTGTATGTTTTTCTGATGGCTCAAATTAGGAAAGCATTAGGCAACCAGAATACATTTAACCAGTTCTTTGCCATAAACTAGGAATCCAAATTAAATTTATAGAACACCAGCTGGCATGACCAAGTCTGATGCAGCAGATACTGGTAGTAGTACTGCACCCCAATTTTCCTTGAGGGCGAGAAGAGATATTTTTCACTACTGTTAATAAAATACATTAAGATCACAGAATATTCTGAAGAAGGGACACACAAGGATCATCAAGTCACACTCTTAAGTGAATGGCCCATACAGGGATGGAATCCAGGACCTTGGCATGCTCTAACCAATTGTGTTAATCTCAGGGTCAAAAAAATTCAGGATTAAAGCTAACCACTCTGGACTGAACCCATTTCTAGCTGGTTTCCTAGGGCTAATAGAGAAGAGCTTCCTATGCCTACTATGCCTATATTATGGCCCAGTGTCTGAGGATGTAAAGGATTGTGGTGGGTTTTTTTGTTGTAGTTTTTGTTGTTTTGTTTTGTTTTGTTTTTCTCTGAAGTTTTCAGATAGTTTGGGTGCTTTCTTACAAAAGCAAATCTTCATCTTACTCAGGTTTTGAAGATTTCATAGGCCGTAGTATATTATATTCGTACTTTTTTTTTCTTTTTTTTTTNTTTTTTTTTTTTTTTTTTTTTTTTTTTTTTTTTTTTTTTTTTTTTTTTTTTTTTTTTTTTTTTTTTTTTTTTACCCAGTTAAATGTATAGTGCAGTATTTAATCATAATGTTCCAGCTGGGAAGGGGCTGAGTGACCAGTAAGTTGTAAAAAGAATTTTAAGTAACTTCATTGAGAATCATATGTCCTACTCATCTGCTTTTTGTTCTTAACTAAACAGGTTTGCTTCATGAGGATCAGGTTATTTACAGAACTGGGTGCTAAAGTTTTTTTCCTGTCATCTCACTCAGAGCTTTCTTGCTCATCATCTTTCCAAAAAGACTCTTAAATGTCATTAAGGATGGGTGTTTGGGTCTTCTGCATTTCACTGGTGAAGCTGCTGGCGCAGAATACTAGAGCCACAGCTGAGCTCTAGCTCTGGTGCTCTGCTCCTTGCTAACCTGGATAATTCATGCAATAGTGTGTTTTCCATTGCACATAACAACTGAATGTCTTGTTATTGGGTTTTCTGGGGGGAGTAAGGTGGGGAGGAGTTCATCCAGAAGATGCAATTGATTCAATAACTAAACCAAATAACTAAACCCAATTCAGTAACATTTTCTACCTTCATAAGAACGGAGCTGGACAGAGGATTTACCAACACCATAGTTTTCTTCATCCTCCACCAAACCCACATACCATGCAATGCACAGGCTGGACAACATATGTAACAACTGAAGCAGTTCAGAAAGGATCAGCCACTGTCACTTGCTAAAAGAGAAGCTTGATATTTGTTAGTATTCAGTGGTGGTTTAGTGCTTTTCAAAAGTTGCTGTGTATGTTACACCCACACCTGTCTCATTCTGTTATATTTCAGGTTTTTCTGACTTTTTATGTGAAAATCAGACAGGAAATGATGCTGCTTCTGTCAACTTTTTGCTGGTAAGCTCCTCTTTGGCACCCCACAATAGGCTTTACTTCATCTCATTTCACACCATGAGCCTAAGAGACAAGTTATCAGTTTTTCCAAGCAGTACAGCTCCCTTAATGCAGCTTGTCCAGCCATTCCCAAAGGTAGGATCGATATTGCTATATTGAAAAGAAAGGTTTTGGTGCTCACAGAGGAAAAAAGTAATGTCTGTGACTTTTGTGCATAGTGTAAGCCGATCTACTGCAGCGAGGTATTACACTGTCTTCCCTTGACAACTTTGTCAATATCTTTGAGATCATGTAAAAAGATCTATCCTGGACCCCTTCAGCATGACTGAAGAGCTATTTATACATTGTATTTAATATGTGTTTCAATGTAAAGTATATTATAAATCTTACTCACAAGAGCTTCCAGGGCTTGTCTCCTCTCCCTCCAGGTGAGAGGTGGCTGTGTTGGCTGTAAATCCATAGGCTCATTGTGACTGCTTTTCTGCGTCCCCATGTTACTGTTGAGTGGAATAGTTCCAACTAAAAGTGTAGAAAGTACCTCCCATCTCTTCCCTTCTAGCCTGGCAGTGTGCAAAGCTCTAGGAAAAGAGAATTTTAAAGGCAACTTATGGGCAGACTGCTGGATCAGTGGTTTGTCTGTTAGGCTACGGTACAAAAAAAAGTCGCAAGCATAGTCTTTCCATTAGTCAAACATAGACTAATGATGTAAAAAGAAAGGACTGTTTTCTGCTGTTATCAGCATATGATCTAAATGGTGAAGTCAAAGAGAAAATAGTCATAGCCCTTCAACACTGACTAGGCATTAAATCTCTGAATAGCATCAGTAAATGAGCGTTTTCCACTGCCAAACTCTCTCTGTTCCCTACAGATGCCCTGAGCAGGGCTCCAAATTGCCCTGTAGGATCTGCACTTCTGTAAATCACAGAGTATAAGCCACAGCACAGCAGCACCTGCTAGTCTCTATGAGCATAGCTTTTTTTTGCTGTATTCTCTACTGTTTTAATTCTCCAGCACAGTTGTGGCCCATGTAGTCCCTGCATGATTTGTTTGTGTTTGTATTTCTCCCAGTATTACAGAGCAGTATATTGGATTTGTGTGGCCAGGTTTTGAAAGTGAAGGGGCTAAAAGGGTGGCTTCTGGGAGAAGTCACTGGAAGGTTCCCCCATGCCTGATGGAGTCAATAGCAGCTGGCTCCAAGACAAAACTGCCCCTTGCCAAGGCTGAGCCCCTCAGTGATGGTCGTAGCACCTCTGGAATAATGTACTTGAGAAGGGCCAAAAACGAGCAGCAACTGCAGCCAGAGTGAGGAGTGAGATGTGAGAAACAAAACTCTGCAGACATCAGGCTCAGTGAAGGCAGGGAAGGAGGTGCTCCAGGTGCTGTAGCAGACATTCCCCTGGAGCCTGGGGTGAAGATCACAAAGAGGCAGCTGTGCCCCTGTAGCCTCTGGAAATCACAGTGGAACAGAGAATCAGAGAGTCATCTGTAGCCCATGGAGGATGCTACACTGATGGAAGCCCAAAGGAGGCTGTGATGCCATGGGAAGTCCACACTGAAGCAGACTCCTTGCAGGATATATGGCTCATGGAGAGAAGAGACCATGCTGGAGCAGATGCGCTTGCAGGACTTGTGACCCCACAGTAGATCCACACCAGAGCAGCCTGTTCCTGAAGGACTGCATCCCATGGAGGGATTCACACTAGAGCAGATGATGAAAAACTGCAGCACATGAGGACTAATGTTGGAAGAGTTTGTGGAGGACTGTCTCCTGTGGGAGAGATCCCACACTGGAGCAGCACAAGAATCCTTCCATCTCTCCCTGTCCTTAACCCAACCTATGAGCCTTCATTGTATTTTCTTTCCCCTGTCCAGCTGAGGAGATGAGTGATAGTTGCTTTGGTGGGCATTTGGCACCCAGCCACGAGCATACCACCACAAGCTGTTGCTGGGACTGATAAATGTAATATCTTCTGGTTCTAGTCTTTCCTAAACAAATATAAAGGGGATATTTCCAGCTTTAATTTAGACATAGACACTTCTACTAATACAATAGAAGCACGTTGCTGAAAGATTTAGACTTACAATGAATATACATTAGTTGTTATGGTTTGTGCCCAATGCACTCTCCCATAGATAATAATAACAGCACTAAGTGACTATAATCTCCTTTGGCTTCAAACTTTAGAAACATTAAAGGGTCTAAGGGAGATAACTGAAGAATAAACAACTGACTGCCAGATGGCTTCTGTTTACTTTAGTGAACTCGTGTTGTCTCTATAGGAAAGTGTTTGACAGGTCAAAAATATATTAAAATAAAAAAAAGGCCAAGTTACTACCTAAATATATATATATATATATACTCTTTTTCTACAAGGCAGAGCACAAATCTCCCATTATATTTGAGGGCATTTACCCACTGCCGCTTTTAGCAAGACCAATAGATAAAGCACCTTATCTGCAGCACCAAGGAACATTCTTGGACAATCTGTGCAGATGCCTTGACATCTGGCATGCATTTGTATTTATTTGTGATTTTAACTCAAAGACTGAGTATCTTAAAATCAGAAATGTTGACTGGAAGTGAGTTCTGGCAGTTTGGTAATTCACCTTCTCATGTGAAGTGGAATTTTCATGAGTTCTACACCAGGTCAGCCATGATGACTAAGAGTTTCCATTACAAATACTGAAAAAGATTATGAACCAATCAGTTTTATATTGGTAAGATACATCTGCTTTTATAAAAGCAAAATTTATTGAATAAAATTAAAATATATTTTCCAGAATTTTCACCAGTGTTGTCAAACTTCATAAAAATGAAAATTCAACTAAAATTAAAAATATTTTTCACATTTTTTAATTTAAAACCCCTTTTTTTTATCCATTTTGTTCTTAAGATTTATCAGTTGACTTTAACTGCAAATTCAATTTTTTTTTTACTTTTTCATAATGTCACATCATTTTGGCGATGTTTCCGTAGTGAAACATGAATTACAAAAGAAAAGCAGAAGAAGCTTTTTTCTTTTGATAAAATGGAACAGAAATTATGCAACCTACAAAAAAAAGCTGATGCTTTTGTTTTCAGTCCAAGGTTAACAACAGCAATATGAGACTATTCCCACCAAAAGGTGATAGAGGACACTCCACTGGTCAAGGAGTACATAGAATTTCCTTGGACATGTATCGTTACATAAAGATATTTCTTTCCCCATTTCTCAGCCTGCATTGCTTACCTTGATTTGACTTCCCATAATTTAAATAACATTTCATATCTTCAAAGCACTGTACATGCATTAACTAATTTCACTCATTAAAATTTGACACTGCTGTCTAATGACAAATTCCCAAACGCAGTGGATTTGAGAATTTTCTGTTAAGCATGCCTTGATAAGCCTCTTCAAGTATAGAGCTGTTAACTGTCTTTTGATGTTGTTAGATCTGTAACCCTTTGCTGGTTATATGCTTGCAGCTAATAAGGAGTTACAATGATTGCTGAGCTTCTGCTCTAGGAAAAGAGGCAGGATTTTCCTTTCCTTGGGGGAATTTCAATAACCCAAGCAAGCACTGCTTCATTTCAGTGTTTCAAACTCTCTGTGACAGCTTTGTCATGAAGATGTACAAGCTGCCTGATAGATGAGTTTGGGACCATATTTCTAGTGCTGCATGATAAACTTTTTCTGGATGCACAAATGGAGACACCTGGCATGTATTTACTTATTCAGTCAAGATATTAATGTCCTTTTCAGCAGCCATGCCCTACATGGCCAGCAGATGTTATCACAGATTGGCTCCACATTGGCTCCATGTATTTGTTTTAGAGGTGCTCCAGCCCTCTGGAGCACCTCTCCTCTCAAGACAAGCTAAGAGAGTTGGAGTTGTTCATCCTGGAGAGCAAAAGGCTCCAAGGAGACCTTATAACAGCCTTCCAATATCTAAAAGGGCTACCAGAGAACTGAGGAGGCATGTTTTACAGGGGCAGGTAGAGATAAGTCAAGGGGGAATGAGTTTAAAATGAAAGAGAGTAGATCTAAAATAGATATAAGGAAGTAACTTTTTACTGTGAGGGTGTCAAGGCACTGGAACAGCTTGCTCAGAGAAGCTATGGATGCCCCATCCCTGGAAGAGTTCAAGGCCAGGTTGTATGAGGCTTTTAGCATGAATCATCTAGTGGAAGTTGCTCCTGCCCAAGGCAGCGGGGATTGAACTAGATGGTCCTTCAGGTCCCCTCCAATCAGAGCATTCTGTGTTTCTTTATCATTGCTGGGATCACTTCTACATTTTTCCACTTTTCAGAGGCAGGTCTGAATGCCTCAGTCCAAAGGCAAATAAAACTGGTGATTGACTACAAGGAGGGAGTATTAGGACTCTGTGCCCTGAATGGCTCAAGGCCATAGGTCTGTCTGGATGTAGCCTAAATCAATCCCGGAGCACAAGATATTCCAAATATTGCAAAAAATGGAGGTGATTACCTGTTTGCCAAAGGAGATCAGTGGAGAGAGCAGACCATGAGTCCTAATTATTTTGATCTTCCCCAGTTTTAAAAATACAATTGAGCTAAAACCATCTGTTGAAGAGATCCAGGGGTGGGAAAAGGGTGCACAGGAATGACCATCAAGAAAGTGTTAAAGGGTCCTGACAAGTGTTTCAAATCTTGAAATTTCCCTTTCTGAAGAGCATTAGGTGGTTTGTTAGATGTACAGGTCTCTGCAGTAATATCGAGGCTGCTTTGTTTTTCTTTCTGACATACAAGGTAACAAACACTGAAAGTGTAAATCCCTCTTCTGAGCAGTAACACCCATTAAGCATTGATAATACGATCTGCACTGCAGAAACCTGACAGAGTGATAGGCTAAGTAATCATTAGTTGTAAACAATAATGTGCATAATAACAGTGAATCATCAGACAGAAAACAGAGCACTATTTAGTTCTAAAGATGAATTAGGACGATTTGCTTTGTGTATTAAATGAATTTCCCTGCAGTACTTCAGACTGCCTTGTTTTCATACCTTCAGCTGCATCTGCTCCTCCTGAGAGTTGCTGTAGTCACTTTACTGAGCTCCTGTTTTATAAACAGAGAAGTCATCTCTCTTACCCTGCCCTTACCAGCTTGTCTCAGCATATGCTGCTAGCTTTCACAGTTGACAGACACTCTGACAACTGGCAGTCTGTCTGTCAAGAAGATCCTAAAAGATGAAAGTGTTGAGTAGAAAGTTCAGTTCAGGATCATCTCCATGGCTTTAGGAGAATGTTTGCAGTAGAGATATTATAACAGAATGCTGATAAAATCATCAACTTTGCTTTCCTGCGAACATGAAATCTAATTTAAAGGAGTAGTATTTACTTTATAGAATGTTTAATTACCAAAAAATTGCATATTTTAAAAATCAATCTCTATCTTCCTTTCTCTGGGCCAAGCGCAGTCCTCACAGAAGACAAATAACCACCTCTCACTGTGCTGTGAGAAGTGGGCGCTCTGCCTCAAGGTGACCCTCCTAGATTTAACTCCCTCTCCCTCCTCTCCCAGTCTGGACACTTTGCCAGGTTGCTGTCACCTTCTTCTTGATTCTTCTCACCTTTCAGAACATTGTCTACTTTCCTCCTGCCTGGCTTATGTCAGGTGAGGAGCTGATCCAACGCCATCGCACCAGGCGCTGGCGCCGGGCCGAGCAATATTGTCCCTTTGCTGCTGGCAGGGGAGCAGGAGGAGAGGAGGCGGTGACCTGCCCTGCAGCGCTGACAGCAGGGGAGGGCTGCCAGTGGCAGGGCTGGGACGGTGCCAGGACCCTCGCTGGGACAGCGCTGGGTCTGCATTGTGAGACCTCTGCAGGAATAGAGCAACTTCACTGATATCCCTGACAAGCACTTACATTTTATTCTCCCAAGTGTAGTCCTTGAGTTTAGGAGCCGATGAAGCAGCTTTGTGCTGCTGTCACTGCTTCTAATTACCAGCTGTAATAAGGCTTCATCCTGATTTCTTCTCCTTGACTTCTAAAATGATCTTGTGACCTCCTGCGGGAGAGGGCTTTCCTCTCTGATAAGCCAGCAGCAAGGGCAAATCTACAGCACCTGTTTGAATATGAACCAGACTGGTTTATAGTAAGATATAAAGGCAGAATGTTATACAAAATGTTAATCCCAGAGAAATTAACGTTTAATACAAATAGATGATGCGAATGCTACGCAATCCTCTCCCTTATCTGTGGTTTATTTAAATTAACCATTGTAGGCAAATTTTGATCAAGAAGAAACATCTTTATATACTGCATACTACCCTCTTTTTTCTGAATATAGATTTGCTTAAATAAACCATTTGTCTTTGATAGTCATCTAAAGGACTTTTGATGCAGTCACCTTGTAAATCTGCAAACTGACAATGCTACACAACTTGTCCCAAGCTGTAGTGCACAAATCTTTAGATGACAGTAATTAACCCCTTTAAACTCTGTGCTGTTAGATTTTCAGAATTTTTCAAAGTGGCTTTTTTTCTTTCTTTCTCTGTGAGTTGATCCACAGAGTCACACCATTTACTTCAATTTTTTATATTATAAACCTGAAGGATAATTTAAATTAGCGCAAACCCTCCAAGACACGCCAATCAATTCCAAATGCCATCTGTCACAGTACACTCAGAGTGGAGGAGAGAAGAAAGCACCCACTGGTTCAGTTCCTCCATACTAACTGGCAGGTGCCTGACTGTCTGTCAGCAGCCCTGTGTTTTCCTGCCTTCTCAAGCTTAATAGGACAACAGTTGTCCTGATTAATCCTGGGATCCAAAGCACACTTTGTTAAAATTACATCCAAATCTAAGATTACACTTTCTCTTTTCAGAGCAGTCAGAGCAGCAAAATCTCTTAATTTTCCTTACCAAATTTAGAGGAGTAATTATCTTCTTATCTTTCCATTCTTTACAATTAAACATATAAATACATCTGCCTTGCAGTTTGTATGTGCACAATCCCTTTTTCAGCCTCAGAGCATCTAAACTTCTCATTTTGCTGTAAGGGTGAGGTCTGCTGCCCCAGAGTATCATTTACCTTTCTGCTTTTTTGTTTCCAAAACAAAAAGTGCTCAAGAATAATGGTTTGTGGTTTTTCTGTCTCCTAGTTTATTTTAGGTCTGCTGGGACAAGTAAGAAGGTGACTGGCTTTTTTGGTGGGGGAAAGTGGTGCACTTGTATAACAATAATTGTTTGAGTGCTGACATGCTTTGCTTTACCTCCATTCTCTCATTTGTACAGGCATTAGCTGTACACTTGGACACTTGTGCCATCACCAGTACCAAACACACCAAGAGTAGATTACTTGGCAGAGGTGGACCATACCTCAGCTCATCTCTTCCTGTCTGTAAACCAGACTGCATTTAGTGCCCTACTCCACAGAAACTTTTCTTCTTGTTCTTCCTCCTCTGCTATTAACCACTGCCACAGTAAATTTAATACTGCAGCTGGTTCTTCAGTGAGAGGAGCTTTTCCTAGATTTTCCAAATCCCTTCCTCATGATGTCTCTGGTCTCTAAGTGGACCCCACCAGCAAGGCATTTTTCTGCTATTTCCTGACTATTATTAAAGGACAAACTTATGAAACTCTTGTCATTTTTATCCCCAACTTTCCCTGGCCAGCTGTCTTTATTCAGTCACTCAAGTGATCTATGAATTTATTATCTTCATTCCCTCATGAAATTAGAAACTTCAAAATCCTTTCCATCTTCTCTGAAGCTTTGATGAGTGCTAATGATAAAAGCAGCATTCAGGCTGCTGGGATTTTGGCAAAAGCTGAGAGCACTGAAATGTCCTTTCTTAGCCTGAGATGGTTGCTCAGAGTGGGTGAATTGCTTGATCTCTTTTTTTCCCACAGGACCTTTTATCTAGGTGCTGGAAGGTTATGTATGTCCTATGCCTCTGAAGGCAGGCACAGGGAATAAAACTGTCTTCTTCCAAAGTCTTATCTACTTGCTAGAGAAAAACAGAACTATCACTGCAGTGTCAACAGATAAAGTCAGAGCTTCACTATACAAGGAGAAGAGGAAGAACTAGGTATTGTCCTTAACAGTTGCAAAAACAATAAGGCAAAGGAATGGTTAAGGAAAGGCTTATTAAACCTCTAAGAGGCTAAGCATTCCCTCTTCTGAGTTTTTATGGATATTTTGTGCCTGATGTCAACCAGATACTGTTTTCAAATATAAATATAAAATACAGTTATGCTGGAAATCTAGACAGCTATGGGTCATTAAACAACATATGTTCAGATGCACTGATGCCATGAAGCACCCACTTAGGGGATGAGATACAAGATCCAAACTAATTTTATATTTGATAAGAAGAATGTATGTTAAGAGTAGGCAAGTTGAAAACAGCATCCTTTTTTTACTAGTAGGGTTGTTTTTTTTTTCCTAAACAAATAATATCTATCTTCACTAGAGGAGCAAATGATACAAACTTTAAAAAATTATTTGTAGATTTCAATTTTTAGAATTTCATTACACAATAATAAAATATCTTAACTATATTAAATAACATTAAAAAAAATCTCCCTTGTAAACCTGTAGCTTCATTCAACTTAATATTAAGTGATACTAATTAATTAATATTATCCCACAATATTAAATTCTGTAGGTTTCAAAAGAAATTCTACAGAACGTACACCCTTATGGTTATTATCACTTCTGGAGGATTTTTTTGAGAAAATTCCTAATGACTATAGAAGCCCTCAGGAGTACACTTTGCAAATCCACATGGATATGAGTTTCATTATGGTTTGTACTCACTCCATACACTAAACAAATTACCCTCAATTTCTTTTCTTCTCAGGATGAATCTCAGTTGAAAAGATGAAATCAAAATTGTTTGTTCTTACCCTTTTGATTTCATTTTCCTTACACAAACACAAAATTAAAATTAAAAATTATCTTTGTGGAGTCTTGTTATATTCAGATTGATTTTCACTAACAGGTGCTTTACATTTCCATGGATAAAGTGTCCACCTCTACCTTTCTCATCCCATCTGAACTAGTTATCAAATTCTTCAGCAAGGTGTTCTCTGAGGGTAGGAACACCTATACATGTTACAGCAGGTCCCCTTCCCCTGAGTCAGAAAGTTCCTGCACAGCATTAATTCTCAGTAAGGAAAGTGCTGAAACAATCAAGTATAAACATTTGACAAAGGGATTATGATCTCTTTTTAGTACAGCCCTTTCTACGGAGACACTGCCTTTTCTTCAATTATTTAAAATTATTTTTCTTCATGTGCTTTTATTACACTGTAACATCCCCTCACTTCCTCTGCAGAATTCCTTTGTAATGTTTGAGAGGTCTAAAAAGGCTAACATCTATCAGCCACATATCAGGTTGATCGATGTCTTCCATGGTCTGCCATGAGCAGCCTACTTCTCTGCTCCAGGGCTGCACAGCAAGCTTCTCAACTCCAATCAACTCCAAAAGCTGCCTGTGCCTACTGGTGCTCAGAAACTCCACAAGCATGATGTAAAATATATTATCTGTAATCATGTAAATTTGTACAGTCAGAGAGTTGATTTTTACTTGCTTGGCAGGAGGCTTGCAACACTCCAAAGCTTTTAAATTGCTAGGTACGACTGCTGTGACATTTCAATTCAGCTGTGTTCATCCCAAATGATAGAACGACCATCTCTGACCTTTCACATGCACGTATATGCATAAAGCTCGGCAGTAAGTAAATGTTTGAAATCTCTCTGAGCACCAAAGGCAGCTTCTCCCTTGCATGTATATGTGCAAAGATTTGGAAAGTTTTCATTAATATTCTGCTGAAGTAAGCCTGTGAAATTTTACTGTTAGCAGTAGCACTCAGCCTCAGAGAAATAATAGGTGAAAGACAATATGTGTTATGCATTCACATCAAACCTTGACAGAAAAGCAAAGCATTATCTAGGGCTGTGCTCCTCACAAACGTTCATTCCCCTCACCCCTGGGCAGAGCTGCCAGGCTGATGTGGAGCTGAGTCACTTGTGGCCCACTCCTCAGCTGCATTATGCCAGCAAATGTCGGGCAGAGACCTGCATCCATACTGTGCCACTCCATTACTGCTGTCTTCATTCAGCTGGAGCCCAAAGTACATTCCCCAGAAGAGGAAAGTGCTAGCTAGGAGAAAAAAAATTTATGAAACATAAGGGCATCAGGCATGCAGCAAATGAACTGATTTAGTGCAGTTCCTAAGTAATCTCTTGCAAACGCAGATCCTCAGAGGTTCTGCCCGTTGATCAAAGCTTGTTCCTCTACCAAAAAACAGCATGTAAATAACGACTCATTTCCTCTTTCTGGCAGAAGGTTGAAGGGCACCTTTGAGACTTTTATCTATTAATGTACATAAATTTTCTGCTCACAGCCCCTCATAGGGTTTGATATAACAAAAAGTGACCAAAAATTCTGCCTTTCATGCTGCCCTCCATAACAAACACATCCTTTTCTTTAATGTGAGGAATTTACTTTTTTAAGGAATAAAATAAATGACGTTATAACCCTTGTATGGGAAGCGTCTGGTCCAAATCTCTTGACAATATGTCACACAGCTTAACAGAGCAACAAATCTGCAGCCTCCTCTGTGTGTGTGAATGAGACATGATCTTTGGATATGAAGAGAAGGGCCATCACAAACCCTCTTGCACCTCTCTAAAAGCCAAGTGAATTTCAATAGAGACTTTGTCAGCAAATACATTTTTGATTTATACCAGTGTTACTTCTCCTAGAACCTATGCTTACACATGAAGTGTGATGCACACCCAGGGGAGTCCCAATTATTTACTCTTGAATCACTAGAGAATAAAGCAGAAAATTACTTTCCTTGCCTGTAATATATTTTGACATAGCTCTCCAAAAAATCTTTAAAATCTTTTCCCATTCTACAATGACAAAAATCCTAGACTTCGAGATATTCTTACAGTATAAAGTAGACAAAAAACCCCCGTGACTGACCTTAAAATACCCAATGGTCCAATAGTTTTGAATAAAACAGACTTGGGATTGTTTCCTAAAAGTGTTAAGTGTTCCAAAGCTACAAAATCATTAACTTTCTGGTGAGTAATATTGTGTCTAATTTTTTTTTTTTTTTTTGTGAAAAAAAATAAAACATTAAAGCCAAACATGCTTTGGTTTTCAAGACTATTGATTTTCTGACATAAAAATAATTTTGAAAATAAATTTATGGCAAGATCACCAAAATAGAGCTCTTCAGAGCAAAATCCAAACAGAAAGTGAATTACAGTTCACCAGAATTTTCAACAGCAATAAAACTTGTGCACTGCAGTGGTATTTTGGAAAATCAGAACATGACCATCCAGGCAAATGTTTTTGTCATCTGTATTTCCTATTTAACATGTGAAAAATGTGCATTTTATCTAACTGCCATTTAGAATTTAGGATTATTACCTTGAATTCAGTAGATGAATTGAAAAAGTGACTGAGCATTGTCTGCCAGAAACAAGTACAAAAGGAACTCAAAGATCTCGTTTTAAAATATGAAGAGACTTTAGGTTGGCACTTCAGATAATTTTGCTGAGGTTGGGTCTCTTCTCTTCCAGTCCTCCTTGTCAAGGTTTTCATGGTAGTGAGCACCTAATGAAGGAGGAAGATGTTCAATAGTGATATTTCAGAATGACTACAAGGAGCTGTGAAAGCTCTAGATGCTCTAGAAAGCTTCATAAATGTTTCCTGATAAACTCTAAACCTCAGATGGAGAGTCCACTTTGTCACTCTTTTTACTAAGGCAAAAGACTAAAATGAAAAGGATGGCTGGCTACCCTCCTGCAGTCCTAAAACTCAGAAACTGCAGACAAGTACACGAGAGAAAAAAAAAAGTGAGGGCATTAAGACTATTTTGGAACCCAAGAGGAAGGTGAATCCATCCTTCCAAATTTTAGTAAAAATATGGTTAAAAACAAACTTTACCTTGTCTTAACTTATCATTTAGAATGACTAGTCTAATTAAACCATCTTGAACTGAACATATAGGAGCATGTTTAAGGCATTTATATTTCTTTTAGGTAGAATAACTGTGTACAGATGAAGCTAAGATCAAATAAATTCCATTGAATCAATGGAATAAACAAAAAATAAGCTTGGGTCCTTCCAAAATATCAGCTTCTACAGAACTAAAGGGGCAGCATCAAAAAACTCACAAACAGATGAAAAAACCCCAACCGCACCGCCCCCCCCGCCACCTCCAGACCCCGTAAAGCAAAACTTGACCCTCTCAAGACATAAATAAAAAAGGAATTAAGAAAATTATTTTTAAGGATGGATTGAAAGGAAAGAGAAATTAACAAATTATTGACTACAACTGTAATAATAAAAATAATCTCATTATTGTGGAGCTTTTGTTTGAAAAGTATCTAATAGTTGATGATAGCTTTGAAAAGGTGCATTTTTTTCTTATTTGTTGAGCAATTTTTATCAAGGTACTGTTTTTTGTGAATTCTGCCTATCAGCTGTGAGATTACTGCATCCAGGTTTGACCCCTCTTGGCCATACACTTTTTCTACATGGACATGAGAACAAAAGTTCTGTTTACATGAAGTTTTATGAAAGGTCATCATTGTGTTCTGACCATTTGCTCCCAGAGTTGATAGTCAAACCTTTATAAACATAACTAAGCAGCTGAAGAGATTACTGACACACCAAGACTCTCAGGAAAGTTTTTGGGCACTTTAAGGAGGAAAGCACTACTAACTAGCATAGATGTCAGCAGCTTGTCATGGAAGAGCTGCTAAATCACATCTATGAACATCCCTCTAAAACCTGCCCTGAACATGCTACACTAGAAAGAATACAGGAACACAAACATTTGTATAAGAGAAAAAAAATATATAAGCCGTATCTATTCCTCTGTAGCAGATTTCACATCTTCAAATATTTCTGCATGAGACTACATAAAAATTGCTGGGATAAAGGACTAGGAATAAAATTTACAGGGCTGAATCTACATGGTATAGTTGTGTTGTTGTCTTAAATGTTATAATAGACAATTAAGTATCTGTCTAATTTTTAATTCAGTATTTTTAAATTCTATTTTTATTTGTTTTAATATAGCTCATTGTTTTTTCTTGCAGTTAGGGCAAATTCTAACAATGATTAATAGCCACATAACACCAAGCTAAGCTAAAGGCAGATTTGATTTAATAATGTGTTCTTATTATTTTCACTTACATTTACATAGATAGAGATATTACTAATATTAAAACATTATATACTATAATAGCTAGATGTGCAAGTAATTGTATCATCTATATCATCTGGTTTTCAATTGAGTCATTTCTGTTATCTTCAGTGATCATCTGGAGGGCATATTAATCTTAAAAGCAATTTATTTCATTAAGTAGAGAACAACTGCTTTAAATGAGAGGAAACAGATTCAGAAACTAGTAAAAAAAGTGTGTGTGTTCCTGTTTCTGTTATTCAGTTGCATTGAAATTTTTTAATATTATTTTTGTAAATAAGATACCCACTAAGATAAAGTAGTCCTTTAAATGATGTTAAATTCATATGATTGATTAACTACCTCTGAAATGAAGCTAGCAAACCAGCATACAGCTGTACAAGTTAAACTAAATCAGACATTTTTACTTGCCTTGAATACTACTGACTAATATTACATAAATATTAAGGCATGGTACAAGGACAGCAACTCAGCCTCCTTCCCTGTCATGCGGGATTAGAACAAGATCAGTCTTTCAAGCATCCTTGATAACCTATAAACAATTCTTCTTCACAATTGTCATTGCACCCAGAGGTGAAAGATAAATTATTATTTCTACCAGGGCAGGAATAGTAGGAAGATCTTTTTAAATGATGTTATGAACATTCTTCACTTGATTGGGAATGATTGAGAGATAGGCTGATTCAAAGAGACTTCTTGTGTTGAATTTTATGAGATGGATAGTTCTGTGACTGCAGTAGGACAATGCTGACAGAATAACAACTGCAGACATTTCAATGTAAGTACAACAATGCACAGTTAAGTTGTGATCAATATATCTTTATTTCCTGGCAAGAACATATTTTTACTAGGTATGATTAGTGTCTAATCTACCTCCCACACCATAGTATACGTATAAAAAACTGATATCAAGCTGGAGAGAAGGAAAAAATAGACTGATAGTTGAGCATTATATTACAATTTTTGAGAATTTCAACATGAACCTGAAAGAGAAGTATTGAATGCAAGCATGAACAAAATACTTTTGTAAAAACTATGTTTCTTTACATTATTTCATCATGTGTTTGAATCAAAGTGCAGGCACTACTGGTCTGGATGTCTTGGGAAGAAATTCACACCTTTTGATTAACTTGGGGAAGGCAGATTACATGACCAGTTGATCTATTTGACTGACATTGACATTCATGCAAAAAAAAAAGGTCACCCTCCACCCCATTTGTGTTGAGATAAATTCAGTTTTCTTTACAACAGTCATACTGATTCCTTTTTTTTTTTTTTTTTAATTCCATCCAAACCTTGCCTTTTGATCTATGTAAACTGTCCACAACCTATCAAAAGCAGATGAACAGCATTATTGCTCATTTCTCTGTGTGAATTTGTAGTAGGTTGATACTGTCCAGAGGCCTGGCACCCAGCAAAGCCGCTCACTCACTCTGCTCTGTGAACTGGACAGACGAAAGAAAATGTAACAAATGGCTCATGAGTTAAGGACCAGAAGAGATCACTCATCAAATACCATCACAGGCAAAACAGGCTTAGCTTAGAAATATGCATTGAATTTATTACTGACAAAATCGGAGCAGGATAATGAGAAGTAAAATAAGCCCTTAAAAAGCCCTTTCCCACTACCCCTCCCTCCTTCCAGCTCTACCTTCTACCCCAATGGTGCCAGGACGGAGGGAATGGGGTCCTGCTCTGTTCATCACCCATGGCTTCTCCCACTGCTCAGAGAGAGGAGCTGTTCCCCTGCTGCCCTGTGGGGTCCCTCCCATGGCAGACAGGTCTCTGTGACCTTCTCCAACGTGGTTCCAACCTCATGAACAGCAGCTCCCTCTGAACTGCTGCCACCTGAGCCCATCCCTGGGCAAACAGCCCTTCCAAAACTGCTGGAGCATGGGTCACTCTTCCATGGGTGCAGCCCTCCAAGGACAGGCTGCTCCAGCCTGGGAGCAGGGCCCCTCACTCCTTGGGTCTCCCACGGCTTTACAGCCTCCTCTCAGGCACCCACCTGCTCCAGTGTGGGCCTCCATGGGCTGCAGGTGGATCTCTGCATCCCCATGGCCTCCATGGGCTGTAGGTGGATCTCTGCATCCCCATGGGCCTCCACGGGCTGTAGGTGGATCTCTGCATCCCTGTGGGCTCCATGGGCTGCAGGTGGATCTCTGCATCCCCATGGGCCTCCATGGGCTGCAGGTGGATCTCTGTATCCCTGTGGGCTCCATGGGCTGCAGGTGGATCTCTGCATCCTCCACAGGCTGCAGGTGGATCTCTGCATCCCTGTGGGCTCCATGGGCTGCAGGTGGATCTCTCCATCCCCATGGCCTCCATGGGCTGCAGGGGCACTGCTGCCTCACCCTGGTCTGCACCGTGGTCTGCACCACAGTCTCCACCATGGCCTGCAGAGGAATCCTGGCTCCAGTGCCCAGAGCATCTCCTCCTCCCCCTCCTTCACTGACCTGGGCGTCTGCAGGGTTGTTCTCCTCACATGTTCTCACCCTGCTCTTCTCTGGCCGCAGTTAAAGCTCTGAAATAACTTTTGTTCTTCTTTCTTCTTGTTATCACAGAAGTGTTACCACCATTCTTAACTGGCCCATCTTGGCCAGAGGCACATCCATCTTTGGAGCCATCAGGGACCAGTTGTGCCAGACATGATGGAAGCTTCCAGCGGCTCCTCACAGAAGCCACCACTGTAGTGCCCCCACTACCAAAATCGGACCTTGCAAACTCAATACAGTATTACACAAAGGGACGAGGCTATTCCAGTACAGAATCCTAGGGAGTTTGGAGGTAAGCATGTGCAAACACCATTTCTTCAGGGACAACATTTGTGTGCTGCTCTGGTCCAGGAGAGAAGCCTCCAAGACATCTGTATAACCACCATTGCCATTATTCAAGTCTGTCCTCATTCTCCATCTACTTCTGACTCTGAAAAAGTTCCTCAGCTTAAACCCATAGCTGAAATTCCTCTCAGAATTATGGTATTTTGGTGGCTTATTTTTTGTAAACCTACTTGCTATAGTTCAAGTATATTCTGCACCAGGTCCCAGACTGCACCACCCACCCAGCCATCCATGGTCTATCAGCCACTCTGTCCTAATTAATTGTTTCAAGTAGTACCAACCTTAACATTTTTTTTTTAAATTATCCGTAGTTTGGGAGGTTTTTGTTGCTTTTTTTTTTTTTCTTCAAGACAGGTCTTAATATGGAAGAATTCTGATTAATAAAAAGTAAAATATTCAGACTCCAGCAAATTATTTTCCTTCGGTTTTAGAACTTTCCAGGATATCTTTTTTAGAAACATGTTTAGATCTGTACTGACCAGAACAGGCTGTACTTTGCACTTATTAGTCAGATAGAAAAAACTGATAAGAACAGGAATTTGAGAATTTAAAAAGGAATTTGGTACACCCTTCCATTTTCTTCTTTTTTCTTCAAAATGAGAAGAAGCTGTTTTACATTTCTTATAAGATGCATTTGTTATTCATGTTTAGAGGAGTAAAGATCAAAAAAATGTGCTAAAACTTTTGGAGATCAAGCCCACTCCCAGCATGTTTTTCTTGGGTTACAGTGCTATATCTTCACCCACTTGATATCTACTGTGGGGAATGCCCTTTTGAAAGTGAGTATCTATTTTGAGAGAATAGCCATGGTTACAAAAAAGGTCCTAAATTTTGCATTCAATACAGCAAAATGGTCTTCCTTCAAAAGCAGATATGTGCAGTGACCTTCCTCCTGCAACACCACAGTCTTGTGGTTCCAACACTTTAAAAACATGACAGTAAGTATCTTAATATGGAGTATGGAGAGCCCGTAGCTCAAATTACTCGCTTGCGAATTCACATGCAACTACTCGAATTGTGCTAAAAAGATTTCCTCTCCTTCTGTCTACATTTAAACAAAGGCTCAGGTTAATGAAATGGGGAAACCTTGTGTGAAGTTCTGAATCAGGGACATAAGCTTTTGTATAAGAAGTACTGAACCCTTTTACAGGAATCCTTGGCTCCTTATACAGAGAAGTGCCTTGCTCAGACATCTGAAAGCACTTCTCTGTCCTCCTGCTTTGAAAGCCTAGGCACCTCACCTTGACTTAGCAAATTATGGCAAAGAGCCTTGCATTCAGAACATTGCCACATCTGTCACAGGCCCAAAACATGTCTGTGTCTATGCAGATCCTGGTCCTGAAGGTTTTTCCCTGAGACAGCTTCTATGCTTCTCTCTCTGTTACGTTACAGTCTTCATTACCCAGCTGAACTCCTACAGTTTCTTTGACTCTCTAAAGGCTATATTCTCCCTTCTGCTTAATTCAATATCGCTACACATTTGTCTTATACTCCCTGCTTTTAATTTTGAGGCACTTGGTGCTAAGAGATAAGCCTGTGGCAGATGTAATTATCCAGCAGCGTATTAGTCACTTGTTACTGCCACCTACCTGTCTCTTTCGTACTAGTGTTTCCACTGGGAAGAGAGAGATTGGAAAGCCTTTCATCTTCCTTATAATTATTTCTTCATTAAAATAGCTGTGTGGAAGCTAGACACAAAAATCAGAAGTTTGAATCTGACACTCATCAGTCCTGTAAATCAATAGATTTTAATTGCAGAAGCTACCTCATGTTTTATCGCTATTGCAGGCATCACCATGTTGACTTTTTAAACTGAAAACAACAAATATAGTCATCTAGTTTAGCCTTGGGCTTTTACTATTTACTGCACGCCTGTGCCTTCAGCTAGACCCAGACACATCTTTCAGTAATCCAAAGCTTAAAAAAGCTTGAAAAGACAGAGTATAACTGAAGTATAAGCTTTAGTGTTTAGTTTTTGTAATACTTTTGCTTCTGTTTCCTATTTGCAGTCTTTGCAGCTCTTTAGCAGTCTTTTTATCAGCTGTAACTGAAACTCACAGTGCATTTGGACAAATGGATGATGCATCTGAGAACCACTCACTGTCTTGCATCCAGAGCAGTGGAATGGATTAGTACAGATGGGTAAGCAAGCAGGTGAACCACCCTAGATCATAAGGATGCTTGGCAACACTGTACAGAGGCTTCCAAACACTTCTGTGTAGACTCCAGTTTACAATAATCACTGCATGACTGGCTGGACCTGAAATTATTCTCACAGTTGCTTCCTTGCATCAAGCTTGTTGCTTCACATGGGTTTACTACTTCCGATACAGCACTACTTGTGTGTTGGTTCCATTTTCCTCATTCTGCACTGGAAATAAAAAATTCTGCAAGCAAGTCTGATGCAAAGTGTTTCTGCAGAATTTCCCTCAGATATTCATGACCTCATTCACCTTCCTTCTGTGCCAGCCGGTGCTGAATCTGCAGTGGCTTTATGCAGCATCACTCTGGAGGCTCTGTGTCACTCTCAGAGCTCTCAGTAATGGGAATGAGTGCAGGGAGACCAGAGCCTGGTTTGTATGCAGCAGTTCAGGAGTTCCTGAATGGCCCAGTTATTGACTTGGGTTCCAAACTGGGCAAAGGGAATACTTCCAGACACACACACAGAGACTCATGTGGCACCACACTTGAGTTTAGAAGCCCAGCTCATAGAAATTGCCTCTGCACTGAGTAAGCGCACTGTCTTTGCAAGGACTAATGGAGTGATTAATCAGGAACCGGATAAATGACCCACAGATAATTCACAGTTGATTATAGTTTCTTTTATCTGCCTCTGCTCCTGGATTGAAATTTTATGTAATGCACAAGCCAAGAGTGTTTCTGCTAAATTCATAGTGGATATTTGCAATCAAGATCCCCTAACACAGCTTGGTATAAATGTTAGCTTTTGCTCAAGGGAGTATGGAAATGATGGGGTTATTGCAGGTCAGTATAAAATGAAAGGGTGTTAGACTAACAGCCCAGCTTCAGCCAAAGCTGACACTGAAATGTTTAAGATCCTGTTCATTGAAGGGAAATCTTGCTCTTTCGGGGATTACAATTTGAAGAGGTATGAACTTGTTTGGTTTTAAAAATGAGCCTCCAAGGTAGAAAAAGACAAAAAAGCTTCTTTATTTTGCAGTGGAAACACATTGAGAAAATGTGGTTTCAGTTGTGCAAAAACAATGGCATAAAAGGAAGGATATGGCTTATAAAGAACCTGTGCTCTCAGGTACCTTTGCAGCTCTTAATTATTTTGTCCCTTGACGTTAACTCAAACAAAGTTTCAACGGGTCCTACCTTTGCGATGTTGGAGCAGGACTGGTAGCCAACAAATTATTTTGAAAAATATCAGCACCTTAATTAGAAGCTTCTGTGAGAAGAAAAAATACTTTTTAAAATTAACTGCTAGTTTTATATAATTGCAAATAACTATACAGACTCCAAGAAGATGGCTCAGTTAAAGACCATGCTGTGCTAAACTACTACCATAAGGGGAACAACCTTTAGACATATTGTATTAATGTAGTAAATGAGGGTATAAAAGGTCTTTAGAGACTGAAAAAAACCCTATAAAAATTCACAAAAGAACTCAGGTTTGCAGCTGTGCCTATGAGCTGCTCAACAATATGTTTACTGTTTTATCACTCTTGTAGGCATTTGAAATGCCATGGTAACTATAATTTTATGGATAAACTTGCCCTAAATATCTGCTTTTATCTTCACCCAGCGTCAACTGCAGCCCAGAAGCTGGTAGACGTCTTACTGATTCTCATGGCCATTAATTATAGTGCTTTTCATCTTACATCTATAATCCAATCTGAAAGGTGACATCAAAATTCACCTATTCAAAGGAAAATAGAAAGTAGCTGTGCAGGAGGAGCCGCAGCTGACCACAGCATCTCACACCCAATGTGGGAAACCCATGTTCACACCCATAAAAAGCTACCTCTGACAATAGAAGTAGGTATCTCATCCCATTTTTCATATGTTGTCCCCATGACAGGAATTCATGGCCTTGTGGAGGTTCTCTCCCCAGGGCATGAGGACAGAAAGATGCAAATCTGTCTGAAGCTGGTATATTCTGAATGCTAAGGGGAAAAAAAGATTTGTGAGGAGTCCATCCTGAAACACCACAAAAGGTGGTGTATAAAAGATGTATATTTTCTACACAGGATCTGTGCAGTTCCCTTTCTAAATCACCTCATCTTACTGGATGTATGCATCATTTATACATACGTATTGGGTTGGGGTATTGCTGTAGGAACATCTAGACTCTAGTCCCAGTGATTGTGGGATTAGATTTTAGGGCATATGTACAGAAACAGCAGTCTTGGGCCCCTAGTGGACTCTGCAGTAGAGACTCTGGAAATTCCACTCACCCCAGTGTTAGGTGGATTATCAGAATTATCAGTTTGCCTCTACCTACCTAAATTCTATTTTGATCTTGTTTTAAAGGACTTAATGTCTTTCTTCATATAAAAGGCTGTGGAATTAAAAGACAGTGGGATTCGTGGATGAAGACAACTCTCTAAGAGTTGTGCAATTTGAGCTATTTTTGGAAATATGTCTTCAACTTGTCCATAAATGTCCCAGAAGAAGCTAGTGCTGTAGTCTTGTGGCAGAGAAACAGGAAGTGTTGAAGAGAAAAAGAAGTAATAAATACTCGATTTTTTAATCTACAAGCTTTTAACGCATTTACAGCAGTCGATTTCTTGCCCGTTCTACTCATGTTCTTATTAACTAAGCTGCAGTCCTTCTTGGAAGTAAATATTTTATTTTAATAGCACATACTACCACCTGCTGTAAGCAACAGAAATTACCTTTGCAATTTCAGAGCTTTTAAAGCTGCATTAGCCAGCCAACCTTAGATTTCAAATACTGTTAGATTGTTGGCATCTGTTTCTGATACTAATTTAATTAGCTATTCATCCAAATATTTTCTAACCCTGAAAGATTCGTAGTTATATATGATTTGTAATATGTGGGATTCAGAAGTCTCTAAGAAGAATGGAAATCTGGGAAACAGTTGTGTTGTAGATATGAAACTGATAATAAACTATTTAAGTAATAATTATGAAGATTAACTATTTCCAAATAGAGAAAAAATAATTCAGAAATTAGCAATTGATTCAAGGTGAGCAGATTTTTTTATAAAACCAAGACACAAAGGATGAAACATTCAGAATATTAATTATTAAAATATTTATCTTTTTTACCCAGTTGCCCATTTGACTCAAGGAAAGGCTAAGAAATGTGCAAGAAATCAAGATGTCTCTTTATTACTTGTTAGAATAAGAATATTTTTTGGGCAAGGTATACATTCTATATGGCTATTTTAGTATGTATTTCTCTGGGGGTTTTTCCTGGTATATTTGTCCAATTACAAACAAAAAGCTAATTATGAGTAAACAACTCTTTCGCCAAACCCTCAGCAGTGTAAATCCATCCAAGTACTATCAAGGCCTTGGCTTAGGCCGTTTTCACAATCTGGAAAATGGTTTGTTATGTCCACTCAAGATTTTAGAGGAAGAACAAAAAAAGATTGAGTCTAGGGTAGAGGAGAAAGAGGATGGAAAGAGGTTTGTGTTGTAGCTATAATTTGCATATGTATATGTAGTGTTTATGCTACATTAGAAAGTACAAGTGCAGAAGGGGATAATAAGAGAAGCCAAACACATTGTCCTGCAGAAAATCCAGTCTTTGTTCTAGCTTCTACAGCTTGCTTTTTTGTCAAAAACATCCAAATCGTCTTGTCCCTGCTGCCAGTCATTCCAGCACACAGCTGTCTTGCAGCCCGTAGCATTTTATCTCTTCTCAGTGCACACAGGGAGCCCAAATCCACACCAGCTGTGGGCTGCCAAGTGATGATGCAGAGCAGTCAGCCTCATGCTGAGATGGCCTTGGCTGAGCACATGTGCTGCACTGCTCTCTGGTTCTGGTGTTTCCATGGTGTAGGAGAGTTTTGCCTGGAATGCAGCAGGAGCCACCAGAAGCATAAGGACAGCAGGAGGTAATGGCAGCTCCCTCTAGATTCTCTTCTCCCCCAGTCCATGGCAGCAGACACTTTCCAACAGTGAATCCCAGCAATGAAAACACTTTTCTGCCAGCTGGTACATCTGGTGACATGGCCACATCAGCAAACTGGAGGGTACAGAGGAGTGTGTGAGATGTACACCCAGTTGGTGGCCTTGCAGCACATCTTACACTGAGGATGATGTAGGTCAGGCTGTGGGGAAATGGTTCTCCTGCTCCAAGTGTAACATGAGCACATATATAAGGGAAATTTGGGGCTAAGAGTAGTGCTAGAGCTGGGTACTTTTCGCACTGCAGGGCTAGAACACCAGTTCCTTCATCAGCACCTGCAGGTATTCTCTGAGATTTTGCAGTGTTTAGAGTATAGCTAAGGCAAAACCAGCATCTGGCCAAAAGCATGGAAAGGATTTCCCACCCCAGTGCAATCTACATCTTAGGCCATTGTGTGCTTTTTCACTACATATGCCAGTGACAGGAATATTAAAGTGCTAATATTAATATCAACAAGGAAAGTAAGTAATTATTTCTTTTCCTTTTTATTTATTTTGGGTTTATGACCACTGCTCTTGTCACTTGATTTTTTTTCCTTACTAATGTTATTTACTTCCACTGTTTTACCCATTAACCCCACCAAAATTGCTCCTCTTGCTCTTCTCTCCCTTTGTCCAGGTTGGGCAGCCACTGGACACATTTTCCTGACAATTTCAGGCCTCTCTTCAGGCATAGCCTCTACAAAATGCCTTCTTTCCACCCCCTAATATCACTGTTCTCTTTTTCTTCTTTTTTTCCCCATTATATTTATAGACTTCAAATCTTTCAGTCATAACCATTATCTTGCTAGATTTGATTGATTTCCTCATGGTTTAGTAACTCTCAAAGCTCCCTTTTTCTAACTGTTACAATGTCAAAACATTTTGCCATATGTTCATGCATCGCTCTCAAAAGCCCCATTGCTTTCCTCCTTAGAGCAGAGCCTTTCTGTATGAATACCACCTCCAGCAGCAGTGCTAGCATATGTCATCCCTGGAATGGCATTGGAACACACCTCACTTGGGACATGTCTATCCTGAACATTGTGGAAAACTGTACATGCTGCCTGGGATCCACTGCACCAGGAAATGTAAAGGTCTCTCCTTCCATCTGTTTGAGAACGGGGAGAGGCAAGGCTATTTCAGTTTGCTTTACTTGCATATTTCCTTCAGTGTCATGCTGTGAGTCATCCTTCAGTCAGAATTAGCTTAATAAATTGGAGTAAAGGAAGATTCAAGAAAGACTACAAGCAAAGGTCTTGCTGGGGGACTCCAGGTGATTTGTGCATCTTTTTACCTTCTGAGACAGTTCTGTCAATAAGAGGTTTTTTGTGGGAGAAGAAATTATGCCTGAAAATTTTAGTCTACCAAATTAAGTTAAGGAAACTTCTCATGCAGGATAAGATATAATGGAGTTGCTGGCCATGCCTCCCTTTCCTAGTCATTAATGACAATAATTCTTAACTTCCTGATCTTCTTTTGAAGCAATCTTTCCCCATTTCATTACTGACCTGTCCCTCTGGACAGGCTGGATAGATTGGCTGAGACCAACACCATGAAATTCAAGACCAGGTGATTAGACATTGGAACGGGCTGCCCAGGAAGGCAGAGGAATCATCCTCCCTGGAGATATTTATGGAAAGACTGGACATGGCACTCAGTGCCATGGTCTAGTTGACATGGTGGGGTTGGGTCTTAGGTTGGACTCAATAATCTCAGAGGTCTTTTCCAACCTAATTGATTCTGTCCCTAAATTAATTTCCTTCTTCTTTTCTATTCTCCCCTCTATCTTTAAAACACGTGTTTTTCAATGCTCTTTCTTATCTTAAACCTGAAGCCCAAAACTACTTTTTCCCTGAAGACCTGTCCCATATTTTGACTAACTTAATCTGGGAATCAACCACATGTTGTTCCAGGAAACAGCTAGTGCTACAAGCTCCACCGTACAAGTAAAAGATGCAACTATTAATTATTCAGGGTTTCTGAGTATGAAAAATAAAGACTCAAAAATGTCATTGTAAGATTCTCTTAAATTAAAAAAATAAATATTAAAAAGAGTTCCTGTAAAATAGTATCCCAGAAATACCAACATGTCCTTTGGGAGATGAAAATTAAGAAAACCCCACTTCTTTCTACTTTCATGATTGTCTCTGTCTTACTCTAAATAATCCCTGCCTCTCTGGAGGGATGCCATACCTCTTTAACTATATAGGCCATTTCTTGTCATCTTGGTGTCACTTAAGAACTATGATGTTTGTGGAGACATTTCTTGTCTTGAAGTATTTTCCTTCTCTTTCTGCTCTTCTTACATGTGTCATAATTTTTCAGGAATGTTTATGTAGGTGCTTCATAAATTCAATATTTTCATATTTCCGGGTACATGAGTTTGATAACACGGCAGTGGCTGTGTATATACTTCTAAAGCAAGGAGCCCTTCCTTCATTTTCAGACATATATACAGTGTATATATACAAGATTAGTCAAGAGAATCTCTCATCATTACATTCTTTCCATCCAAATATTTTTATTTTACCTTGTATTTTGTTTTGGTTTAGTCAAAACAGAGTGGCAAATAGACTGCATTTCAGTTTCATTGCTGCTGTCTCTCTTCTGCTAAACTCTGCGGGTTGTCTCCTAAAATACTGTCTGACAAGGAAATTGTTTCCACACTGTTTTGTGCTCTCACCCACAGAATCTCTCAACCAAATCCACCAAAAATTTGCTCTGCTGTAAACAAAACAAGATTGTTTGATCACAGCTAGTATAAAATAGTACCATCCAATCAAAGTCAAACTGTACCAGGTTGATTTCTGTTAGTTAAAAGGTTGGCTCAAAATGTCACTTGTGTATAAAGATGTCCAGAATAAACTGTGTCATATCAGATGTGAAAACTAAAATTTAAATTTAAATTTTAATCCAATCCTACTCATACTTAAATACAAGCCTTTTAAAAACAAATTCAAAAATACATGAGTCAGTAAAACCACTTCCCCACTTAAAATGAACCATATTTTGAAGCAGTTGGCAGGATAAGAGCAATGAAAATGATACAAGCCAAAGCACTGAATTCCTTTGGCTTTTTTGATGGCCTTTGATTTTTCATCTACTATGAGGATGACACGTGAACAAAACTGTTTGCTCTTGATGAACTGACACAGAGTTTTTTGCCTGTCTTGATTTGACTTAGCACAAAGAGCAAATACATTTTCAGCAATAAAAGAAAAATATACCTCGGAAAATAGAAAACATAAAAGGTTAATTATTACTGCAGATGCACTGCTTCTTCACTGATGATATCACCAGAATAAAAGTGATGCTTTTGCCAAGTCAGCCCTTTGATACAAACCAACATCCTTCTAATTTCAAAGACATATTTATACAAACATACAGGACCACACAGAACATGATTATCCAGATATATTTCTCTTGTCTTTTGCTTTTCCTTTTCTTAAAAGGTCGTTTCTATAAATGCAGTCATTTAGCTTTCTGCATGTCATGAGGGTAAATGTAAATTTTAATTCTAGATTTATATTTCAAATATTCTGCAACTCTTTCTGCACATTAGTAAT
The DNA here is from genome assembly GCA_013400215.1 of Cisticola juncidis. Lineage (NCBI taxonomy): Eukaryota > Metazoa > Chordata > Aves > Passeriformes > Cisticolidae > Cisticola > Cisticola juncidis. Next base: position 929,519 of record VXBR01006352.1, on the reverse strand, counting down.
AGTCACATGGGGCTTCTCACCAAATACATCTTGAAAGCTCTGAGTACCTGTAATACCTCTCTTACCACTCATACAAGCATAAGGAAACAAAATTATACACAGGTGCATACAGAAAAAGGATTATTTTTTTCTATTTTGGCTATGAAGGAGGCATGACACATTAAGCAAGGATGTGAGCGTGCCTGAGAGGTCACCTACCTCCAGGGCTTAGACACAGAACTCTAGGCTACCCAAAGGCATTTCCATCCAGTTAAAATGTACAGGTGGAACATCTTCTGGAGGAGGACACCAGTTTAATATATGTATACCTATATATGCATATATACAAACCTAACTTGTATGTACAAGGTACATAAGTGTGTGTGAATATATAAATATACATACACAGTGACAAATTAATCCATTAGCTTTGTGTTGTTTTAGGATGCTGAGGAATACTTGTGAAGTATTGTTTTTGCACTCTGCATTAAGCTGTTACTGGATGAAATATAAAACCAGCTCATGAAGCAGAGCTGGCAATGCAGTGCTCCTGCACATCTTCTACAGGTAAGTTAAAGAATGCCCACAGTGTATCAAGGCCTTCAGCCTGCTCACCTGTGTTTCCTCTGGAAAGCTGGCACAAGTGTACCTGCAGCCTCTCAGCCACAGGATATTTAACACAGGCCACCCACATCCTGCATGTTAACATTTGTTACAACAGCAGCCAGCATCAGGTTAAAGAAACAGCAAATTTCATTGCACACCAGGCTGAACCGCAGCAGCAGGTTTGCTGTGAAGTGATAACTGAGTTGAGTCCTCGTGGAGCCGTGGATGGAATATTATCAGCCTTCATCACCAACAGTGCTCAGTGCTGTGAAAAATGATATGATGCTCTTCATATTCAGAAGCAGGAGACAAAATGAGTTTTTTAAGATAAGGTACTAAGGAGCTCAGAATCATAGAATCACAGAACAGTTTTGTTGGAAGCTATCTAGTCCAACCTCCCTGCAATGAACAATGAATATTTTCAAGTAGATCACCGTTGCTCAGAGCCCAGCCCAACCCGACCTTGAATGTTACCAGGGATAACTTACAAAGCTTTAGTAGCTTCTGGTAGCAATTAGAGAGGTCTTGTAGATGTTAATTAGAAGTCTAAACTCTGCCGAAGGTGTGTTTGTATCAGCTAAATCCTATTTTTGCAACTTTAACAAAAGGAAGATAACAAAGGATTTTATGACAAAGCAGTTAGAAAACAAGAATGATACAAGGTGAAAATTCTCACACCATTGGAACTACTACAAATTAGGAGGTAAAGACCAGCCTATGCAAGCTGATTGGTATCTCTTGAACATGTATTTTCTCATTAGATTTTTCACTCCAGTGGTGTCATAGCTCATACTCTGATCTTGTTCACTTCTGCACTTGGGATTGCTGACTGATGATTCAAGAACTGAGGACTGAATACTTCATTTATGTAACCTTTACAGAGCCTGGGTAATTTCAAAAACATAGAGTAATATCTTTGCTTTATTTTTGTGCTCAGGAAGTTAAAGTTATGTTACCTCAGCAGAATTTTTTCAGTTATATGTCAGCTGAATTTTCATGTAGAAATGTATTCCCTAAGTTGAGTGATCATAAGACTTTAAATGTCAACTCAGTATTCATGAGGAGTCTTATGTCTGCATTAAGAGCCAGCTGCTGTGAGTGATATTAGGTTACAGAGCACAAGAACAGCCAGCCAAAAACCAAAAAAAATCCAAAGTCATTTCTTGATTTGATTGTTATTCACTTTTAAGTGCTTTCATTCAACTCTGATTGCTGTAGAATTTGTCTGCTTTATGAGTGTCTTTAAAAGGGGACATTGATGTTTTATGCTGTCTTAAGTGCTAACAATCATCACTGCTAATGAACACAGACTCATTAATGTCTAAATCATTCACAGCACAAGGGTGTTTCTTTCCCTCTTCAGTTTGGTTTTCCTGGGACAATTAATATTAGCTACTACATCTGTTTCCAATACCATACATGAATTTTAGTTTATCCTTTGGATTACAACACTAAGTTTTTCACTGTAAAGGTAGAATTTTTTATTCAGGAGAAGAATTTTTAGAAACCCCTCTCTATCCATAGAAATATACACTTTTATTTTAAATTTTTGTTTAATTTTCACATCTATAACTCACAGCTCTTTTAACTATTCCCTAAATGAAAGCTGACATTATTTTAGTATAAATAACATTACACTGTGAACCATTAAGGAACCAGATATACCTCTTGGGCACAGGACTATTAAAACTGACACATTACACAATGACATTATCAAATCATATGGGAAAAAGTTAAAGAAGAAATTGTATAATCATACCTGGTTTTATATTTAGATTTTACGTTTTGAATCCTGAAGAACAAAGCTTTCTTTAAAAATGCTTTTTGGTGCCATATTACAGCACTGCCAAAGACTTGGACTGAATCACAGCCCTAAAATTTATAAGGAAGATACTTCAGTGTCCTGAGGAAAATGAATACTCTAATACTGCATTACCAACAAAAATATAAAATTAATAGTTTTCTTGTATGGTTGGATAGTGCAGAAAGCCTTCATGCCATATTCTATCCAGTAACTCTAGTGAAGCACTGGGATACCACCTAAACCAAATCATAATTGAATCACACCATTTTGTTGGGAATTTCTATTGGTTATCAAATCACTTTCCCTATGCTCTGAGTTGGCAGTTATGTAGTTTATAGAACTAAAAGGAACAATCTGTGGAACAGTTTTTTGTCTATCAGTCCCCTTTCCTCATATCAGGCTTCTTCTGTTCAGGTAGAAAATTCCTTCTTATGTGAGTACTCTCCTTTTATTTCCATTCTGTTTAGATTGGCTGAATATTTGTAAAAAAGATGTCATAGCATTGTATTTTTAGTATCTTTCTCACTAAATAAAAAAATGATAACCAGCACCATATTACAGAAGACAGTAACACAGCAGAAGTTGGCTAAGTTCTGAGAGTCTGACTAAACAACACAAATAAAAATCTTGGCATTGATGCACACCAGGAGTGGTGGGCATCAGGATATACATCACACACTGCAGCAATGCTGAACATACAGAGTTCTCTGAGCAGCAGAACCAAATGAGAGTGGTTTCAAAGTGTTTTACAGATTAGTGATTAGATACTTGGATGCCTAATGAAGTATGGATGTGATTGGGCATTCACTGTTCCCTCTTCATGTGAGCACTAAGCAGCAGACTGGAGCAGGAGAGGCAGTGTCACAACCTAAGAAGCTTGTGTTCCTGTTTCTGTGCCTTGGGGGTATTGACTTCCTGAAAAATTGAGAAAACTGGGAGAAGATCTTTTGGCACGTGAAATATTTTCTTTCTAGTATAGGTACACAGGCTCTTTACCTCATAAAGGTCATTACCACCTTCTCTTCTCAACCATCTCCCATATGGAGCTTGGGCAGAGAGAGAGAATTACCACTATTTCTTTGTGAAATTTGGATAGAACTGGCCCGTTGTTTCAGAAGTTAGTATTCATTCAGGCATTCACACTTTGATTACTCAATGTTTGTTCTTTTCAGGCAGCTTGACTGAAAATCTGAAGGGGGGGGAATAGAACAAGTAAATAATCTGCTTGCCAAGTAAAAAAGTCTGACTCCTAACAAGCTGCAGTTCCCTTCATTTTGCCTCTGACTTCTACCTTTATGGTTAACATAAAATTCTCATAGGAAGAAAAGAAAAGAAAAGAAAAGAAAAGAAAAGAAAAGAAAAGAAAAGAAAAGAAAAGGAGCAAGTCTCTGGAAAGACAATTTTACTACACACAGCACTTAATGCATGCAGCTCCTCTCGGAATTCAAAATAAGTGTCTTGAAAGTTCCATTAAATATATATATATATATATACATGTATGTATGTATGTATGTTTTATGAATGTTTCTCCTTTATACATCTTTTCCTCCCTCACAGGATTTCAGCTGACTGTGTTTCAAGAATCCGAGGCTTATCTCTGGTAGAGAAACCTGGCTCAGACTTCTGAGGAAATTGCTATGTTGGAAGAAAGAGATGTGACAACATCTCCAGAGTGGAACCATGTGAGATAAAAAAGGTAAAGTTAACGGTGGAGGTTGAATTATTAAAACTGAGTCTGTCAGTGATTCAAATATTCTGAAGGAAGAAATGCCAACATGGAAAAGAAAAGAAGAAAGAGAACTCAGGAAGAGAGGAAATCCAAGGAGCATCAAGGGCCAACCTTGGTGCCTTTACCTGACTCAGGATGTTCTTGACCTCACCTCATTATTGATCCCCAGCTCTCTCTCCCTGGAGTCTCTGAGTGTCACATGGGAAGAGCTGAAGGCTAAGCACAGTAACATTTAACCTAGCTCTTTATTAGGTAGCTAACATCTATACATGCCAAGCAATGAATAAATGTATTATGCTGTCATAGTCTCTGCAAATTGCTAAAGGTGTCCAAAGTGTTACAAACAGTTAGATCAACTGGGTACATCAAACAGGTAATGATTCAGCCGTGGTGAGTTTCTGTGGATGCCACCAAAACCCAAACAGACCAAAAGCAATTGGTGGCAGAGCTTGGACAGGGAGAGAATTTTGAGGTGTAACTTCAAAGAGAAAAGGAGTTAAATGATCTGTGCTTGGCACTGCATGGTCCAGTCTTTGGAATCTGGCTGTTGAAGGGGAAGGTCTAACTGTGACTGCTCAGCAGGGTAATTTGTGGCCACCTAATGATCTAGAATGCAAGGCTATAAGGCCTAACTGCAAGAAAGGGTTAACCCTCTGGAAGCAAGAATGCCAGGGACAGATGGACTTCTTGCTAGGGAATAAAGGTTCCCTGAGTGATGAAATGAGAAAAAAAACTCAGCATATCCTGGAATGGGAATTCAAGGGTGTAAGCTTAGGGATGACCTCTGGACAGCAGAGCTGGGCTGAGGAGCCAGACCCACAGCTGGGCTGGGGGGCTACATGCAACCACTATCAGGCTTAGTGCTGATGCAAGAGTTCATAAGGCATCTGCTTATGACATATCTATGGAGACTCCATGTGGAACTGCATACACTGGTAGAACTCTGACCAATGCATTACTCGTTAAACGTTTAAACGTTTAACGTTAAACATTGAACATTAAACATCTCTTTTATATTTAAGCACATGTAAGTGCTTAACTGAATTCCAGTGGTACCATAAAAATTCCTCAACACTGTATATATTCCATTTTCAGACTGGACTCCTGTACCTTTTAACTTTCCCTAATCATTCAAAAGAAATACGGTAGCTGACAGGTAAGCTATTGTCCTAAAACCAAAACTGTGACCTGACACTTAGGAAATTTATAGGTATTTTCAATCAGCAGAACTCTGGTGTGTGAAGTCTCTCTCTTTTATTTGGAGACTTTAATAGAAATGCAGTATCCACATCAGCACAAGACTTCTCATTACATCCTGTGGATTAATGGCTGAGGAATTTATATGGATTGCTGTATCAGTTCCTATGATGATTTTTCAGTGATGTCAAACAAACAGCTTTGAGAGCAGTGACTGAAACTTCCCATGGCAAATAGTTCATTTGTGAATCCAGGTTAAAAAGCCATTCAAAAAACTGGATATTTACCAGTCCTTTTCAAAAAATAGTTTCTGTTCACCCAGCTTCAGGAAGAATTCAAGCTCTGAGCCAGCCTTGCCTTAGATATCTAAATTTGGAGGAAAAAAGAAAGAAGTAAATTTCTTTCCATTAATGAGATTTTTCTTTGCCCTTAACACTGTGTTCAGATGCAATTATTAAAATTATTAGAGATGTCACTGAAGTAAGGTGCAAATGAGACCATATGCTGAAGTCAATAATACATATTTTTATTTAACAGAGAGACAGATAGATATAGAGGTAGAAAGAAATAGGGAAAAAGAAAGACAAAGAATAAGAGTAGAAAAGTCTATAGTCATGCCCTGTTGGATCCTGCCACAAGACTTGATTGTTGCAACTTCTGTTGGTCAAAGCAATGGTCACTGTCTTGATCTGTCAGGAGTGGGGGAAACCCACAAACCAACATGCACTGGGTTTATATGTGCTCAGATTCAGGTGGGAACGCACAGGTACCTTCCCTGGGGCGTGAAGGTAGTATTTCTGGAGTTTCACACTGGAGAACGCAATTCAGAAGGGGCAAATACCTTCAGGCTACTTGTGAATGTCCAGATACTTCTCCAGAGGGGAGTCTTCATACCTGAGCCATTATGTAAAGGAGGACACTGGCATGACAAAAAGCACTATCCTGCCTCATGGGATTTGCCTCTTACCAGCCCTCTCCCTTATTCAACGCCCAGCTGTAACCTCCTGTGATGAGTATGCACTGCCCTCTGCAACTGGGCAGTTAAGAGGCCAATGGTTTGAGTTATTAACCTGCCCAGTTTCTCACACAGTGTTTCACTCAGTTTGGAGTTTCTAGAGACCTGTTTTTGTGTAATGGTCCATTAGTCAGAGAATCAGGCAGTGGGATGTTTCCGTACAATACAACAGTAGCATAGTCCTCCCATTCCTGAGAAACGCTCCAATCACAGATTGTAAATAAAGTAGGTGGAATATATACAAGGGTGAAAGCTCTTTTACCTGTTGTCCCAAAACATGGATCATGCATGATTAAGAATATCAAGGAGAAAGAAGTGTGAAAAGTAAAATCCCATGTCTGTGGGACAGATTTAGAAAAGCTTTCTACGTCTGAATTTCTGGGGTATATGTTGAGCATTTTACAGAGAACTCCTGGGAAGAGGACCCACTTCATCTTAGAAAGTCTTCACAGAGCACTAAGCTTACAGCTGCAGTGAACAGGCTGGACACCCAAATAAGTGATCTGCGTGATACCATGGAAGTGAGGGAAGTTTTGTATAAGTAACTGGAGACAGGCAGACCTGATTTCTCTCTGCAGATCTCCAGAGGCTGTTTAGCAAATTTAGGCAGTTCTGCTTTGAAGGTAGATGTGCAAAATGTTGATGGGTCAAGGTTTAAGTTAGAAGGATATATTGGCAAAACTGATTTCTTCCTTATGACCATCTTGAACCTGCTTACAGTATATTCATGCATATAAAACAGCCAGTCCAGTTTATTTGTCTTATACACAGAAATTATTTCACACCATTTTCAGCACAGCACACAACTGCTTAATGCTGGTGCATAAACTTCTTTATTTGCATTTAACTAACTTCCAAGTCGTCCTGATAAACATATTAATTGAAATAGCTTGTCTTCCTCTTTCAACAGCATTTAAAACAAGATCTAGCACAGGATTATGCAGGGTGCAATCCCACCTAGAAGGAGGATAAAGTGAAGGATAGAAGAGAGGCTGGGGTTTGAGGTGATTGTGGTGTGGAGTGGGAAATTAGGCTGACTAATAATGCAAAGGCTGTTCCTGCTTGAATACTGATGAGCCAAGTTATCTATGCTGGCCACCTGCCTAAGTATTTATTTCCTGCCAATGTTTGATTGCCTGTGCTGATCTTCGGGGAACTGTTATTGTGTGAATGCTGCTAAATGATTTTAATCTTTATTTTAATTCCTGTAAGCTTTTAATATAATTGTAAAAGATAATATGTGATTTGTGTGTTGTCTGATGGCTAAAACCTTTGTGTGGTAATAAATGAGTATTGAAATTCCCTATGGAAATTCTGGAATATAGCCAAAGGCTAGATAACCGTAGGTGAACAGCAGCAAAGTGTTGCCACTGCCCTTGCTGCAGATGCACAGAGAACACTTTGGTTATGTCAACATTGCACTCTTTATCTCTCCTCAGCCTTTAAGAGGGAGCTGGAGGTCTCTTTTCTTGGCCTCTGTGCACTCATTTTGTTCTGACATTACCTATAACTGCATGGCCAATCATGAACTCTTACTTGTCTTCTCACAAGTTCAAATTCCCGCAGCAGAGCTGTGCCTGTGCTCAGGGACCACAAAACCCAGCCACCTCCCCATGTTTCTTGTCTGCTCCTGAACATAATCCAGGACATAACATATATTTTCCATGGTCTCAAGGATCTTCTTCCTGTCAGATGCTCAACTTAGGCTCAATTCCTCATCCTGACTAGACAGATAGGTGGCACAGGCCTGCCACTACTGTTGTCCATAGTGCAGCTTGGTCTGGACCAAATAGCATTCTCCAAAACAGTGATGAAGCACCAGCCAGGATGACCTGACCTAGGCTAAGAGTATAGCTTTTACATGACCAGACTATTTTAAGAAGTGAGAACTTTTGTTGTACTTATGAGGAACAACTGGTGGTGGTTTGCAATATAGTTTAAAGAACTGGAACTGGGAACCACTTCTGTCTGGAGTAGGCAGCAGAATGCAAGAAATGGTCTGTGCTGAGTCCTGGGAACTTCTTGTTTCTACTGACCAAGTGAAACTTCCACAGTCCATTTTCTGAAAAGGGAGGAAGAGGTCTGTGTGTAAGGCAGTCATGCCAGTGACTGTGCAGATGTGTTGGCCTGGGACAGTCTGTAGGTACAAATTCTGTGACTCTGTCACAAATTCCTCCTCTCTAGCCTTCCTATCCACTTCTGTTATCTCTAAAAACATTCCTCAGCATTGCTAAAGATGAAGGAATAATAAGAGGTGAGGGCAGAAGAGAGCCATCCTAATCATCACATATCTCTCAATATTTATACATATATTTAGATGTGTGTGCACACACATACATATATATACACTCTATATGTGTGTGCACATTTACACATGCTCTAGCAGCTTTTGGCTACTCTGATTTAGAAATCTTCCTCTCCTCCATGCAATTCCTGGAACTCACTCACATGCTGGACAGACAATCATGCAGTTGTGAAAGTCCAGAGCAGGGTCACGACTGAGCCACAGTCCATCCCTGCAGCCAAAACATGGGCCAAGGGTTCAGCACCCCAAACAAACCACAGAATTGTGTAAGTCAGACCAGAATTCATAAACAAAGACAAGCCAGTACAAAGCATGTAATTCTAAAAGCATTCTGCACTGAGAGCAAATGTAAGCAGGATTTTGGAAAGCTTGAACCAGCCATGTCTTCCAAAAACACAGGTGAGGAAGGCAGGTTATCCAAAACACATGCAGCAGAATATTTCTCCTGCACCATTACGTATTAAGACTCAGGTATCTTCCTAGAGGTAAAATGTTTCTTTATATCTCCCAGTCACTAAAAAAAAGTTAAGTATTTCAGCCTTAAAAATTTAAATATTATCTGTACTGCACCTTAGATGGCTTTGCTGAGTGTCTGCCAGGAATCTGTATGAGATCTGCATGCAGCAGTCGTTCTGTTTATAGAGCTCTCCATCATCAAACATCAGAATTTAGATAATTGATATAGAAAAAAAATTATTCTCAAGTTACCACAGAATTCAGAGGGGGAAAAAAAGAGTACAATTGTGGTTTTTTCTTAACTGCCTTTTATTTATTAACTTTGTAAATGCAGGTGACCTCACTGCTCTGCCCTGGTTGCTGCTATAGCAGTGTCTGGCAGTCTACTCCAGCACCTGCTATGTTTCAGTTACAGAGAGATATAATCAGCAAAACTGGCTATCCTGTTTATTTCTCTTCTCTTCATACAAGAGACCTGAACAATGTGATACCTATCATCTTCATATTTACTTTTGCCTTGAATAGTAATTTTTTATTACTCTAATAGCACTCGGAGATTTTAGGTAAAATAAAAATTAAAAACAAAACAAAAACCACTAAACAAACAAGCCCCCTAAAACAAAACAAAACAAAAACAAACAAAAAACCACAAAACCCCACCCAAATCCGAGATGTATTTAACTATGTTTGGTATAATGATATGAGAACATGTTTACAGGGCAGACTGAAGCATAAGAGACAGAGAGGTATGCAAACTACCTTTAAACTGTATGTATAAATTCATTCCACTTTGACAGCACACAGGTCTGACATATAAAATCTATAATACACTAGTCAAAAGAGGACGGACAACTCTAGAGAGAAGCTGTGGGAGATCGAGAAGGAAAAAAGCAACCACAAGGCTTTAGCTGGGACTAGCTGTGTTACACATGTACTTGCTGTCTTTTACTTGAACACACATATTTATGCACAGACAGGAACTCCTACCCAACTGCCTTTGAGCTGACAGTTATTGTATTACTGCAGGTATAAGATGTGCAGGCTAAAATCCTGGATTTCAGAGAACACATTGACTCTGCTTGCCGCTGTTGCTGCCATAGCAAAGTCTGCTGAGGCTGTAGCATCTTAGCTGCAGGAGGAAGCTTCCAAGTGCAAGAACGTGGAGAAATCCTACCTTCTCCTTGGATCTGAAGGGTTTATGTTTGTCAAGTCTAGCATCACAAGAAAGAAGCTGTTACTTTAGCACTCCCAAATGAAGACTGGGCAACCAGATGAAAGTGGTTAAATTAATGGAGCCTGTTTTCACTTTCACAATTGGTACAGTTATGTATCACCTCAAATCGAAAACCAGCTGTTCTGTTCTCTCAGATATGGCTAATATGTAAACATTTATACACAGCATTTAGCTCTTTCTACTGCTCAGGAGACTGAACAACCTTGATGTTAATGTTCATTGTAATTCAATTTGGTTTATGCTTTGGGTTTTCTTGGTTTGCTTTGTTTTTTCCTTCAGTTTGATTTGTAGCTTTAAAAGTCATGTTGATAAAGAGAGTTAGCTATACTAATATCTATCATCCTACAAATTAAAAAAAAATCCAGTAAATTTGCAATGTATATGTCACTACTTGACACTTGGACCATTCACAAGACACCTAAAATCAGAATGGGAAATTTAGTTCAGACCTGATTCAGAGAACAACTAAGGCTGGATGGCACCTCTTGAGATGATCTAGTCCAACACTGTCCAGTTGAAGGGTCAGGTGGAGCAAGCTGTAGCCGACTGCATATTGACTGTCACCAAGGATGGAGATTCCATAACCCCTCTGAGCAACCTGTTCGTGTTTCACCACCCTTACAGTAAGAATTTTCCTAGTTTTAAGCAAAAGTTCCTGTTCCATTTTGTGCCCATTGCCTCTTGTCTTTTACCTCGGCTGGTGATGACAACTCTTCAAGCCTGGCATTTAAACCAGCTTTCAGTCCATTTCTCTGTCCATTCATTTAGCCCAACTTCATTAGCTGTCTATGAAAATATTACAGGGAAGTGTCCTAAGGCTTCCAAAAGTTGAGAAAAACAACATATAGAGATCTGCTTTTCTCCATCAAGCTGGTCTTGCACCATAACAAAACACAAAATGCTAGACAAATTACAAAAATTTAAATTAGAACCATATATACTTCTATAAGAAATGAAACAAAACAAATAACCTGAATCTACTTCAGAAGGTTAATCTGAACTTCATAATAAGCTATAGAAACTGCATAGTTAACCTATTCTAACTAGTACAACCTTTATACAGAACCAGACTATGTGCATTCATTCTATTCTGGGAAAGACTGAGTATAAAAGGACGGAATATGCAACCCCTCACACCATACCCACTCATTTTGGGTGTAACAATCTTTTTTTTTTTTTTTTTTCCTGGTATCTTATTTCTGGCAACTTTAGTCCTGAAAAATATATTTTACTTTATGTATGTCGGAAAGAAAATTGAACTTTGGTTTCACAGCTTTACATAGTTCCTCCACCCATCATATTAACAGAAGAATAAATTTAAATATATTTTGTCTCTAATCTAGTGATAATTATATATGTTGAAACATTCTTATTACATCAGTTTTCAAATACAATCACATATCCTGTGAACATTAATGCCTGTTGTTTGAACTTAAACTCCCTTATGTTCTCTCAAGATAATCTTCCCCAAAATTACAAAGAAAAGCTACATCTGTTCAAGTCATCCAAAAATAATGCTAAATATATTTTTTCTAAAAGAAAAAAATTCAGAGGTTGATGCCTTTTAATTTCCTTGCTTCTAGAAAGGAACATGGAAAAACATTATACCTACAAGCTCCTTCACTGTTAGGCTTGTATAAGGCAAACTTACAGAGTTCTCTTATTCCTATCCCCTCACAGCAAAACATAATACCTTAAAATTTTACAGGCCCATCTACTGTTTTGTGGTAGAACAGCTGTTACCAGCTGCAGATGCTTTATGCTCAGTTGAACTGTGTTAAAAGGCATTTCCCTAGTCACCTTGAAATGAACACTTTTAATCTTTTTACAGCATTTTATAACTTCAAGTCCCTCTTTTGAAAGAATTCAAACTGCAATTACATGTAGATTGAAAAGATTAAATGGTTTTTGACTGTATTTTAGCAGAAAGAGTGACACAAAGTATTACAAAAACCCTGTAAGCAAACTACAGAGCTTTTTACAATCTCTCACCAGATCATTGAGATGCCATAAACAGAACTGTACATCCTACCTGTTATTTACTATAGCTGACAGATTTTGACTGATTTCACCTGAATAAGTGGATCTTCTGCTTTTCAAGGATATTAATACATAGAGATGTACTCTTTGAGAAAAGAGTAACTGGAAATTGAGCAATAGGAACCACACAGTTTTTAAGTGTTTCACCAAATAGATGTACGACACTAACAAGGTGACAAATGTTCCACAATTTTAAAATTTGATTCTGGAAAGGAGTTCACATCCAAACTAAAGACCACATGAGTATCAGGGGGACAAAACAAAAGTGAGGATTTCCATAACAGAGAGAAGCGAGGCTGTCCTTCGTTCATTCAAATCCCTGCTGGGTCAAGGGGTGCAAGTGGGCTGCTCCACGAGGGAACAGCAAGGCAGTATCCTCACCAACAAAAAGCACAGTCCCACCATATCAGCCCCACTCGAGAAAAAGAGCAAAGCAGGCCTGGAGACAGGAAATTTGTGGACAGTGGCTACTACATTTTACCTACTGAGTATATTTCAAATAATAAGGGAGCTGCTAATATACTAAGAGATATCAATACAATTGCAATTAACCAATACTGCAATAAACCTTTCACATAACAATTCCCAATACTTTTTACAGGAACTTTTGCATGAACATGACCACAGAAAGAATTGAAGAAAGAGATCAGGTAAAAACTGACTCCATATGATCTGCCCAACTTCATTTCTGTTTGATACCAATGTTGACATAACAAGAAACAAGGCCTCAACCTCGCTCCCCTCAAAGTTAATGCATGAATTATCTAGCAGTAGAAATTAAGTTTTATGCTTTTCAAAAGTGACTACCTTTAAAAGATAAATACCAGACAGACTTTAAAAATAGATTTTATTTAGTAATTATAAAAATATACGTTGAACTGGATATTCAGCAATTAATCCTACAATCATTTAAAAAGCACTTTTAAAAGATAAACTGATGGTTAATTGTAAAAGCCTAGTTCTGTCACAATTCACAGGCAAAGTGTAATGAGCACAGGAGTTATTACAATTCTTAAATAATTGATTTTTATTTAATACATATATAGATGATTATTCATTCCTTATCATCTCAATGAAAAGTTTAGGTTCTTTTGTGCAAATGCTATTTACACAAAGAAACATGGGTTCTACACAATATCCTAAAATCAAAGTGCTTCTGAGGCTGTGTGGTGTTTAATGCTAAAAACAATGTAAGCAAATTAAAACAGTCCAGATGAAGTTTATAAATTACTGAATTCTCTAACATATGGAATACGTACAAAACAAGTCCACAAAAAGATGAATGTGATTGCAAATTGACAGTTAAACAATAAACAGCATAATCTTCATAAAATAATAAATTATTGTCTCCACTTTGAGCAATGGAGGCAAGCATTATTAAAGCTATAAGAACAAGCTAGCCAGTTTCAAACATATTTTATTTATGTAAAATTTTAGATCTCTCCTGAGACCTGTTTGTGGATTAAAAGGTTTAAATTATTTATCTTGTGGTGGTTTTTTCTCTCCAACATAGCTTAGCATCCTCTTGCTTCTGCAAAAGTAAAATTAAAAGCCTTCCTCTTATTTCAGCATTTCAGTGTTGTTCTTTAGCCACAGCTAGCTTTAAACAGACATGAAAACACACAAAAAATTTAGGACAACATCACAAAATCCGAGTCAGATCATGTCTTTGCTCCAATCTTAAAAACTGCTTTAAACTAAGTACTGATTTTCATTCTTTGCTACTCCTTCCTCCACTGAGTGTGTTACCCACAGCTCAGACACAATTTTAAATTTTTTCCCAAATGTTCTTCTGAGTGCTTTCATCGCTTCTACCCGTGAACCATCTTCTCCTACAACAACATGGGAGACACCCTCTTTAAGGTGAGAAACTACTTTTGCACCATAAAAACGGAGCTCCAGAGCTCTAATTGATAGTGTAGTTCCAGGGATTTTGCTTTTGGGCTCACTAACAACAGCGTAACAGTCCACATAAACAGTGTTTCCTCTGAATATACCAAGTTGACACCTGTTGCACCAGTAACGTCCTTCTAGCTCTGCAATCACATCCAGAGGCATTGCCTTATTGTTTTTCATTCTTGAGAACACCTCCTTGAGCTGCACAACATCTGTGTTTGCTGTGTAACTGTCTCCATAACAATCATACTCACGAGCAAAATGTTCTTTTGTGTCAGGAGACATGTGAATCATAAAGGCTGGTTGCCAAGGCACCAGCATTTTGGTTTGGAAACACTGAAGAAGCCACTCTGCCCTCACCACATCATATTTGTTGGAAGCAATGATGTTTTTCACTCTGACATTCTCAGCTCCTACAATGACACAGTAAGTCTCTGGCCCTGGGTTCTGTACCACACTGCCACCACATTGGGCTATTTTGCTTTCCAGCTCAGACTTTGAGTATTTTCCCATTCCTGTCATAACACAAAACTCAACGTCTTCAAATACATTTGAAACCTTGCTTACACTAGAAAGATCAGGAGCTTTAAATTGCTCCGCTATTCCAATTATCTTCCTCACCTTTGAAACAGTTTTCCTTTTCTTCTCATGTGGCTCATCATACTCATCTACATGAAGGTGCTTAGATGCCAGCTTTCCTTGTGCTTTGCTTCTGAGGTCTTCTAACATGTCTGAAGTCATGCACTCGTACCATTCTTTGTCTTCCCTGATCTTCTCAATTCGGGGGAATCTCAAAGTACAGTCAGTCTTGTACATATCACTGTCAACAATCTCAGCTGCCTTGATCTGAACTATGACAGAGTTGCAAGGTTCAATGTACATTTCAGGTTTTTCAGTTCCACACAAAATGTTACCAGGAGGGTCCTTCCTACGGTAGGGCTTCCAGTGTTTAGCCAGTTTCAAGCCTAGATCGTACAACTCTTTCATAGTATAGCCAGAGCCAACGCGGCAAATGGAGTGGAAAACGGTCGGTTTTTCATTTGGAGGGGGCGTCTCTGCAACAGCGCACAGAAAATGAGACATCATTCCACCACGAGACCCCTTCCCCCAGTAACCACCAACAATTAAAAGGTCCAGTTCATCCATCAGTCCATTGACATATTCTGGCTTGATTTTTAACCAGCCTTCCCCACGTTTGTCAGGCTTGTAGGTGGACATGGGATCTTTCACCATAATTCCTTCCTCTCTGTTATCTATTGCTTCATTTAAAGCATCAATTACTTCTTTTCTTGTTCTGGCACTTCTCTTGTGGACAACATGTATCCTGCCCTTCACCGGGGTAAATACACTACTTAAGATTTCGTATCTTTTGCTTAGTACTTCATGCCCCAACTTCTGATCATTAACCATCAAAACATCAAATACACAGAAGCAGGTCTGCAGATCAGAGTCCTCCACCATTCTTTTTATGTCAAATTTGTTCCCTTTTTGCATAAAAGTTTGTGCCTCAGGATTGTAAGCCATCATTTCACCATCGAGAATACAATTTTGTATATTGCTCTTAAATACATTATGAATAAATGGTGTTAATGAGCCTTCAAGGGGTGAAGCACCAAACTGCTGAGTATAGTCAAACCCATTTCGGGAAAAATACTTGTACACATCCCCATCTTTGTGCATCTGCATGCGTTCACCATCCAGCTTAGTTTCTATGTAGAATGTCTGGTTACTCATTTGTTTCTCAATCTGCTGGACATCTGCAATAGCAGCAAGCATTGGTTTGAAGGCAGAAAACAACATGATAGAAACATCACTAAGTGAGACAGAGGGATCATGCAGTTGTCTGCAAACTTTTTCCAAATCAGTAGTAACATTGTGCAATTCAGCAGCATCAGGATGAAAAATGGAAAATATAGTTTGTTGACTAACACCAAGTTTTAGATCCTTTATAATCATTCGGATAAGCCATTTTTGTTCCAGTGCTGTGCTCTGGGTAATTAATTGAAGGAGACTTTTCTTTAACTGACCCTTGTTTTTAGCAGCATTATTATTAGCTATCATATCTAAATGTTCATTGACTTGTTCAATTGTCAGTCTGCCTTGTTTTGGGCTCCTAGGTTTTAGCACAAAGTACGCGATCATTGCAAAATCTCCAGCATCTCCTCGTGAGCCCGTAGGCGTTCTGTAATTTAAGAGCTTTGCAGCATCCTTTCCATCTTTTGGTAAATTAAGCAGTTCAATATAGAGCTTCGCAAGCATAGTTTCTTTAATTCCATATGCCATCCTTTCTCTTTCCAACTGTGGGAGAATAAGTCGCATAGCTGGGTAAAACGAATCTGTAACATCTTTCTCTTTTTGATGAAGTGCATCATGGAATTTCCTCCAGGAATCCAGAAAATCTTTGAAATACTTGGTTTTCTCTGGACGAGATTTGCACTTCTGTATTCGCTCCAGAGTAGAACACAGATCTGCAAAAGGCACATGAGAGGCCACCGTTTTTTTAGGAGGAGGCTGCGAAACAGATGCAGAAGCCATCAATCTGTTTTTCACTGGGAACAAAACAAAATTATATATTTATAACAAAACGCCAGCACGTTATTCTGTCTAAAACAAACCCCATTTCTTTTTAGGACTTAACGGGGTTTTTTCTTTATTTTTTTAACCTAAGATCTAACCACTATCTTTAAAGCTCGCCAGCTGATTCCTTACTTAAGGGTCAAACTCAGCAGGGAGGCTGAGACACTGAAACACCGGCATAACCCAGACATAGGTCTGCACGGCAGAAGGCACCGCGCTCCCCTCCCGCTGCAGACAGGCGGGAGCTTTCAGTGCTCGGAGACCGATTTCCTCTCCACCTTCCCCGAGAAGCAGCCCGCCCCGACACCACCCGCCTGGGCGCTGGTTCTCCGGCCGCTCCGTGCCGGCGG
>VXBR01006352.1:845070-911332 GCA_013400215.1 Cisticola juncidis | reverse complement strand
TTTTTTTTTTTTTTTTTTTGAATGTCTGTAGGATTTTAGTACTAAGGAAGTGTATTTTTCTCGTCTTTACTAAGCTTGTAGGTTTTCTTCCAGATCAATTCTCCCTCTGAAACTAACTTTTTATAGTTGAAGACCTAATATTTCTACTTACAGATGTCTTCTGAATATGAGTAAATGTAACACTTGTGCAAATCTTGTCTGTACCTGGAGGAGGTAGAGTCTAGAAAAAGGAAGTGGAGACAAACAGATGTTGTTAGATATTTCTTAAGAACACAGAGAATTCTTTGTTTTTGTTTGTTTGCTTTGAAATCCAAAGGATTGCAGTGAGAGTTAAGACTTAACTTTTTTTTAAAAGCTCTTCAATGAAGAAGTAGCCATTAAAGACCTGATTGTGTTTCTTAGCACTAACTTTAAAGCTACTTGTGCACTAAAAGTTAGTTTTAAGGAAAGAATGTAATGTTTGTTTTTATGCACTATGTATATATGCCATGTTATTAGTAAATTTTTTATAATTGTATATTACTATAATATTACAGTATTGTCATATAGTTGTGTATATAGTTCAGGACATTTCATTGTGATTCTTGAACTTCATTATAAGATGTTTTCAAGTTCATCAAACGTTTCAAACAAGCATTCAGTTTGGTAGAAGGAGCACGAGATGCAGTTTCATTAGTGAAGCAGTTGTAACTTCCAGGGGGTTTGGCTCTTATCAGTTCTTAATCTTTCAAGTAACAAGATAACGAGTAAATTACGTGTGTAATTTAAAACAATTTTACTCAAAATTCATGAATGGAATTGTCTTTCAGGCAGAGATGAAGCCTGGGAAATCATCACATCTAAAGGTAAATGTTTTATGATATGATTAGTGTATGAAAATAGTACTGTTTAATATTAAAAATGTAGACAAAGGCAAAACAACAGAGCCTGTGGCAGATACAACAGTAATTTCAGCTGCCATTCAAAATGAACAAAAAATTGTTCCCTAGATTTTAAATGTACACTTGAAATTTTTGTAATCTTTTTCAGTTGATAATGGTGTTAACCATTTAAAAATAGCATTAGGGCAGAATAGAATATTGTTAAAATACCTTGATCATAAAGAGATCAAAAAGGTTTTTTTCCTCTACATTTTTATTGTTGTGAGTGATTTGTATTTTCAGTAGCTAATTTACTTTTGGTACTTGCAGCTCATCTGATAGAACATAGAGGTCTGAAGTAGTTACTAGGCTGTGGATTCGTCAGTGGAGATGTATAGATACAGGGGTTGTGTGTGTATATATCAACATAAGTGTCTATCCCAACACAAAGCTGAAACACACTGCTCCCAAATTCCCTCTTTTGATAGATAGTACAGACATGGCAGTTTAAGCCAAAGGTACAACAGCTAAGTCTTACTTTTATTACTTGATGTTGAGTTGGGCTGTATTGCTGTCCCTAAGTGGCAATGGTTTCCACAGTAAAGCTTTGTACTTCAGTGTTGTCTTCTGCTTGTCTTTTAAGCTTACCAAATATAAATCACAAAATAGATACTTGTAGGAGGTATTAGGCTTCCCAAAGGCTGGCCTTTCTAATGCACAGTATCGGAGGCACAAGAGGAAAAATTCTTCTTTAAATGACCTTATGCTTATTTACCTAGCCTTTTACTTAGTTTAAATAATTGGTGGCTATGAAATACTGTGAACTCTGTAAAATGGGATATGACTCCTTGTTATTGGAAAATCTTGTTTTTGAAGTTACAACAATTACATGAAATACAATGCTGTAATACAGTATTTCTACCAAGAAAATAGTTTTTTTAAGTGAAGCAAGAATGCCCTCCAAGAACTTAAAGGTGTGAATGCTTCTTGATCATCCTGGGACATCATATAGTTATGGGACAAGTACATGGCTGGTTGTTGTAGTCTAGGAACAGAAGCAGTCTTGGCTGGAGAAGATCAGGTTTGTCCAGGTGGTGGTTTGGTGGGTCTGCTCTGTTTGTCAAGGTGACCACATCAGACATCAAAGTCTAAATACACTGTTCTCCCACTCTGACACCTTTTTCAGATTATTCTGGCCCCCTATTAGTCACAAAATTAGAGATGCAAAAGAAATGCAACATGTGCTCTTTATAATTCACGACAGAGTATTTGCATCATAAGCTGTTACATTGTTTCTTTTTGAAAGATTTATAACTTCCTATACAGCACACCAGGGTGGGCAATAAAGACCAAGAAGAGAATTTTGTGTTTCTGTGTGTTGTCTTGCAGTATGTTGAACACTCTCAAATCTTATACACTTCAAGAAAGTGCTGACCTTACTGCTCACTGAATGTTAGTATATTAGCTTACCCTTACTATTTCTGCCCTTCAAGTGGAAATTTTGTTCTGGTTACATCATCTTCTGTCCAGATACTGTTTGGAAGATCTGTTGCTTTGAGCTCCATACAAAATGTGGGTTGTAGCTTTAGAGAATGAGATTGTATTGATTTGGCTTAGAGTTTTTTCTAGGCATGTATGCTTGTTTGAGAAACCATCCCTTTCTGCTCTAGTGATCGTTAATTGGTTTTGAAAGGTGGGGAGGAACCTAGGAAATTTTTTTTTGTTTTAGTTTCCTAGCTAATAAATCTTGCAACGAGATGTGAAGTTTTGGAACTGAATAGAACCAGTGAAGTTTCACACAGCTGGGAAAAAACTTTGATAGTAATGTAATTGTTCAATATTACAGAGCAGTCAGCTTTATTTAAATATGCAGTGAGTGTGAAACATTTGTTGTCTGTCTAGTTTGCTCTTCCTATTAACTAGTTAATGTATGTTGGGCTTTATTTGTAGGATATACTGGCAGTGCAATTCCAGTAGCAAAGTATTTGTATATACCTATAGATATAATATTTATATATTATTTACATATTTATTTAAATATTATTTATATACATATATACATATATATCTATATATATATCAGAAGTAATTGCACAGCAGCACTCAGTAGTATAATATTTTGATAATATTAGCCTGCTGAAATAAAAATAGAAGTGGTGCCCTTATCATGAAACTAAGATGACTTACAAAATCAGCTGTGGGTATCAGTCTCCAAATAATGATCCTTAGTGTACATGGGATAGCCATTGCAAAAGTTCATCATTTGAAGTAAAATTTTTATTAATTCCTCGTCTCCTAGTAGTTTTGTTTAACAGTAGGTCTCTTACTCTTGTGAATGTCTTGTTGAGAAAGCATTTTTGGAGTTCCTTTCATTTAGTAAAGAAAGCAAAATTTTGAATAGCATAGGTAAGGAGAATGGTTTTACTCACTCATTATCAATGTTCTTACAGTCTTGAAATGCAGTGCAGGAAATGTTTGTTAGCTTCTTTAGGAAGTTCTCTTAGAAATTGATGTAGCAACTTTAAACATCTTCTAATGATTGTGAGTTCTTTTCAAGGGAAACAGATCACAAAAAGTAATTTTTCCTATAGGCAGTATTTGTATCTACCTGGATATGGATAATAAACATGAACTTATAAATAATATAAGAGAAGAAAGATGACATAACTGCTCTTTTAGACTATTTTATATTTCACCAGTTTTTTGTATTTGTAATAGATACAATATATAAAAGCTTAATATCACATTGGGTTTGGGTAACACATGAATCCTAAGATGTGATATATTTATTTTTATTTCTGATTTATTTCTAATTTTTGCATAAAACAGAGATTGCAGTTTTTCCTGGTCAGATTGGATGCTTATATCTGTGGAACGCAAAGGCTGTAGCTACAGAGGTCATCTTTTATCACTCGAGCCTACCAAGATGGCTGGTATAAAATGCTTGGATACCTTTCTGCATGTCAGACTCCTTTGGAGTTTGAATTCAGATTATTGCTGTGCTATATCATTTCAGGAGATTATAACTTTGTGTCTAAAGTGTAACTATTATCTGTTATAGCTTAGTGTTCTCAAACAAGTGAATTTACATTGTCTCTTCTGTGTAGTATGATTATTCAGTTCAGTGATGACTGAATGGTTACTGTAGTTTTGGTGCAGATTTGGCAGTTTTTGTCTGTTTCCGTATGAGCGGAGTGAATACTGCAAGATCTTGTATGGATGCTGGGAGATACAGCTTTTGGTTGGAAAGAAGGTTTAATCCATTGACATTAACATCACTCTCCTCATTTTATTCTGTGTGTATGTTTTTGTCATGAGTGAGTCTGTTTTCATGTTTGGGATTTTCAGCAGTCCTTTTCATTGACCAGAGAATAGTGTAGTTAACTGACTGTTTTCAGTGGTCTTGCATGATGATAAAATCTTCTATTCAGCTAAAGACTCAATGTGGATTATTGATCTGATAGTGGAAAATTGTTATAAATAAAAAGCAATCAAAAAAATATAGCAAAAAGACCCTGACAGAAATGTAACTACAATGTGGTGTCTTAGTATAGAGGAGTCTCTCTTCTGAGCAGTTCAGGTGTTGCTCTGTAACCACAGTTGATTGAGATGCTGAACAGCAGCCACTAACCCAGAGAAGTGCTGGGATGTGTGGTGAGCCTCCACTATCTGCAGAGTGACGTGCACAGGCTTGCTGCATGCTACTTAGCAACTTAGAAATAAAGGCTATTTTTGTTTGTGCTCTCTGAATTCTCGAGTTACGTACACGAGCAGCTTTGACAAACAGTCGATATGGTTGGTCTCTTGCTTAGTAGGAAAGTCTGAGGCAGAGCAGAAGTTACTGTGGTCTCAGTCAACCAGACTTCTAGGGCTTTTTATGGACTGCCTGCAGAAATACTGTAAATGGGATTTTGAAGACTTCTAAAGCCTTTCCTTATGATTGCATCTCTGCTTGTTTTACAGAGTCAAATGGTTTCCAAAAGTTCAAGGGGAGTTTGCCACCAAATTTTATGTTAATGCTCCAATAATTGAATTGCTGTTAATCTTCTGCAAGTACAAATGCTTAAGTTGCTACCTTTTTTTCTTTTTCCTGTATTTATATGTGTACATTTGGGTTCTTTTGCAGGATTTACTTGGAGTAAAAGATCACTGACTTCTACCATGGAAAAATCATGGATGCTTTGGACCTTTGCTAAAAGATGGCTACTAGCTTTGGCTTCCTGGTCTTGGAGTCTCTGCCGTATTTGTCTTTTGCCCTTGATAGTGACTTTCCACTTGTATGGAGGCATTATACTCCTTATATTAATATTTGTGTCAATAGCGGGTATATTATATAAATTCCAGGATGTTCTGCTTTACTTTCCTGAACAGCCCTCTTCATCACGCCTTTATGTTCCTATGCCTACTGGTATACCACATGAAAACATCTTCATCAAAACCAAAGATGGAGTTCTTCTCAATCTTATTCTGCTGAGATACACAGGGGACAATGCAGCCTATTCTCCAACCATCATCTACTTTCACGGGAATGCAGGCAACATTGGCCACAGGTTGCCAAATGCTTTGTTAATGCTGGTAAACCTGAAAGTCAACTTAATTCTGGTTGATTACAGAGGGTATGGCAAAAGCGAAGGAGAAGCAAGCGAAGAAGGCTTGTACTTAGATTCTGAGGCTGTCTTAGACTATGTGATGACTCGGTCTGATCTTGATAAAACAAAAATTTTTCTTTTTGGCCGTTCCTTGGGAGGAGCAGTAGCTATTCACTTAGCTTCTGAAAATTCCCACAGGATTTCTGCCATTGTGGTGGAGAACACCTTTCTTAGCATCCCGTACATGGCCAGCACTTTGTTCTCTTTCTTTCCGATGAGATATCTTCCACTATGGTGCTACAAAAACAAATTTCTATCCTACAGAAAAATCTCTCAGTGCAGAATGCCTTCTCTCTTCATCTCTGGGTTGTCTGACCAGTTAATTCCACCAGTTATGATGAAGCAACTTTATGAATTATCCCCAGCTCGGACTAAGAGATTGGCAATATTTCCTGATGGAACTCACAATGACACTTGGCAGTGCCAGGGTTATTTCACTGCACTTGAACAGTTCATCAAAGAAGTAATAAAGAGTCATTCCCCTGAAGAAATGGCGAAAACATCATCTAACGTAACAATAATATAATTGATATTCTTCTTTGGGGTGGGGCAAGTACCTGCACTGTACCTTGATTTGTGATAAATGGTAAAAGAATGTCTGTTTTTAAATGTATGTCCTGTCTGTACTTGCCTAAAGAGTGAAATTAAACTTGGAAAGGTCTGATATTTTATTAAGGTGTTCCAGATAACTTTTACATTTGCAGCATTGTAAATGAACCATTTTATGTCTTTCTCATACTTTTTTGCTATCTCTGTCCATATGTTCCATTTGTTTGATATGTACAACAGATGCTATTAAAAAAACCTGCTACAAAAGTAGTACAGAATGTATTTAGAACAACGGGAGGCTCTTTGGTATTCACTGCTGTATGTGTGAGCTTTTTGGACAGCCATGGTTAGCACAATGATTTGTTGCTTCTCTTAGAGTTTATTTAAAGTGTGCCATGCATGAGATTAGTGTTTTATTTCTTGAAATTTTATATTATGCAAAGTGGGAAATCTTTAAATGTGCTAAATAATATAAAATAACATAAATGGTAGAGTATACTTGCAGGTATACTATCCTGGGTTATTACTGGTTTCTATGGTTATGCAAACTTGCATATGTCAAACTGCAGCTGAAGATGAAAGGACACTTTCTCTATTTTCATTTACTATTTGTATTATAATAGTGCACAGAAGGTTGTATGTGCCTAACATCATGACTAAAGGATTTTACCCAGGCAATTTCTCTACAGAAAATAGAAGTAACTTTTTCTGAAAGAGGTCAGTGCAATCTAAGCTGCTTTATGCCTCAGGCTCTCCTCACTAGTGTACAGGCAAACTATTTGTTAGTACTAGTCTGCTTGTGCATTTGAGGTGGTATTTCCTAAGGCAAAATGAGTGGTCATACGCTTTTACCATACAAGGTAAAAGTAGGGTTTTGTGTTCAAACTTTTATGCTGGTGTAGTTGAATGTTTGTGCCCTTTATTTATACCTCCTAAAGAAACAAATTCAAATAATTACCAGTGAACACATAATTAGAGATAAATCTGTCTAGTTAGAGTAAGGATAATGAAAATGAGCAGGAAGTTCTGGATGGTCATATCATTGAGGGTAGGAAGGCTCCGCAGATACTGATAGACTGGAGCAACAAGCCAAGGCCATCTGCACAAGGTTCAGCAAGACCAAAGGCCAGGTCCTGTGCTTGGGTCACAACAACCCCATGCAGCACTACAGGCTGGAGAAAGAGTGGCTTAAGGGCAGGTCAGCAGAAGAGACTTGGAGGTGCTGGTCAACAGCTAGCTCGATGTAAGCCCACAATGTGTCCAAGTGGTCAAGAAGGCAAATGGCATCTTGGCCCATATCAAAAATACTGTGTCCAGAAAGACCAGGGCAGGGATTGTCCCCCTGTACTTGGCACTGGTGAGGCCACACTTCAAGTCCTGTGCTCAGTTCTGGCCCCTTCACTACAAGAAAAGCATTGAGGTGCTGGAGCGAATCCCAAGATGGGCAGCAGAGCTGGGAAGGGTCTGGAGCACAGGTCCTGTGAAGAGCAGCTGAGGGATGGAGTGGTGTGTGTCTGAAGAGAAGGTTGGTCAGAGAAGACCTTATTGTTCTACAGCCACTTGAAAGGAGGCTGTAGCAAAGTGGGGGTCAGCCTTTTCTGCCTCGTTTCAGGTGCAAGGAGAAGAGGAAATGGCCTTGCCTCAAAGAAGGTTCGAAGTAGGTATTGTAAAACAAATTTCTCTGAGAGTGGTTAGCCATTGGACTAAGTTGCCCAGGAAGATAGTGGGATCACCACCTCTGGAATCATTCAAGAGTGGGATGTGGCTCTTGGGGATACAGTTTAGGGGTGATTATGGTTGTGTTAGCTTGATGATTGTACTAGATGACCTTGAAGGTCCGCTCCAACCTCCATGATTCTGTAATCAACAACACATGTTGTTAGTTCAGTCTTAATGGAGTGTGGGAGCTGTTTAGATCTCTTCTGCTTGTTTAATTACTCATCTGCTGCAGCTGAGTTTGCATCTTCAAAATAGTTTTGTTTTTGTTTTTTTAATAAAAAGAGCAAATTGGAAAAACCTTCCACACAATCTGTAAAGTTGCCCTTTGGATTCAAATTTTTAAGTAAAGTTTTCTGCCATGTTGTCCTGATTCAGAAAAGCATCTCAGCACACACTTAAAATCTGTTTCCCAAGGGACAGTAATATTTTAAGCTTGTGCTTAAGTTCTCTGGCTGAATAAAACTGCTTTCCTGAACTGGTGCCTTAATGGTTATGCCTCCTAATGGAATTATAGTTCTTATGTACACATGGGTAATAGTTGTGAGCAGTTTGTATGTAGGATGATACATCTTTTCATAAATGTGATTTTTGGTGGGTTGGTATTTTTTTGTGTTTTTTTGGGTTTTGGGTTTTTGGTTTTTTTTTTGGCAGGGGGTTGTGGGGTTTTGTTTGTTTGTTTTTGTTGGGGTTTTTTTTGTGTATTTTAAATAAACAAATACATACCAGAAGTTGCAGCTTTCTCTGGTAAGTATCTTTTGTGATACTATTATTAATGTTTTCTTAGAGTTGATCAAAAAAGACCATACATCTTTGTGGATCTAGAGACTTGAAAACATAGAGCATACTTTTTAATCTGACTGAAACCAAAACTATCTTTTCAGCCTTACAGTGGTGATTCATTTTTTTTCTTTTGGGGAGAGAGGTACTCAGGCAAAGTATATTGGAAAAGTTTGACTGGAGGCTGGGAGATGAGGCTGTGTTTGTATAGCAGAAAGGAGTTGATAGATGTAGTATTGCCTTTCCCTAGTGTATTCTACAGTGAGGTGTGAGCTACTTGCAGAGATTGTTTCATCTACTTCACATTGCTTTAGAACAGAGGTGGAGGCAGAGAAGGAAAATTGGTAGTCAAATACTACTTTTCTAAAATTCAGTTGATAAAGCAAAGAGTAGATTAATTTTTGGAATGAAGAGAAAGTAATTGTTTCAGAAGATGTCGTATCTTGACATTAAATACCATTGGGCAGGGGAGGTGGGTTCTCAAAGCATCAAATTCTAAAGTAACATGGCATTTAAGCCCACTTCCACCAATCAAAACAAAACTCTCAACCCCAGAATACGCCTAGTATTGTGTGGTACTTGTAAACAAATGAAGTATTACTATTCAAGCACACAGTTGCTAAAGCAAAGTCAAATGTATGATATTAGACAATGGCAATTTGAAACTCTTCAAAGTGGCCTGTATCTAAACATTACTTTTTATTATGAAGTCATATGTTTTAACTATATTGTCTGCAGGAATCTTTAATTTTGCAGGTATTGAGTGTACGTTGACACAATTGTCATGTATGCATCCTTTACACTTAGGTGGTTTCTTCCACCTTCCACGTATGCACAGTTTTGTTTCTCACTTAATGCGTTAGCCACATACACTTGTGAATGGATGTAATAATGCTGTTTTTCATTGCATTGGTTATGAAGTCCACTGTAGGAAAATAAGAGGGATGT
Source organism: Cisticola juncidis (assembly GCA_013400215.1). Classification (NCBI taxonomy): domain Eukaryota; kingdom Metazoa; phylum Chordata; class Aves; order Passeriformes; family Cisticolidae; genus Cisticola; species Cisticola juncidis. The sequence goes on along the minus strand of VXBR01006352.1, from coordinate 901,830 downwards.
TTTTATGCGAATATTCCACTGCTCTGCATACAATTCTTGAGGGAGGAAGAAGGGGGAGGAAACTTGTTCTGACAAGTGAAGACTTGTTTTTATTTCATGGACTGTGTAATGGAAACCACAGTTATCTGCTGCTAAAAACTGAACTGCAAGGAACATAAAAATTTTAAATTGCCAAATGGTGTGTTATGATACTGTTGCATTTATTTTATTTAATGCCATTATATGTTTTCCCATAACAGTTAGATATTTGTGTATAGATTTTCCCAAATATTTGTCCTATAGATATAAATTTCTAGTTTGGGAAGAAGACGAGTTCTTTTCACAGGTTTGTAAGAAAGCCTTGGTTTAAATATGCTCATTAAAGGAATTTTCTGTTTTATAAGAGGAAATTTAATTTTAAAAAGAAAACTAAATAAATAGAAGAAAAATAAAAACAAAGTTCCTGGGGAGGGGTCCAGGAGTTGAACAGCTGTAGCAGTAAAGTTCCTTTTAAGGAAGCATAAAACCTTGAGTGTGCACACATGTGTGTGGTTTTAATTAGTGGAAATACTTGAGGCTTCCTAGTAACCCAAGTTTACATTCCCAGAATTTGTTTCTGAACTGTGAAATGCAGAGAGATAAGCTGTGCTGTCTTCTGGAGAAACATTAACTGATTTAGCTGCCCTCATGTCCATTTCTCAGGTAAAATTAGAAATAGAGCACAAATGCATTTGGTAGGCTACGGACAATCTGTCAGCTGAAGGGCAGAAGGATTAACTATTTATACAAAATATGCATATCAGCATCTCTAAGCTAATAATTGGGTCATGTCGAATGTTCACAGTGAAGAATGCAAGGCAGAATTGAGAGTCCAAGGTATGGTCTTTCCTGTTAGCAAAAAGATGCAGACGTACCTCCATTTGTATTTCATCAATTCTTGAAAAAGACATTTTTATTTTTGTTAAGGACAGATTTTGATAGGGGCACTTCTGCCAAATATAAAATCAGTGCCTCTTGCATGTAGTGGGATCAGCCTGATGTATCCCATTTGGTATAATTTGCAATGCCATCCTGCTTGTATAATTTAGAGTAGAACCCCACAGAAGCATAAATAGAGATAGCATATTGAAGTTCTAAATAACACTTATGTTTTGAAATCAGAAACAGTCACTGATTATGAGATGCAAGCTTTTTATTTGATTTTTCTTTAATATATAGTTAAGGCAAAACTGTCTTATAAGGTATTAAGTTTTGTAGACAATGCATAAATGTTATTGTATATGTGCTAATTGTGGCAAAGTTTTACATTATCATTCTAGTTGGTTTTTACAATAAAGTTAATTTTACAAAAAACACTTTTCTATTTTTATGTACTGACATATGCAATAAATTGATACATTAAAAGTGCTGTTAATGTCTTGTTCTAGTTTGTGGCCTGTCTTCAGTATGTGTGAAAAGGTAGTTTTGTTTGCATGGCAACAGACCAACCCCAAGATAACATTTTCAGTCACTTACTAAAGCCAGAACACATGGACTAGACATCTGCATTGTTAGATGTGGCCTGTGTGAAAAGCTATTACAGCAGGGGAAAAAGCATTTTAAAAACATATTTCTAAGCTTGTCATGTATCCTCACTTTCAGGAAGTGTTACTAAGTAAAAACTGGGATGTGGTAGGTCTCCATCAATTTCTAATACACTTTGCATTTCAAAATTTCTCTGTTTTCTCGGAGTTTGAGAGATGGTCTAAATATTATGTCCATTCAGAAGTATTTTGAAGTGTTTCTGAGTAGTTTACTACCTATGCTGGCAATATTTTAAATGTCAATTTTAAATCCTATAATGCCACTCAGATTTGTAGTTAATTCATACAATTGGAGTGGAATATATTGTCTGAAAGAATTTCTGATTTCTTACAGAGAAATGCATTACTAAGTTTATATTGCCTCTGCTCCCATTTGACATGGTTAATATGAAATACCCAGAAAATGCCTTACTGCTGTCTTTTCTAAAGCTGCAAAGTATGTGTCCTCTCCTGAATTACTGCATTACTGAATTACTGAACTTACAGTTCATTTTTAACCCAGTACCTAGGAAACGGGGGTGTGGGGGTGGACACTCTGTTCAAGATACCTATTAATTTGGAATGAAAAAAAAAATCCTAATTTTTGTAAAGAAGAAATGACAGTAGAGGAACAACTCCAGATTTGGGTACTTCATGTGAATATTGCCCTGAATGAGCAGCAGGTTGCTGTCTTGTGAACTATGTCACTAAAGCTTACTTGCACAGGGCTGTTCTGGAGAGTCTTGCATTTGCTTTTTCTTACTTGAAAATTGATAAGCGTCTGGGTGACAAAGTGCAACACAAGCTGTGTCTTGGAATGTCTCATGATGTTATATTCATTTGCTTAGTAGGCGGGTATAGGCCTTTGTATCAGGCAAAACACAGTCTTTGAATTTTTCTCTGAATTTGCAAGTACTGATTAAATCATAGTAAGCATTCATGAGGGCATATGAACATCTAAACTACAATTGGAGCTGCCATGCCAAGAAGGACGTAGGAGCGCAGGTGAGAGGCTGGACATGACCCAGCAATGGACACTCACAGCCCACAATGCCAAAGGTGTCCTGGGCTGCATCCAAAGCGGTGTGGGCAGCAGGGGAAGAGGGGATTCTGCCCCTCTGCTCTGCTCTGGTGAGACCCCACCTGCAGTGCTGCATCCAGCTCTTGATTCTTCAGCACAAGAAGGACATTGAGCTGTTGGAGACAGTCTAGAGGAGGGTCACCAAAATGATTAGAAGGATGAAGCACCTCTTGTATGAGAAAAAGTTAAGAGAACTGGGATTGTCCAGCCTGAAGAGGAAAAGGTTTTCGGGTGACCTCCTAAGCTTTACCTTAGGGAGGCTACAAGATAGATGCAGAGGCTTGTTACAAGGTCATGCAGTGACAGGACAAGAGGGAAAGGCTTAAAATTGAAAGAGAGTAGGTATAGTTTAGATATTTGGAGGCAGTTCTTTGCTGTGAAGGTGGTGAGGCACTGTAACAGGTTGCTCAGAGAAGTTGTGGATGCCCCATCCCTGAAGGTGTTTAGGGCCAGGCTGGATGAAGGTCTCAGCAACGTGATCTAGTGGAGGATGTCCCTAGCCACGACAGAAGTGTTGGAACAAGACAATCTTTAAAGTCCCTTCCAGCCCAGGCCATTCTATGACTCCATGAAATGAAACCTAGACCAAAGGCTTGCTGTTTGTTAAAAAGATCAAGTATAGACAGATAGGTTTTGAGAAAATGCTGGACCATTAGTTTAGCAAAAATTATTTGCTCCAAAGATACTGAGCATGTCTGAGCTTTAAATCTCGTTGGATGCTATTCAAAGTCTTCATTTTAGATTTTGTTCTGAGTTCTGTCTCTGTAAGTAGATAAGAGAGATACACTGATTATTTTCTGGGTTTGTTTTGAAAACATTGATGTGATTAATTTATGTTATGCTTCAGCTTGGAAGGGGGCAGAATAACTCTTGTATGTGTTGGGAAAACAACGGTTTTTCTTTCTCTGAAAGGAAATTCAGCTTAAGAGCAAACTTGGTTTTACTGTATTGAAGCACATGGTTTCCCTCCCAACTGGAGATACATATTTAATAATCTGAAGCAATGAGCTGAATAATGCAAAGCTGCAAGGTGGCTGACAGAAATGAGATGTGTTCCCATACCGAGTTCAGAGGGATGTTGCCGTTAGTTTGAGGAGTAACTAAGGAACGGGTTGTGCTGCTCGCAGACAGAAAGGAAGTTCTGCAGCTGGTTTGAATTACATTTAACTTCGTGTGGGCTAATTATTTACAAAAAATTAAAGGGAAAGGTCAGGCAGAGAACTTTTTCCTGTCTGTCCTCTAGAACTCAGGGACAGTATAGCAAATATGGCTATGAGGAAATAACATTATTATTAAAAATACTTGAATCCTTGTCCTGTGCCTCTGTTGAAGGTCTCCAGACTGTAGCAGCAGCAGAGTGGCCACTCCCACATGAAAGGCCATGGCTCCGTGTTTATCTTGTTACCACACAGAAGCGTTTCTAGTCCATCTGTGCAAAATCTGTTAAGTTGCATAGTGTCAAAGAGGTGGAGAAATGCAGTTCTCCGTGTTGCTGGATAGCACAGCCGGTGAGACTGTAAGAGAAGTGGGCTTCAGCTGTACGACAGAGCTCCTTTTTCCCTGGGCAGTAAGAAGCAATTGCTGTAACATCGTGGGGAGGGGTAGGGAGGGAAGGGGAGGAGGCTGGCATTATGCTGCTGCAGTATATAAATCCTGGGTTGTCTTTTTATATTTTATATGTTTTTAAAATTATTTTCTAACTGGTTCTGCTACATATTTTGAATGACACCTATAATAATTGCTTTTCCTTTCTGTGATGGTTCCTTTTCTCTTTGAAAGCACTGTAATAGCCATGTAAAAAGTGACAGTGGCTGCAAGTCAGACGTAGGTTTACTTTGGGTAGTATGCATTTGGACCCAAATTGTCTAGATATCTAGAGAAATAAAATATTGCAAGGAATAAAACAAGGATGGCATTCCTAAAATGTGCAGACACACGTGTTATCCTCGTCAATTTTGAAATGTTGAGGAAAAGAGAAAAGATTACCCTTTTTGCCTCAGAAAAATCTCAGAATTTTTTATTTTCCTTTTAACGAGGTAATTTATCAAATAAGGCTTTAACTGTTTATATAACACATCCTTTATTTGTAAAGTATTCAACAGCTTCCTAGAAATTAAAATAATAAGATTTAAGATATACAGCCACAGGAGTGGAGTATCCAGAAATAGAGTACTTTTTGGGTCCATTTGTGAGGCAGAACTTGCCTGGATTTGCTACCATGTAAGTTGTAGTTAATGGCTGAAAGAACTAATTAAGAGTTCTTGAGGGGAATGTGTACTGTTTCGGAGGGATGTCTGTGAACTCTTAATACAGATCTCTTTATTAACAGAAAAGTATAATACAGGATTTATTCCGATCTCCTCCAAAACAATCCTCCTATTTTGTACATCTTCAGAAAGGACCTGAACTTAGATGAAAATTTTCAGTATGGAACCTTTGCTTTTTCTGTGCTCCTCTGTCTGTTCTGCACTGTTGTGTGTGGTAAGGCGAGGTACCGTGGTCTCTTTCTTGTAACAACTGCAGGGACCATTTTGCGGCTGCTTCAGAAGAATGTGGAGCTGGACCCTTGCCACTGGAGGCGTACTTTTAGTGTGGCTTTCAACACATTTGCCTAATCTCTGGGTTGCAGCATCTGCAAAACCTCCTTTTAAAAAACAGAACATTTGTTTTAAAGTAAACTTTTATGTTTCTTCAGTAATTTTTTTTTTCCCCAAGCCTTCACAGTCATATCGACTGCTTCTCTTTCGTATATTGGACTTCATTAGGGGTTTTTCCTCCCCCACAAAAAAGATGCTTTTGTGGTTAAAGCACAGAACTGGATTTCAGGAAATCAAGAATTCAGTTTCTGGTTTAACCACAAATTTCCTGTATGATTGCTTACCATCTCTGCCTTGGTTCCCCACAGATGTCGATCTTTTATAAGTTTTCAAATTATCGGGACCCATCTTGATAATTTAATCTGATACTCTGCATAATGGAAATGAAGAAAATTAATTACCTGCATAAAATTACAGGGCTTGTTTCTGCTGTAACTTCTTGGAAGTTTCAACCAGCCTTAATTTTGTTCAGGAACCTATTTCCCTGTCTTGTAGTGAAACATTCTCATCTTTAAGAGTCTTTAGTGGTAATCTGTTCGGGTTTGGTTTTAATTTATTTATTATTTTGAATTTTACCTAAATGTTTGCTCTTTTTCCTGCACTAAAGGACTTGGTTAAGAAGAATTCTTAGACTAGCCAAGCCATTTCTTAATAGTTTTCCTTGGCTAAATTAAAGAGATTTTTTTAGTCAGTTAATCAGAGGGTTCAACATAGCTCATCCTTTGGGTTCAGGAAACACTATGGTGTATGCACAGATCACGTACTGTGCATACAAATTAAGACCATATTTTCAGAATACCTTTATTTTAAGGGTCTATTTCTATTTATTTGCAGAGTTAGATGGCCAGAACTAGGTTTCTGCAGTTTAACACAATGGCATTTTCTCTTGTAGAAATAGTTTGGAAAATGCTGCTTTGAACTGGTCTTAGATGGCCCCTAAGGTTTTCTGACTGCATGTGTATCTTGAGTCCAAAATTGTTGATCTGCTACAAAGGTTTGCAAAAGGATTTTCAGGAAAGCTGTCTGGTAGAAGCAGGCTGCTAACCAAAACCTGAACACCATTTCTGAGATTAGTTCCTTAGGTGTCTTATATTCATTCTGGATTTTTGACCTTTTTCACAGTTCAGTTTTGTCAGTCTTACCTATATGCAAATAGATTTGTCAATATAAAAGCACAATGCTCTTTCCCCTCAGCATGTATATCCAAATAGCATGGCTCTATTTCAACAAAAATATTCCATTGAGGGCTTGTGTTCAGCTGAAATCATCACCTTCCCATGTCTGCTCATGGGAGGCTGGTCTGAGCACTCCTTAGTCCTCTTTAGTCACCCCTTAGTTTAAAGCACAGCAGAAACAGCATGTGCTAATCTTACTGACTTTGCTTTAAGCAGGCTAAAGGCCACTTTTCAGCTCTGCCAACGAGAGGAATCATAAGGACATATTATGACAAGACATAGTGGCAAGAATTGAGGCACTGATTCCAGGTTCTAGGCTCTGCAACTTTTTTGGGCTTGGTGATTTGGGGGGTGGTTTTTGAAGTAATTTTTGTGATTTGCTTTGATGCAATTAGCAATCTGCAATTAACTAAAGCTCTATTTGATTATATTAGAAGTTGTTCAACTAAGTATATTTCTAGGTAATCATACTGGTTTTCATGATTGATCTCTTAGTGTCATTAGTTATTATTCCACCGTTTTTGTCATCCCAGAAGTTGCCTGGAGTTACATTTTCTTTCAAACCATATAACTGCTTATAAATCTACAGAATAACACAAGATTGCCAACAGAGAGATCCCTTGGACGCTTAGCTATAAATGCCTATTGAATTTAACAATTTCCCATGTGTGAGCTGTTGTGATTTTCCTCATCTCCCCTTTGAAATTCTCATTGATCAGAATTGTAAGCAAGATATAGCTGGATGTCTTACAGAAATCCTCTGTGTCACCACAATTACTTTGTCAGCCCAAATAGTGACCCCATTTAAAGAGGCTGTGGAGGCTGGGAACAGCCTATTTTCTCTAGAAGTGGCTAGAAGACTGCTATTTATATACCAGTCTGTTATTTTCTGATACATTAATGACTGCAGAGACCTCACTGGCCAATATAGTTTCTTGGTATTCCTGGATAGCTAGTTATAACTTTTCTTCTCTCACTCAGTTTGATTTTCTAAAATAGCACTTCTTTTCCAACTGTCACATTATTTTTCATTTTTTGGAACAGTCAGTACTAGGCTGATAATGTTCTGATGTCTAGAGATACTTGAAGGCATGTCTGCTTAGTTCTAATAATTGCTTATTCTGTTATAAAAAAACCCTACATTAGTTCATATGAAATTTACTTCAAAATGCAGCCCCATATACAGCTTAACTTAGCCTTTAAAATAGGAACAGAAATGGTATAATATTCTATTTTTTCCACCCCATACCATTTTTTATATAATTTCCCACAGTATGTATGTGGCTTCTAGGTGCAAGATACAGGGTATTTTTTTTCCTTTGCATTTAGGAACAGATTCACTTGTATGTGTGGGATGTGTGTGGTTGCTAGAGGTGGCAAAATAAAGAAAAGGGTGCCTTGCATCACAACGGAAGATGATAAAGCTTATCATCACACTAAATTTTTTGTACCCCTAAGAAACAGAGGAGGGAGAGGCTACAGAAGTTGTTACTCTCTTGTTGTTCCTTCTTCCTTCTTCCTTCTCCTTCCCAACAGAATTAACTTGATCTGAACTCTTCTGGTTGGTGTTGTCGTCAGGATTTATTACACAGTGTTGGGACTGTCCTGTAAAAGTTTTCTCTTTTGCAAAGATAAAGTTTACTTCCATTGTAAGAGAGCTTGACCCGTTGATTTTAACCATAATTGTGATACTGTTTATCTTTTTTCTTCTGTCCCAGACCACTGGAACTTTTAACAAAGGGGTAAAAGTTGAAATTTTTGTGGAAAGAGGGTGAAAAAAATCACATGAACATATGTGGGATGTCTAGGTAGTCTTACTGTTGCAGAGAAAAAAGGAATTCCTAATACAGAGTTTTTAGATGAAAAGACTTATAACATCTTAAAAGATTAACTTAAACCAGACATTCAAGATTTACCTGAGTGTTGTCAGCATGCATGTTTAAAGTTTCGGGTCGTGTTTAATTTTAAATTCTCTAAATAGATATTTTCCCTTTCACCCTGTTTTTATTTCCCCCTCTCTTATTTTCCATCCCCTAGTTTTCACCTCTTCAAGTTCCACCCTGCCAAATTTCCTCTCCCTGTTTCGTGCTCTCTCTTGCGTTAGTGCAGGTTCTTGAATTCTTTAGAGAGACTGTATTTACTAAAAAGTTTAATAAAGTGTCATCCCTTTTCAAGTTAGTTTGATGAACTGAACAGCAGAATCTGCATCTTCTTACAACTGAGAAACCTGTAATTTGTGACTCATACCTGGGAATGTTTTTCACTATTGTTTTTAGGAATGCACACAAAATTTATTTGGAATAATTTGTCTCCTCTGTAGGCATATTGGCACTTTGGATATGAATATAAACACGTTAATATAGATGATACAATGTATATACAGAGTACATCTGTATGCCTTCACACACACAGAGGCACATGCTTGTCATATGTGTATGTCTGTTAAGTAGCACTGGACAAAATGCTGCCAGGAAACTTTATATGGTTTCTGCACTTCTAGATAAGGCTCAAAATTACCGGTGGTACTAGCTGTGCCTAAATTTAAAGATTATGGGAAATGGCCATAGCAAGCTGCCACATAAATAACTAGTGGAAAGTGAAAGGAGGAAGGCAGCTTGCGAGAAAGTATTCATCTCCAAAATGCAGCACAGAGAGGTGAAAACAAAGGGAAGACAGAGTCTTAGATGTTCACTCTGTACATTAAGTTTAATGGTACTATCATCAGCTTCATATGACAGGAAATGACCTGGGCGTTTTGTTCACTTATTCTGGATGCCCTTAGTTTCAGAGAGCAACTGGTAACATGGATTGCACCTCGGAAGGGGACAGCTGAACTCTCCCTCTGGCTTTAGTAAGGAAAGAGCAGCGATGAAATCCGTGGACTGTGTGCACGTCATCCAACAGAAGGATACCGCCTCCTCTCCCTCTGCCCCCCCTGGTGCTGTTTCAGGCGCCACGGGACTTTTTTCTGTCACATTCCTGTGGCTTGCAATGCTCCTGTCCTCTTGTCTTGCAGCAGTGTCTCTTTACCATGTTATCATCCTGAAAACAGAACTAGAAGCTCTGCGCAGCGAGCTGATCTACAGCGTCCAGGCAAGGTCTCCGCTAGACCGGCCACTCGTGTCCCGCGACGAAAATAAAGCAGGTACCCCTGTTTCTTCCTTCCTGAAAGCATCTGCAGCTGGCTCCAGGCAGGTAAGCTGGAGGGGTGGGTTTTGGCTTGCAGGGCATGGACAAATGTGGGGCTGCTCTCACTGGCTGTCGCTTCTCCTTGTTAGGAGAGCAGGCTTGCTGGTGCTGGCCCAGCTGAGAGCTTCCAAAAGGAAATCTGGAACGGGAGTAGAAACAGGGGCAGGCGGTCTGTTGCTGACACAGAAGAAAAAGGTAAATACCAGCTGATGAAGTGGGTTGGGATGCCCCAGCTGGATACTCTCTAGAGAAAAGCAGGAGTGTTCGATCCATGTTTTCTTTCTCCTGTCAGTTGATCTGTGTTCCCAGAGCCTGTTCTGGTTTTCAAAACTATTGGTGGATGAATGGTATTAACCACAGGCATATTCTCTTAAAGGAAAGAATATTCAAATCACAGAATGTTTTGGATTTGAAGGGACCTTTAAAGGCCATGTAATCCAACCATCCTGCCATGAGTAGGGAGATGCTGTTTAAGCTACCAGATGTTTATGCTAGCTGCAGATTAAACTTTGAATTTTAGATCCCAAATCTGCATGATGTGTTAGAGCTGAGAAAGGCAACTTCGAATCATTCAGCTTTAAAACTGTTCAATTCTCTCTGATCAAAGTAGGAGGGAAATCTGTTAATAAAAATGCCAATTCACTTTTCTGGGAAACATGCTCACCCTAAAAGAGAGAAGTAATGAGAATTTTAGAGAAATAGGAGCTTTCAAGAAGAAAAGGCTGGCTTGTACCTGACAAAAAGGCAGACTACAAGGAATTCAGAAGTTTAGCATCATTTCTACAATAAAACAACCTAACAAGAAATAATAAAATTAATAAGGGAATGCCTAAGATATTTTTTGGTCATGTTTCTCCTTTTTAAAAGGTTCTGCAAAGAACACTGAAGACTGCGCTCCATAAAAGACCTCAGATGTGTATTATAGAGTTGACATATTAATGGGATATACTTGTTTCCTTTGGGGATAAAATGCCTACATTTCTTTCTTTTTCTAAATACACAATGAGGCCTTATAAGATGAAATGCAGAATTTTATTATACCAGTTAGCACACATACTCTAATTGCACTAACTAAAAATATTTCTGAGTTGCTAAATCAGAAATATTCACTCTTCTTATGTATACTTTTATATCATTTTAACTGATATAACTATTTAGAGGAGTTGAAATGGAGTAAATTATAGGTGAAGACTAAATGAAGCTTTGCCTAAAATGTGTATCTCAGTGAAGAACTAACTTGAAAAGTATTTCACTTGAGCTTCAGTAAGCTAAATGAAATTAAAGTTCTAGAGTATATACGCTCTACTTCTAATATTCAAAAAAAAACCAAAAAACAAAAAAAACCCACTAATTTAGGACATCACTTAAAATCCACAAGCTTATACGGGATTTAATCTATTTCATTAGTAGCCTTCTATTCAAGACCTTGGCTAAGAAAGATTTCGCAAACAGAACTGAGGTCATGATTGCTGAAATTGCATCTCTTGTAGCCTGTTTCCTAACACAGGAACCACAGAGGTCCCCTGCCCTCCCCATCCTAGGAACTCCCAAATAAAAACAAGTGATCTGAAGTAAAAATATCATAAAAAATAAGGAGATGTTCTTTTTTAAATGAAAGTTAGATCATCAATACTCTGCAAGTGATCCAGTTCCCCTCCAATAGCTTTCATCTTTAGTCTTATTGCTATTTGGGGTGAGCAGGGTTTGGAGCTCCTCAGCTGTGCTTCTGAGTAGACTTTAGATTCTTCTCATCATGTAGCCACCTCTGATTATACCTGTTTACTTTACTAACATGTAAAATTTCAATTAAGCTACTTATGTCTGTCAACTTTTTTAAGGTACAGCTGGCTTTAAAGTTGTTTAGGATGGATGACAGAAAACACAGAATATGAACATTCATTTTAAAAGGAAAAGCTACACAAGTTGACCTATTACAAAAAAGTTTTTAACATGAACCTCATATTTTTATATATAAAAGAAAAAAAAAGTAAATTGAAAGTCTTGCATTTATATCAAAGGTTGTCTTTTAGAATTGGCTTTTTGCCTGCTGTAATTATAAAAAAAATTAGCCTTTCAGAGTTCAATAACATATTATATTTTCTTAGATCAGATTTCACTGATGACCATGAACCTGCTAGACAATGTTAAATTTTGTTTTAGCGGGGTGAGTTAAGTAGAAGAACATGGTGTTGTTCATGGTGCTGAATCCAGTCTACTACTTGGTCATGTACACAGAATTACAGGCTCTGCATTTTGATCTTTTGACATTCATATCAGGGTACCAGAATCCTATGGGTCTCCAAATTCCCTTGCAGATATGTGGCACTCATTCTGTTATAATGGCAAATCAATCAGGGTATTGAGTGAGGTGCCTGCTCTTGTCCTACTTCTGTTTGCTTCAGCAAGGTCTCAAAGTAGAGTCTGATTTCATAATTAATTTTTGACCCATCATTTCACTTTTATATGGATCAATTCCTTAGGAAGCTAATATTTGGAAACACCACTGATATCTGATTGCTTCTCTTATGCCTCAACAGAGAGCAGAAGTAAAATACAAGGACTAATACCTTGTTTATAAATAAAATTTCTGTTCAGTTCTGGGGTTTTAGACTTCAGTTGTTAAATTCCAGGAATGGATGCCCCATCATTCTTTTGGGTTTTTTTTCAGACCCAGTACAGCCTTTCTTAAACATACTGAATTTCCATTTTAATGCACACAAGTGGCCACAAATTATCATTTTAATTAAAAGGACAATTGAACGGAAGTGGATTTAACACAATGTTGTTTCCTTTTCTATGGGGGATAGGTTTGTCTGTGCTAATGCTAAGAACTATTAGTCATCCTTAGTTGCAGGTTTTGTGCTTTGCAAAAATTTCCAGCTTGGGTAGGTTGAAGAGAAGTGTTTCAAGCATCAATTCCAAGCAAAGCTGCACAGTTAGCAGTCAGAACCAGAGCTCTTGATGCACTGAGTAGGAGGTAATGGGTTATTTTGAAATGTACACTTCTGGCAAATGTCATATCAGGACACATTACAACAGATGTACTTCTTATCTTTCTCTTTACAAACTTCATGTGTGGAGGAAAATTGGTGCACAACAAAAGACCTCTCCTGAATTTTCTATTCTATTCACAATTCCTGATTGTGTTGCCTGTGTGTTTGTTCCTAAGCTGCACATGCACTTGAGTCTAGGAACAAGATTTAGGTCCCATTGCCTAAGCCAAAGTAGGAACGTCAGGTTTTATTTTCACGTTGCCTCAGTGCCTCATTCTGATCACTGTTGTGGGATTCTGATTCCCATGACCTAGGGAGGTGAGAATCAGGTCTTCTGTAAACACCAATGCAGGTGGCCTGCTGGGGTCAGACTGCAGATCCCATGGACTACATTTACTTTGGTGTGTTGAGGTTGCCCAACTCCTAGCATTATGAAGGAGCTGAGGAGTTATTCTATGTAATTCCACAGATCAATGAGGCAGGATAACCTGCCATGTGACTTGGCAATTGGTTTTTACTAGCAATTCTCAGGTTCTACTCCAATATGAGTTGTGTCTATGGGAAGTAACTATTGCCTTCCAAGCATGGTGTGAGAATTTTGCCATTGTTCTTGATAAGATTGCTGTACTGGAAAATTGGTACATTTGTTGGTTGGAAGTGTTTTGACTCTGTATGTTGTTGCTTTAGATATCAGTGACAGAGGGATAGCAAGAGGTTTTACGAGCAGTACTTGATTTTAGTGATCTTTGAATTGAAACACAAGTGGTTTTTTACTAGCTTAAACAAATGCCACATATAAATTTCCCCTACCAAATATTCACAATACTTCAAATTTCATTGTTTGAAGAGGTCAAATATAAAATAAAAATTAAAATCACAATAAAAAGGAAAATGAAGGGCCTACTTGAAAATATATGTTATCCTTATTTGTTTCTGCTGGCAGCAGTCTAACTCAAAAGGAAATAGACCAATCTTTGCAAAAAGATAGAAAATCACTTGATGCAATTCCTGCAATTTTACATGAAGAAATTCACTGAAAGAATGAGTGAATAGATCAGTGCTGTGTATTATGCAGAGGACTATACAGTCAAAAATACACCAAATAGGCTCCAAGTTTTAAAACCAGCATTCTGCTTTACACTGTATAATAGAAGCCTTAATTCCTAGCAAGAAATTCCCTTGTTTTTCTAAATGTAACATGTTACTGGCAATTCTGTGAAGGTCAAAATATTACTACAAATTCTTTGCAGATGTTAGATCTTAGTCAGATGTGCAACTATGAGCAAGGCATTTTTACTGCAAGGACTGATTGAATTATTCCATATAAATATGTCTCTACAAAAAAGGGCCAAATTAACCAGTTGTCCTGGTTTCTGCTGTGATAAAGTTTATGAAAACCAGTTTATAAAAATGCACAAGCAAAAACTAGAATAAGATCTCTTGTGATGAAAAATCAAGAAGTTAAGGTATGACGAACTGCAAACATCTCAAGAAAATGTTTGTCATTTATAAATTAAATTGTCTGGTGTTTAAATGTACTTTGGGAAACCTACAGAGAACAGATTTAGACAAAAAAGGAACCTAAATAAGCAGGTCTGGGTGGTTTTTTTTCAAGGCTAGGGTTTTTCCTAGGTTTTATTTCAGCAAAAATTGGCACAGATGTCTCAGGCCTCAGTTACCAAAACTTAAAATTTTATACATGAGCTCACAAATATTAAACTTGAAATTTTGTTTGGATGTATTATTAAGTGAGATTGCAAAATACTAAAATTATTATGCAGAATTTGCATGTGAGGGAAAATTTTATTTTACCAATATAAGGTCTTAAATCCTAGAGATATGAAGAAATCTGGATTGCTGTCCTTCAGCAAAAGATAGTGCTTTTTAAAATTGTGACTACATTGCCTAACCACTAGAGAACACATCATTTCATGTGCTTGCTAGCTGTGGTTTATAAAGGCTGGACTGACTAACTTCTTCAGAATTGAGTCTTCTGTTCATGGAATAAGACAGACTCCAAAATGAACTTCTGCCAACCCACAGCCTGCAGAGCGATTAAAATTAGCAGAAAAAAAGAATGTTCATCAAAGCAAAGCTATTATATAAAGTCACACTTGTTTAATATTATGTAAAGGGCACGCTTTATCATTCTAGATACACTGTTATACAGATAGATCTCATAGTGACACGCAGTCTAGATATTTTACATGTTTTCAAGATGTATTTTATTAATCCTGTATTTTGCTTTCATTATTAATCAAAAATCCTTTAGACTACAAAGATGTTGCTCAGGTTTGATTTACACTGGGCTGAAAGACATTCAATAGCAACTATTCAATGTGTATTTTGTAATACATGTATTCTTCATATTGTACTTGAGGTAAGATTAGGGTACTTCTTGGAACAGAATTGTTTAGTGTTTCTTAACAGCATTTACTGTTTACTGAAAATTCCTGCTAATTTACCCAGAAAATGCACTTTGTATATCCATATCTTCTCCTTAATAGTAATATTGTTTATTTGGGATTTGTTTCAACAAATTGTAAGTAGTTCCACTGAAGTCAAAGTACTTGTATATACTGGAAATAGTAATTTGTCAACGTTGGCTTCTGAATATATTTTTGAAGCACTTTGTTGTTCAATCCTTCAAGCACTTTTTTAGATACTGTCTTTTGTAGTTTTAGCCAAAATGGCCTCTCTGCTAATTTCTATTGTAATGAACGTCACTTTTGCATTAATTTTCTCCAAAACCAAGCTTACACATTCTGTGGAGGCTTGTTCCTATCTGCATATATTAAAAGAAAAGAGACAGATTTTTTTAAAAGATTAGATGCAGATCTGATGTCTGTAGAATAAAGTAGAATTGGTATGTTTTTTTCAAAAAAGATGGGGATGATCTCAAATTGCACTGATCTTGCAGATTTAAATTACTGTGAGCAGTTCTCAGCAATGCTGACTAGAATTTCAGTGCTGCAACCTGCTGAAAAAGAAATCCAGAGAGATTTCTGCAAGCTGAGAATTAAGATAGTTTGAAAAATGCCCAGCAAGTTTGCAGAGCGAATTTAGCAAAAGTTGCTAAAGTAGCCATAGCTTTCACTGCTTGTAGACACTGCTCACTGGTACCCAGCTGGATAGCAGCTGGTTAGTGGGAACCATAACAAATCCTGTTGTTTGATTAGTGAAAAATCTGGTGGCCACACTAATGAGTTCTTTTAAAAGCAGGAATTAAAATTTTGTGTTAGCTTACTGAAATGCTAGGGAAGCAGCAAATTCCATTCACTTGAAAGGCATTTTGTTCCAAAGAAGAAACATTGTGAAATTAATTGCCTGATGTGCTGTGTTGTGTGTCTCCATAAAACCACATTTTAATTTTATTTAGAAGTTTATTTTCCAGAAAACTCTTTTGCTTACAAGTGTAAAAGAAAAATGCTTGAAGTATAGTACCTTTTTAAAATTTTGTGTTGGCTTGAGGTTTTTTTTATTTCTTACCAGAAGGTCGATAAATCAAATGCCTTTAAATCCTTGGTTTGAAAAATCTATAGACAGTAGTACATTGTTGATGTGGATTGATAGGACTCAAAGACACATTTCAGTAGGGCTTGCAGGTTGTGTGATCATTCTGGCATTGGAGCATTCCCAGATGTGCACTTGAATCCTTGTGTGCTGCCAGCTGCCTCTGCTGAGTGCTGGGGAGGATCCAGCCCTCTTCTGCTTAAGGTTTTCAACAAGGACCCCTTAAAAGAGAGAAACAGAAAGAGACTGCTTTCCACCCACATCCTTCTGCTACCTGCTGTGCAGCAAGAGGTTTGTGCTACTGGACACTTGGTTGCTCATGCGGGTGCCACTGACAGATGCAGAAACAGCATCGCACATATCCAGGCAGTCCTCATTACAGCCACATCTGTGTGGCCAAATCTGATCCACAGCCTTCTTGTCCAAAAAGGGGTAAACAAAATGGAGCCATCCACGGCAGAATTTTCTTCTCTTGGCTCTTAATAAATTAATTTAGTCTCTGTCATGTGCAGTAAATATTACTACTCAGTTTTCCATCCTTCAAAGTGGCCTGAGAACCAGATATTTTGATTAAAATCTGCTCCAAGCAAATGCAGCGATTCTTTTTTCCTTTTATCCTGTTGATTGACACTTACATTTAGCAGGTTTTTTTACAAGATCTTTGTTTAACTTGCAAATCTATATTTTAACATTGTGCAGTACTTTTTCTCTGAACAAATACCTAATTTCTCATTAGTTTCACCAATCTCTACAGTTTTGAGCAACACATTTTGACAGATACCAAGCCATTTGTTATGTGTTCATTAATTTGCTAGGAGTCATCTCTCAGTTTTCTCTCTTAGTCTCAGTATAGGTTGATCGAGTCTAGGTATCTGAAAACATATTGAAAATACTTTGAGAATTTATTAGGAAAGTATATATGACTAATATTTTACAGCAACTATAAATGGAAAGTAAATTCTCTAAATAACCTGTCAAATATAGTTAGAAAGTGTGTTATCTATCCTAGCTGGGGATGGGGCTTTTTTCAGGCTTTTGCTTAGAAATCTAACAAGGCTAACTGACCTGATGATTTCTAGCTCATTTGAATTACTGTTATGTAATTATATTAAGACCAATATTAAAACAATCAAATGCTGCTACCTGAGGCCTCCCACTTAGTTGCATGATCTCTGAAAGTCGTCTACTACATGTTGTAACAGGAATTTTCATTTTGCACACTTGAGTAAGATCTGGGTTAAAATCAATATGTTCTGTTTTAAAATAAGTGGTGAGACAGAGAGATTTCTTTCATGTCCTTTTTTCTTCTTAATGTAGTTTCATAACTGTATTCTATTACTGATTTTTGTCTCTTTGATTTCAAAATGCTTTCACTTTGCAGTGCTGCAGGCCTGCTTGCAGCTGATTGCTGACAGCAAAAGTGATATCCAACAGAAAGGTAAGAATATGTGCCATGATTTATAGTGTATAACTATTCAATGAGATAACTGTTTCAACAAATTTTACTTAACTTCAAAGCAGTTACTGAGTTATAACAGCAAATTTAAAAAAAAAAAAAAAAAAAAAAGAAAAAAAGAAAAAACCCAAAAAACCCACAAAACAAAAACAAAACAAAACAAAACAAAACACAACAAAACAAAACAAAACAAAAAAACCCCAAAAAAAACCAACAACAAAAAAAAACCAACAAGGAGGTCCCTGCACCTGAAGGTCTCTGTATCTGCATGGCTCTTGCAAATATCATCCTTTCAGTGGTGAAATCCACCTAGTGAGACTGGAAGTTCTGTCTAGAAGTCAGTTTTGTTAATTTTCAGCAGGTGAAAATGAAGAAAATAACCTTTCCGATCACCCAAAGTTATTTTGTCTTTTAGATGATTCAAGCATTGTCCCTTGGCTCCTGAGCTTTAAACGTGGAACAGCTCTTGAAGAACAAGGAAATAAAATAGTTATCAAAGAAACAGGTTATTTTTTCATATATGGCCAGGTGAGAAAGCTCAATTCACTTCAGTACCTGACTTTTGTAAGGATTTTTTAATGCCTCCATACAATCAATTTGAAGTTTTTACCTCTTCTTTCTGTAGGTTTTATATACAGATACAACATTTGCTATGGGACACCTAATACAGAGGAAGAAGGCTCATGTGTTTGGTGATGATCTCAGCTTGGTGACGTTGTTTCGCTGCATCCAAAATATGCCACAGTCTTATCCAAACAATTCTTGCTATACTGCTGGTAAATATCTGCATTTTTCTTTTCTTTGTTTGCAAATAAGCTGTATCAAATACAATCTGTAGTGTTGGACAACTGTATTGTAGCAGTTGTAAAGAACAGGGTCTGCATTCATGGATCTGGCTGACTGAAAAATTACAGAATGCTTTCAGAAAATACAGTTTTATATAAAATATCAGCAATTGGAGATTATGCATCCAGCTTGGTGATCTGAACAATTTTACTCTCTCCATTGATTCTATAATGTGGTTAGACATTTTGGTGCTTTCAGTTAGATGCCTGAGGTAGGCAAGAAGAGTACCTATTGTCCTTATTGAAGAACTCAGTTTGACTTAAAGAGTTGAATTCCACATTTAGTTATTCCAAGAAAATATTAAAGAGCTATATTCTTTGAAGTGTCATGTATGGATTTTAGCCATCCAACACTTGCATACCTTACTGTGATATTTCTACTTATAAAGGCTACTGCATTTTTAGTCTTTGGTTCGATGAAAAACAGTCAATTCCTGTAAGGTGCTCTTTATGACTGTGCAAACTAGAAACACCACAAGAAATACCAACTAAAATATTTAACGCAAATCCTGCAGGCTCAATGATCAATATATGTATATATTCCTGCAGTAGCATTTGAGGAATTAGTTTCCAGGCCTATAAAACCCCACATGTCATCTCTTATCTGTGTGTCCTTCCACTTTAATGGTGGATTTGAGGGTTTTCTCTTTGGTTATTTTCCAGAAAGTTTTTTTTTTTCAATGCCTTGTGAAAAAGTGGGTGACACTGAGGGATGGAGTTGACTGTCAGCAAGCAATGGCGTTAAACAAATGGGATGTGGCAGGAAGCTGATTTTTTTCCAAATAAAAATAAATTCCAGCTAACTAACTAACTAGATACTTTGTCCTGGCAATTGAGGCTGTCCAAACATTTCCTTTATTTTTTTGCCCCTTCAGTCACACATTTTGGCAACATAACCACCTTCAATTTCATCTATATTCCGATTTTACCCTTGTATTACTGCTCCCCTTTCCTAACTAGGATCTCTCTCTTGCCACTTCACGATTCCTGCTTCCCAAATTCCCACTGTTCTGTCTCCACCTGGAAAAAACCAGTTCTGACTGCTCTCTCTCATGCTGTTGAGCATGTGTCACAGCAGACGTTAGGTGCGTTCTCAGCGCAGCGACTGCAGCTTGAAGAAGACGTGCTCATGTGATGTGTGGTAACTTTGTTAGATTGGTAAAACTCATAAGACCTCCTCCAGAAGTGTGGAACAGAGAAGTCTAGGGCCAGTAATACTCGATGCTGACCTTGACTGTCTCACCATAACATGAGGAACCTGGGTACACCACTGTTAATTTTCTTTTGCAGTGTTTTCTTAAGTGAACTGTGTTATGCAGAGTGCAGTGTGGAAATTAGCTCCATCTTCACTGAGGATGTTAAGTGGCAGTTTTGGATAGGCTGTATCGTCTGAGATTGTGCCTAAAGATAAAAGCACTGATCACAAGAAACAAGCCATGGTTACATTTGCAAGATGACACAGAATGGCTTTTGAATATAATTTATAAAATAGTGTATTTGAAATATTAACTTTAAAATATTCCAAATCTTTTGTCAGGCATTGCAAAATTAGAAGAAGGGGATGAACTTCAACTCACAATACCACGGAGAAGGGCTAAAATATCCTTGGATGGAGATGGTACTTTTTTTGGTGCAGTAAGACTCCTCTGAAACCCTTCATTTCTGTTATTATGCATAATTCCATTTTCTTCTCTACCTATGCCTTTGTCAGAAAAAATACTGAATTGTAATAAAGCTGCCAATTCACCCTCTCCCAATTCTCCACAGGCTTCTAAGAATTTTCTTCACTTTAATATGCAAACCCAAACCAGGAAACATACCAGACTGCTTTTGATATAACCACTATGTGATTACCAGAAAGCCAGTTTATTTTAGACAATGGGAGACTCTAGAAAACAACTTGAAACAATGAGGTTTTGGCTTTGAAACAATTTGTTGTCCATATGATAAATCAAAGAAGGAGTTGACCAAAAGGACCACAGGATGTCAAATTGCCATCAACTGAAATCTATAAGTGTCTCTTAGATTTGCATTATTTCATCAATAAAAGATTTAATATATAAAGTGTGGGGGGAAAACATCTAGCAGTAGATTCCCCACCACAAAATCAAATTGTTAGGTAGGTTCTGAGTTTCGGACTTTTTTCTTTCCCCAAAAATACTGGGGGAAAAATCTAAATATCTGGGATAATGAAAACAAATACAGAGAATAGTAGCCACTGTTTTGCTTCTTCCTTGTGAATAAAAAGTGAATAAATCACTAAAATATATTAGCATTTACTAAGTGGAATGAATTTTACTGGAAAGAGGACATGTAAAATTTCACTTCAACAGCTCAATTTTCAAAGCATTGCTACTTATCAAGGAGTATGTGTACACTTCTATGTAAACAAGGCTGGCACAGGAAGAAACACAGTGAAATTAGACACAATACCATGGTTGGAGTTGGATTTCTGGAGCCATAATTTCTGCAGTCATATATAGATGTGTGTGTATATATATATATGCAGTATATAGACATATCTGTATATATTTGAAAGTATGTATGCACACATAGGTCTTGGGCATTTGGGGATGTAATTTTGTCTTCTTTTGAACAGCTTATCCAATGGAAATACTACTTCATACATATTTTTGTATTTCCCCTGCTTCTTGCTATGATCCATTCTATGCAGTATAGCAAAAAGAAAAATCCAATAGATCTGGAACCAGCCATGCAACTAAGAAAATACACTTGTATCTCAGAGGCTTTTTCTGCAGTTTTGAATATAGTGCTTAACTCTGTTTTACAAAAATATTCAGATCTGTAGAAAGAATAAACAGATGTCCTTTTTCCTTCTCTTTTGTCTGGCTGCTTTGTTCAGTAGATAGTGCTTATGCCTTTTTTATCCCAAATATTGTATGGTCACAGGATTTATGTACTTTTCCCCCTGATCTTAAAGAAGCATTTGAGTGCTATTGAAATAGACAAAAAGTAAAACCCCAAGTAATGAATTGTACTTCATTTGAAAATATTTTTAGGATCTGAGAATTGTATTATATAAGCTCACTTAGTAAAGAAAAGATGAACTGTATATTGCAGTTTGCTTGTCTGTTTTTATGAATTGTGGTTTGATTGATTTCTCATGGTAATAGATAATAAATAAAAGAGTTTTGGATCTCAGAATTATAAATCATGGTAAACTAATGAGACAATTATTTCATCTTCTCTGGGCTTCTAAAGATATTTCAGCAATAAGCATATGTGTATTAAATTTTTACACTGGGATTTTTATAAAGCTTAACTACAGTTTCAAAATAGCTGCAAGTCCTCCTTTTTTAAAAAATCTTTGTTTATGTGTTGTGGAGCTGAAGCTGCAGCTGCTTTTTTTTGTTGTTAATATGATGATTATTATTATTAATAATAATAATAATAATATTTAGCTTTGATGTGCTGAATTTGCCAAAAAGGCATTTTAAATCCTTTACGGGAGCCCTCCATTTAACCAATCCTGCATGTGGGTAAAACAAGTGTTAGCATGCAGAGAGTAGTCTGTTATTACTGAAGTACATTATTGATGCCCAGAATCTCTCACCAGAAGTTTGTTGATTTTAGCATTGCCTGATTATAGAAAAAATTATGTTATTACTGTTGCTTTCCCAGAGACTTGGTAGCTAAACATGCAGATTAAACTTCTATTGTGTAAACTTCCCCAGTGGTTTTGGTGGGCTTGTGTGTGCTTAGCTTCAGCCATTTCCCTGGCTGGATCTCTTCCTTCTGACTGCTGACAAATGTGCAAAGTGCAGAAGTTTGGAAAGGGTCTGGCGCATGATTTGGCTTGGAGGAAAATTTCTGTCTTCTGAAAGAAAAATTTTCAAAGGCGTTCCCTTCCTTAGATGGATGAAACTGAACTTCAAGCTTCTTCACAAAAAAACATGAACCACGAGAACTCCCACATGTGTGCAGAGTGCAAGCTGACACACTGTTCAGATATTTCTACTGACAAATCTGGCAACTTTGTCAGATTAACTTTTTACTGGCTTCATGAGAAAACTTGTCTTCTCAAAATTAACTTGCTTCTGCACAAAGTTGAGTTTTAACAGATCAGCATTTTCTGATCTGATAAAGAAAAGGAGAATAGTTCATCCCTGTACATTCTGCTAACAAGCTGGTGATACAGAAGGTAGCAAAGTGCATCCAGACCACCATCACACATATACTTCAGTGAGTGGGAGTTAGTGAATCATTCTGCATTTGGGAGATGTTTAAATAAGTGTGATAGGCAAAAATTAGTATCTAGTTGGTTCATACAATATTCTACATCTTTATCAAGGATAGCTAGCATTTAAGACAAGTTTCTGCAGATGCAACAAACTGTGTGCGTACTCCTTTTTTTTAATGTGCTGTTAAGCAGCTGTGTGACAAACATAAGGGACTTTTTCTTTCCAATACATTTTAACAGAAAGTGTGAAGTTGTATCATCCTTTCTTTTTTAATAATGTGCAGTTGACAGATATATGGCTGCTTTGAATGTAATGTATTTAATGTAATGTGCATCTCATCTCTTTTATATAATGTGCAGTCACACAACCTGCCAGCATACTGAGTATATTCGTTACATGAGTCTCCTCATAGCTGACTGTTTCTCAAATTGCTCAACATTTGCCAATTTAAGACTTTCATTTCAGAGTATAAGTTTTGCCAAGCTTATACTGCTGGAGCTGACAGTTTCTGTGTCTCTGGTTTGTGTCTTAGGTTGAATTAGCATGGATTATCTTTAGCCCTCAAAGTTCTACTCTTCTAAAGATGAGGTTAGGGAAAAAACCCTTCTTTGGAATTTATTTTAAAAATTTGGGTACTTTTTTTTTGAAAGGTCTAGAGATTTTGCTTTGAAAAAGAAGAAATGTAAATGTGTAATGTAGATTTTACTTTGCTTTAAGAAGAGTTTTCTTTCTTCCTTCCTCTCTTTCTTCTGGACTCTCACAGGGTACATGCTTTTGAAGAATATTTTATGCTTTCTCAAGTTAAGCATATTCTATCTCTATGGAACTTTCAAAAAGAAGAGGAAATTTTTCTCAGCAGTTTTGTGTCTGGATTACATCAGTAAGGTCTAAGCTTGCTTTTCAAGGTCAGTACAAACAGCAGTGAGAAGGAAGTTGATGCAAATACAGGGAAGAGGGAAGCTAAATATTTGATATAGAAAGACTCCTGTGGAGTTTGCAAGTTCCATAGATCCCAGCAGTGATGGGGAAGACAAATTAGACTTGGAGCTGGATGGCAGGAACAGGAGACACCCTAGCTGGGATTTGATTGCTTGATTTCTAATTCACAAGCTCTCTAATTCATGGCTCACAACTCGCAACTCATGCACCTATGAGCAAAACATACTTGCTGAGGAGAGCTCTCGTTCTTCCTCCTCTGCCATGGGACAGGTGTCACATTGTTAATCATGAAAGCCTCAACAATCCAGCTGCTGCTGCAACCACTTTAAAAAGTGTTTGGGTAAGATGACATCTTCCAGCTTGGACATTTGGTCTACACCATCTCTGGGAGTCAACAGGTTCTGAAGAGATTGCCAGACAGACAACAGGTAAAAACGATGGCTGCAGGAGAGCAGGCTGCAGGTGACAGTGGCTGCATAAGGACCTTTAGCCCTTTCTGGCCACTGTGTGGAGCACACAGGTTGCCTCTGCTTTGGCTCAACAGCACAGACCCCAGCATACATCAGGGCATAACATACAGCATGAGCCATGTGTTAGCCAAAATCTGAGCAGAAGTGAGTGAAGAGTCACACCATGGGGAGTGCATTCAGCCACTGCAGCAGGTTGTCCACAGATCAACACTTTTTTTGATAAATCCCTGAGCAGCATCATCTGAATTCAGTGCTGATCCTACTTTGAGCAGGCTGAAGTACAGGCCTCCAAAATGATTCCTTTCTCCTGGCTGATTCTCTGACAAGAAAGCAGGAGATGTAAGAGGCAGAAAAGGACTGAAACTGTGGGTCAGAAAAGGTCCTGCTGCGGAAGGAAGGGTGTTCATTTCCTGAGTGCAAATGAAACACAGGTCCCTCAGTGTGTGCTTCAACAGGATCAGCAAACATTTATGTACTGAGCAGGGCAGGTTCCAGTTAAGCACAGCAAGCTGCTAGTAGTCATGGTACTGCATGACCTCAAACCTAAGAGTGTAAATTGAATCAAACCATGTGGCCAAGTAATATCCTTCATTCACTCTCTTGCAAGTTTCCTCTGACCTTTTATTTTCCTGGCACCCTCCTCAGTTCACTCAGTGGATAGAAGGAAGATACTTCAAACTGTGGAAAATAGGATATTGATGGAAAGTGTTTTAAGCTGAAGGCCAGAAATACATTTTAGAAATGTTGAAAGGAAGTAGTAAATGAGGCAGAACATGAAAGAAGAGAAATTTCAGTGTCCTGTTTAAATCAGAATTGCATTCCCTTTCTGTCAGTGAGAGTTGGCTGAAAAGTCATGTTTACTTTCCACAGAAGTTGATTTTTTTTCTTCTTTTAAGTCTAGAGTTGTTTCAGAACTGACTTAAAACCATTTCTACAAAAACTTTTGTTGGCCATCTACAGATCTGTAGTCCTGATGAAGGTCAGTTATTCCAATGGCTGTGGGAAGCCCTGTGTCACAACATGTATGTGATTCTCCTTCCCAGCTGTGCTCAGGGTACTTGCTTTCCAAAGCTCCTCAGCCTAGGGAGGAGTCTTGATGAGTTCCTTTGAATTCCAAGACTTCCACTTTCAATTTCTCTGGCTCAGCAGCCAACAGCCCTTTTGGAAGACTAAGCTTAGACTTTTGGAAGTCTAAGCTGAGTTCCCCCCAGACATAATTTTCAGTTTCATAACAGTTTGTTCAGTCTAAAATATTTGAAGGAGAACATGCTGGGCTCCACAAACTGTGGTTTTGACAAAGCTCTATTTTGTCTGAAAATTTCCAAACTGCCCTAGCCTTTGCTGTAGAGTTCCTTAAACAAGATTTTTCACAGGTGGTCACTGAGTAAATGTTCCTCATTCTCTGTCTGACTGACTGATGCCCTTGTGGTCTCATTTGCAGAAGTGTTGAAACACACAGCTGCAACTGAAATTAGCAGGAGCATGCTTTGAATACACAGAGGGCTGTATATTTCTGCTAGAAGTCTGCTGTAGAAATACTACAGCAACAAGTATTCTGAAAAAGCCCCAAGGGAAATAAATTCTGGTCTGGAAGCAAACATAGGTAGAAGTGTGCAGTCAGCCAAGAGGCATGCTTTGGAAAAAGTGTGACAAAAAGATCTTAAATCACTTCTTATGTACTGTACATTGTGTGCATTGAATGGGATAGGGATCTTAATGGGAAGGGTAGTATGAGAATGTGAAAAGTAACTGCTGCTACAAGTAGTAGGGCTGAAACTGCAAAGAAAACTCTGGTCCATCTTCACTGTGAGCATTTAACTGTGCATTGGAACATTTGGTGGAGGTTGGAGACAGGATATCCAGGGGCTGTTTCTATTTCCTCCATTAAAAGGGAAGCTCCACTCCCCACAAACCTCATAAAAACTACTTAATGTAGCTGTGGAAGGGTTGGTGACAGTTCTACCTGTGCTTAGAAAGTGTTTGTCTTGACATGAGGGGAACTTGAAAACCTCCACTTCATAATTCCTGGCACCACTGGAGAGCAGACCTAGCATTTTGAAAGGGGGAAGAGTAAAGGGGAAAGTTTTGCCAGAGGACAGCAGATAAGCACTCTCTGGTGGCAAACTGCTGTCTCAGGATTTCTTACCTAACTTTGTCTTTGGAACAGGAGCCACAAGGATGAACGGGATTTGAAAAGCCAAATGTTTTGCAATAAACACTGTTGTGGTGGTTTTTTTGTTTGTTTTTTTTTTTTTTCTTTCCTTCAAAGAGTAGATTTTCCATCTCCCCACCAGCCCAAGAAGGGGATGATAAGAGCAAAGTGAGTGGATGGGATGAAGTGTACATCTGATGTAAGGGCAAGTGGAAGAGGTAACTGAGATGTAGCTGTGTGGAAGGGATGAGTGAAGATGAAACAACAGCAAGAAGACTGTCATGCTGCTGCTGCCTGTCTTCCCCCACTGCTCCATGCAACCTTTCGGTCCTGTGTTAGCCTGGCATTTAATTGCAACTGATAATTTTTTTGAGAGGAAGTTGACGATGGGTTGTACTTATGTCTCTATTCAATTATCAGTCACAAATGCCAGCCAAAATTTCCAGTGCTGGACCTGTAGAATTATACCGAAGATGCTCTGTTGGGCTGCTACACTGGAAGTGAGTCAGGGCTGATGCAAACAGGCAGAGCAGGCTGATGAGAAATGAGGTTGACTCTGACATTCTGTGTCTCTAAAAGGATGATGGTACAATTTCTTACCTCTTAGGCTGCCAGAAATACATCTTCCACCATCAGTGTATGCAATGAGCAGTGGAAACAGGAGAAGCATGTAGTCTGCTACTTTTTCCATCACTTATTTCCTTTCTTTCTTTACTTGTTCTATCCAGAATCCCTTTGTCCAGCTTTATTTATCTCTGTACTCTCTTGCATTTATCATTACTCAGAACATGCCAAAAAAGAGGAGGGGCGGAAGGGGGTAAAGGAGATAATTTTACGATCTCCATCGTTAGTTTTTGTCGGATAACCTCGCACCGTCATCATCCCCATCACCATCTCGGCTCGCAGGGAGCCGGAGCCCGGCACAGCCCCGAGCGCGGCCGGTCTGTCCCGCCGGAGGGCAGCAGCGCACTCGCTCCGAGCCGCAGCACCGCCGCTTCCATCGCGGCGCACAGCAAGCTGCTGATGGAAAATGAGAAAAAAACAAAACGAGAAAAACGGAAAGGAAAAGAGGAAAAAAGAAACAAAGAGCTTCTGGAGCACCAGTGCCAGTGAAGTAAGCTTTTCTGCCAGATTTTATGATTAATTATGAGTTAGTTCTCTGAATAATCATAGAATCATAGAATATCCTGAATTTGAAGTGATTTACATGGATCATCAAAATCCAGCTCCTGGTTCTGCTCAGGACATACCAACACTTTAAGAATTTTGGTCACTATTCTAATTGGAT
This sequence comes from Cisticola juncidis, assembly GCA_013400215.1. Taxonomy (NCBI): domain Eukaryota; kingdom Metazoa; phylum Chordata; class Aves; order Passeriformes; family Cisticolidae; genus Cisticola; species Cisticola juncidis. The sequence goes on along the minus strand of VXBR01006352.1, from coordinate 874,389 downwards.
TAGGCCCACCTTGTTAATTCTCCCCTCTATTTGCATACTTGAGTCAACACACTCTCAATGTATATGTAAGCTCAGCCTGGTATGAGAGATTATAATTTATTCACTCATAATTTCCCACCATGCCTGGATCCTTCTCTAACTTCTGAAAAGCCAAATGCTTTGTTTTGTTTTTTCCTGCTAACCAGGTTGAAAAACAAGGGTGGAAAGAAAAATATTTTTTTTTGTAATTTAAAAGCCAATGCTTTGAGAAATTTTCTATAAAACCATTTCCTCATCTTGATTTAATATCAGAGACAAGAAGAAAAAGAAGTCCTTATATTGCCATGAGTACCTCATCCCTTTGAAGGCATTACTCGAGTGTCTGTAGCTATCTTCACATTTTCATTACTTTCTAATACACTTTTTATTTTAGCTGAAAACCTCTTTTCTGTTGAACTGGGAATAATGCAAACCCCATCCCTGTGATCCTACGCTCTAATTCACAGCTTTAGAGCTGATATGTTGTTTTAGTCTGCTCAAATATTTGCTTCTTTGGAGATAGTGATTGCTTATACATATTCATTAGTTCTCTTCACAAAGGAATTGTACTAAAACTGGTCCCTTGGGATGTACAAACTTTTGGTCCATGCAGAAGAGCCAGGCAGAATGGCAACATTACGCACCGTTGTGGCTAAACCGTGCCTCATTGCTCAATTTTCTTATCCTAATGGTTATGAATATAGGAAATCACATTGACTTTCTTTAAACAATCAGGACAAGGGTCTTCTGACTTAATGAAGACATCAGCATCTGCCATGAGGAGGCCTTCATGTTTTGAGGTAACTATCTGGTAGCCCAGGGGGGCAAAAGGGCACTTCTGTGTCAGTTTGACTTTTACTTGTGTAAATGATTAATGGCTGAGGTGAATCACACTGAAAATTACCCTTTTTTTTTTTTTTTGCTTTGTGACTAAAAGACACTCAAATTAACACCTCACAAAGTAGCTATCCAAATTTAGAATAAGCAGATAATGGCATATAAAAACAAATGAAAGAGGATAGTCTTCATGGCATGATTTGTAACTTGGCATTTAAGGGGATAAACGGATCAAGAGCAACCTGGCAGAAAAGGACTTGGGAATAGTGGTGGGTGAGAGGCTGGACTTGACACATCAATATGCACTTGTGGCCCAGAAAGCCAAACATGTCCTGGGCTGCATCAAAAGCAGCAGGGTGAGGAAGGAGATTCTGCCCCTTTGCCCTGGTGAGACTCCAGCTAGGGTGGTGCATCCAGCTCTGGGGTCCCCAGCCCAGGAAGGATAAGGACCTCTTGGAGTGAGCCTGGAGTAGGGACACCAAGATATTTAGAGGAATGGAGCACGTCTCTTGTAGAGACAGGCTGTACCAGCTGACATTACCCAGGAGGTTTTGTAAAGAGGGGAAGTATGCAAGGAATTTCAACTATTTGTATAATAGTTTATATATGAAAATTAATGTATTTGAATCTCTCATTTACTTTTAAATATTGGCCAACTCCACAGGTGCAATAATTTCTCCTTTTTTTCTTTCTATTTCTATTTTTAAAATTAATTTTATTAATTTATTTTTCTCCTTTTGGACAAAATCAAAAACCCCAGTCATGTTATAGTTATAATACTGCTTTACCTTGACTTTGCAGGTGAATAGGGCCTTTTCTTATCTTATCAAGAAAGATTCAGTCTCAAATACAGCTTGGGGGTATCCTCAGCAGTAGCAGTGGTAAGTTCTGCCTCTGTGTCTATTTGCACTTGCTTTAGAAAGGCAGAACCTTCTCCTTAATCCAGTTACAAAATCCTTTTTCCTGCCAAACTGAGACCAGCGGCATTGAACTCAGCTGAGCTGTCATGCATTTGTTCGACCCATAGACACAGATCTAACTTCCACTACTCACTCACCCAAAAGCAAAAGCTGCCCTGGGAGCACATTCACAGGCTCTGCACAGCCTGTTAGGGATTTCATGTGCACAATCTCTGAACTGGCTGTGCTAGCCCAAAAAACACTTCTAGTGAACTCCTGGCTAGAGAGATACACAAACACTATGAAAACTGAACAAGCTACCAAAGCACTGGAAGGCACAAAAGCATGATTCAGATGAAATGCAAGTCATTTTAGTCCCAGTACACGATTCATCCTAACTTCACAGAGCTATTTAGGCAGCCTAAACAGTAACAGAGTCTTGTAGGCTTTTTAGTCACTGTAGGTAAATCTTCTTCATGTCAAATGTTCTGCCAACACATGTACCCCAGGACAGCTAGATGGCATGTCTCACAATCACAGAATCACTAGGTTGGAAGAGACCTTCAAGATCATCAAGTCCAAGCCATTCCTTAACACCTCAACTAAAGGTGCCACTTAGTGGCACATCCAATCTTTTTTTAACACATTCAGGGTTGGTGACTCCACTACCTCCCCAGGCAGACCATTCCAGTACTTTATCACTCTTTCTGTAAAAAACTTTTTCCTAATATCCAACCTGTATTTCACTTGGTGCACCTTAAGTCTGCGTCCTCTTGTTCTGTCAGTTGCTGCCTGGAGAAAGAAACCAACCATCACCTGACTACAGCCACCTCTCCTTCATACCCTAGCAACCCTCTTAAATACTTCCTGAAAGACCTGAACCTCCTTCCAAAGATCCTTTTTTTTAATTTCTAAGTTCCTTCAAAATCTCATTACCCATCCAGGCTGGATGTTTGCCTTGTTGACTCATCCTTTGGCACACAGGGACAGTCTGTTCCTGTGCCCTCAAGATCTCTGCTTTGAAGCACTCACACCTTTCCTGGACTCCTTTTTTTTTAAGGGGTGCTTCCCAAGGAACTCTCTGAATAAGTCTCCTAAATAGGCCAAAGTCTGCCCTACAGAAGTCCAGTGTAAGAGTCTTATTGGTGTTCCTCCTGATTTCACCAAATATTGAGAACTCTGTAATTTCATGATCACTGTACCCCAAGTGGCCTCCAGCCACCACATCTCCCACCAGCCCATCTGTATTTGCAAACAACAGGTCTAACACTGTTCCTCTCCTGGTGGGCTCATTCACTACCTGTGACAAAAGTCTGTCCTCCCCACACTCTAAGAACTTCCTGGACTGCCTCTTTTCTGCTGTATTAAGTTCCCAGCAGATGTCTGGTAGGTTAAAGTCACCTACAAGAATAAGGGCTGGTGATCCTGGAACGTTCTCCAGCTGCTTATAGAACAAGTTGTCCGCCTCTTCTTCCTGATTGGGTGGACAATAACAGACTCCCAATAGGATGTCAGCCTTGTTGGCCTTCCCCTTAATTCTTACCCATAGGCATTAACTTCATCATCATTAGTTTCAATACCCATGGTGTCAAAATCCTCCCTAATATAAGGGGCCACCCTTCCGCCTCGTCTCTCTTTCCTGTCTCTTCTAAAGAGCTGTAGCCATCCAGTGCAGTGCTCCAGCTGTGTGAGTCATCCCATCACATTTCTGTGATTGTGACTAATCACATTTCTGTGATGGTGACTACATCACAGCTTTGCTGTGCACCCTGGAGTCCAGCTGCTCGTTTGTCACCCATGCTGCTTGCATTGGTGTAGATGCACTTCAGCTGGGCTGCTGATTTCACCCCTAACTCTGGCCTGCCATCCTTGGGCCTGCTTCTGGAGAGCCCAGCTGCATCCCCTTCCCAGGTGCAAGCACAAGATGGTCCTTCACAGCCGAAGGAAAGATTTAGCTGTGCATGTAAGGACAGACGTTGCAATGGTGAAACTCAGCCATACTTGAATTCTGAAAGCAATGATACAAATAAAAGCCGAAATCCTGTTTGATAGTTCCCAAATTTATGGTAATGGTAATGAGAAAGCTTAATGTTTTCTGCTGACTGCTGTGAACCTCACTCTTCTGTGCCTTCCTGTGTCTGTCCTAGCACTTTGCTGTGAACCTCTCTCAGTTGCAGATGGTGAGAGGTTAAGATACTTTTGGTGTGAGTTGCTTTATCTTTCAACACTATAATAAAAAAGGTTTTCTACAATTTATTGATTCAACCAAAGTAAAATTCAGAAAAATGTTTATTTCAAGGAAATTCACAGATCTCTCAGTCTCCAAGTGCTTGTACTGGTACAGCTACCAGTGGCTAACAGAGAGGAAATTAAGACAGAATGTTCACACTAAGTGGATGACAAACAACTTGTATCTGGAAGTAGACTTTTTGTTTGTTTGTTTGTTTGTTTGTTTTGAGTTTGTTTTTTGTTATTTGGAATCATAATTTCTTAAGTAGCTTGCTCTTGTGAGGGGCTTTGTTTCTCCCAAAACTGATTCTCCTTGTCTTTGGATAGTAAAACATCAGAGGAAGAATGTTTCCCAGCAAACTCTGTTTCATGTAAATTCCAGCAACCCTTTTCACTGTAACTATTTTCATTATTTTCTTCATATTGGAGCCCACACATTCTCACTCAGACATAGAATCACATGATTTTTAGGCTAGAAAAGACCCCTAAGATTATCTGAGTGTAACCATTAACCCAGCCTACCAAGTCCACCACAAAACCATGTTCCCAAGTGTCTCATCTACATGTCTTTTAAATACCTCCAGGGGTGGTGACCCAACCATTTCCCTCAGCAACCTGCTGCAATGCTTGACAACCTTTGCAAAGAAGATTTTTTTCCTAATATTTAATTTAAACCTCCCCTGGCACAACTTGAAACATTTTCAACATTTTCTGTGATTATTTAGCTTGATACCTGGGAGAAGACCAAGTACTCTTGCCTTGCTACAGCCTCCTGTCTGGTTGTAAAGAGCAAAAAGGTCTTCCCTGAGCCTCCCTTTCTTCAGACTAAACACCCCAAGCTCCTTAGCTGCTCCTCATCAGATTTTGCTCCAGATCTACCACCAGCATTGTTGCCCTCCTCTGGCCATTATCCAACACCTCAATGTCTTTCTTGTTGTGAGGGGCCCAAAACTGAACACAGGATTCGAGGTGAGACCTCATGGGTACTGCAGAAAAAAACAGTGAGGTTTCTCAAAGTACTCACATGGGGCTTTCTGGGACCCCTTTGATCTCATGCATGATAACATGTATGTGTCACTGCCTTTTTATGCCTTGAAGCTGGATGTCTTGAGAAATACACACCAAGAATGCAATAAAGAGCATATGTTCCTCTGTAGTCGTGCCTTTCTGTACCCGAGCAGGTGTTTCTATATAAGGAAGTTAAACTAGAATTTTCTATAGCCTGCTCGTTGCAATTGGCTCGGTACCAGCACGGACACAGTGATAGGGCTTTGGAAGTGCAGCTCAAAGCCCCGTGTCAATCTCATTGGGCAAAGAGCCAGCTAGCCCGCCTAGACCATAGATTATTAAAGAGCCTGCACAGAGGAGCGCAAGGCTTTTTGGGAATGCCTTAGCCAGTGTAACTGTGCTTGGTACACTGTGCACAGCTTATCTCTTTTCCTTTTGTAATGTTTGTTATTTTTGCTGTTATTAAAACCTTTATTTTACAAAGCATATCCTGAGAAGCTGTCTTGCTACTTATTAAGCCATTTCTCCCCTGGCTGGACCCTCGGAGGTATTGAGAGAAACCTCAATATTCCTCCAAATGTTAATTTTTTTTCTTCTGGCATTTTAGGTTATGATTTTTTCCATTACAGTTGAAAATATAACTATTTCACTCTTAACAGCTTCAGTTCCTAGAGAATAAGAAGTATTCAGGTTTTAGAAATTAAAGACATCTCCATTGTTCAAATAGTAGGATTGTTACATTCATATCAGATGGTTTTACTTAAACTTGAAAAATAAAAATTCATCTTTCAGAACATTATTGGAAATGTAATAAAGATAGCTTTCATCATTTCTTTGTATAGTAGTATTCATTTGTTTGATCTCTTGCTAAAATGACTTAACAGTATGGTTTGGTATCACTTTAACCAATTCCAATCTAGCTTGAATATAATTTCATATAAATTCTCTCAGTACAGGCATTGAAGATAGACTGGAACCCTTGAAGGATGTTGCATCTCATCCTAGAATAGCACTGAAGGACAGCAGGACTGCCCTCAATGTGTCTGTCTTTCACCAGTGATCATAGAGTCTGGACAGCAGGCTTAGATGTGAACTGTAATTTTTGTACTGAAACCCAGGTGAAATGAACCCATTCTGTGGTGCAGGAGGAAACAGCACTGAATTATGTCTCCTGCTGGAAACCATGTGGACAATTAGAAGGCATTAGAACCTTCTAAGTATATTAGCTACATTACTTACCAGCTCTAAGTCGAGCCTTAGACAGGAATTGGGGCATCTGATTGCTGCTTTACCCCAGACCAGGAGAGCACTTTTGAAGCACCTCTCCCACTCACCCCCACCTCCAGCAGTTTGGCTCATGTGGCAGAGCAGTCCTGGAAAAGATGGACCAGGCTTCTTCCCAGTGTTGCAAACTTGTATTGTGTGCTCCAGGACGACAGGTAAGGCTCTGCAATTGCTCCTGCACATCCAGGCATTGAAAACCTTATGTACACCAGAGTTCCAAGAAATAACACCACAACATCATTGTGCAATGACTTTTAGGAAGGTGGGTATGGATCCACTGTACTCTGAAACAAATAGAAGTTGGTAGTCGCTAGAGGGAGCCCCTTAATCATCATATCCTACATCAAATTCCACTTCCTTGGGCCTTTGGCTCTGAAACGTTGGAGCACTCTAATAGCGTCAGTGTCACAGCCTCCAGTACTCAGTAAAGAAAACGAGGGGAAAAGACGGGAGTATGCAAAGCTTCTGCAAAATGAAACATTCATTCCACATTCTGAAAAAAATATTGACTTTTTAAAAATTTCCCCACAGAAAACCAGCTAGTTCAAATTCAGTGCATTGGCTGGGAACAGAATTAGCTTTGCCTAGACCTTTTAAAAATGTAATCTTTAAGTAGCACCAGTGAGAGGGCATTCACCTTTCCCTCCTTCAAAGATCAAACACCAAAATGGGCACAAGTTGGCACTCTGAAATTCTTTGGACCACAAGCACAACCCTCCTTCCTTTAACTTCTAAATTTAGTAAATAACATAGCAGCTATAGTTTGCGGTTCTCTGTTACAAACTGTATAGAATTTGCAATGAGTCCTGGAGAAAACACAACAGGGATATGAGAGCTGTGGAGATGGCCCCAGCTGCAATAAAAGGCTCTCTCACTCAGCGGGGACCTGCAGAGATTGATTGCAACCTGGACAGAAAAACCCAGAGGCAACTCAGGTGGTGTTTCTTTTCAGAAAATATTCAGCAGTAGAGGGCATCAGACGACAAGAGATCCCTTAGACCTTAATGAATCCTTGAAGTGTAAAATGCTCATTTTGGGGAATGGGGACTAGAGAGGTATAGATTGGGATTCTGTAATGCAGGTGGGAATCAGAAAGCAGACACTGAGTGAAGCAAAGCCAGACACATCACTTCTGCGTGTGTCAGCTGTAACACTCCAGCATGGGAGTGCTGTGGTGGGAGGGAGCAGGGAAGGGATCATCTGTGGTGCTGTAACTTGCCTCCACTAGCAATCCAGCCTTAACATTGCAATTGATACTTACCACATCTCCTCTCATAAGATAAGAAAATGCAGAAACTCTCTATCATTAAAGCAAGACTGCTGTTCGGTCATGCCTCATGCTGTCCCAAACCACTCAGTAGAAGAGGACTCACATAAGAAAAAATCAAGAAAGTAAGCATTAGCCAGCATGTAACATTAATTTGTCCCTTTAAGCAATGGTTAGGAAACATGCAGCACTCAGTACTGAAGGTGAATGACTCATTTTCTGAAAAAGAAAATTCAAGCCTCCTACCGGCGTTTCCTCCCCACCCTAGAAGTGTTTTTCCCAGCAGAGACAACAGCTCCCTGCAGCATGCACTCAGGGCTGCCATAACGCGAAGAAATTGGCTCGATTTCTACTTCTACACAAAGAACTGCTGCTCTGTAAGTACAGCGATTTTCTCTTTTCCTTGGTGGAAGTGGGGAGAGGTTTATCGGGAACAGTTGTTTATAGTACCTTTCCCGGAGTGTCTCAGACTAGAGGGAGATCCCTCCCGTCCCTCGAGGGACTGGAGCTCAGGCAGAAATCATTGCAGTCTGTGGTGTTCCCCAGCCCGAACGCCAAGGTTGTGCCAACAGCAGGGGGAAGTGCAGCTTCAGACTCCAGGACAAGCCAGAACATCCAGCTGCTTGGAAGCTCTGGCATAACACGCTTTTCCTGTGGTTAGCCTCGGGACGTGCAGCTAGCGCACATTTCAGGACCGCCTTCAGAAACGCTGCGCAGGAGCAGCAGTCCTCGTGCTGAAAAAATCTGGAATTTGGTTTTAAGTTACCAGCCTTTCAGCTGCCTGTTTTCAACATAACTTGACCAGGTACTGTATTCCTCCCTTACTATGTTGGAAAATACACAGGAAAATGTTAATGGCTGTTTGGAATTTTTTGGTTTTCCTTCTGTAGATAAAAATATCTCAAGGAAGTTTTTCAAATACTTTTCCCTTTACAACAACGTTATTCTCATACAAGACGATGTAGAAAGTGAGAGCTGGAGTCTATGTGTTTACAAGTCTGGGTTTTATCTGCATCAAGTCTACAAAACAGTAATTTTTAAAAGAAATTTTCACAGACTGAACAGTACTGAATTGAGTGGTATTAACTGTGTGATTTTTCACCGAGTATTGCCAAACTGATGCCACAAATGAGTACTGTTTTCAAGAAGAGTGTATATGAGTACATCTAAAAACTTGAATATTTTCTTGTATGGGATTTTAATATCTTGTAAGTATTTTGCTGGAAAGGTAAAGACCAATTATAAACTTTGAATCAATACAGGAAAACCATTGATAAAATATGAATGATATGCAAGCTATCCCCCCCCAGGATTATTAAAATAGATGAAGAAAGGGAAAAGAAACTAAATTACTTTGGGGGAGGGACTAACAATGGGAGAGGGAGGAAAGAGTTCTGCTTTAAGCCCAGTTCAGTTCAGATAGCAGAGAGGGCTGTTTGCTTGCATTTTCCCTGCCTGGACTCCCATCACCTTTCACTGAGGAAATGACTTTACAGGGTTAATACCAGTCAGAATAATAAAACAGTAGCTGTTTTCTGTATATTGTTTGCTATTTTATAGGCAGCTTCTGGGGAAGCTCAGCCTCTAGCTCCAGGCTGTGTTTTAAATCTGTGTCTCTGCTGTGAAACACAGACAGTAACAATCAACTGTACAATTAAATCTGATTGTTTCCGACTCCCTTTTACTTCACCTGTTTTGGAGGCTCATAGGATGTAAATGTTAGAGATGGCTGAGGTGTTCTCTTGTACCTTTCCTATAACTACTTAGGATATAGCAAAGGCACAAACTCACATGCAGGAAACTGAGTATCTCTAGATAGCAATGCTGCATCAGCTCTGGTGCTTGTAAGCAAATGTTTGGATGCCAGTTTTCCAACCAAAGAAATTTATTTTTTCCCATTGAAGAAATTATTTATTTAATTATTATTTATATAATGTATAAATAATATATATTTAATTATTATATAATTATTATTTGTTTAATACCATTGAAGCTTGTCATGTTGATGGATAAAATGCAAGAACTATGAATATTAACTAAACTGCTTAATACATCATTTCTGGAAAACAAAAATAAATATGAAACAAACATAATTCATAAAATTGAGATGCTTAGGACAGTTCAGCCAGGCGTGGGGTAAATTTCAAAGAAGTCTATTTTAAAGCTTTAGAACAAAGCTCACTCAGCTCCTACTTCAAATAGTTTATCTCACTGTCCTGACAGTGAAAGCAAAAGCCCCAGAAACACCTCTTCATTTTCAGAGTTAAATAACAATAGGTCACGAATTCTTCTAAGAAATTATAATTGTTGGAAAAAGATGACTAGAATTTCTACAACTAAAAATACCTCTTACAAGCCTGAAAGGAAACATAGCACATTATGTGAAAAAGTACAATGCTGCTACTGTCTATGATTATAGAAAAATAAACTATATTGAGGACTGGATTTTTAAACCACTTTTTTTTTCCCTTTTTGAATTGTAGGTATTTTTTATATAGATGATTCATGCAAGAACATAGAATTATTTTGCTATTTTGAGATAAACTTCTTTACACAAAAAGAAAAATCCCTCTAATAATATAAATAACCCTCTAATAATATAAATCCCTCTAGCAATATAAATAACATTAATGCCTTTACTCTTCTTCATTTAGGGTCTGATCAGAGGTGCACTGGAGTAAATAAAACAGAAGGTTAACAGGCTTTCAGTAAGTTTTTAATCTATTATTTATTGCATTTGCTACTAGGAAGATGTAACTATAACAAAGTACTCTTGGTTTTGCAGGATATGAATGCTCCAAATGCAGAAATGATTTGGCAACTAACATCTCATTGGTAAGAAAAAACTGAGTTACTGTTGTACCATACCTAGATCTAATGTGAGTGAAGCTTAATAATAATGTAATACTGTGTTATAAAACAGTAGCATTGTTTATCTACAATGTAATTTTTGTTTGTTTTTCTTGTTATTAACTTTTTCACAACCCAAAGATCCCAGTCCAGGCAAAAACGATGTGAGAGGAAGCTGATCCCATTCTCAGCTTCCCAGAACAACTTTTTATAAACATCCAAGGCCAGACAGCAAAATCACTTGTATGCCAACTGCTACATGTAAATCCCTATGTAAGACTGCTCACAGGAAACTTGGAAACAATCAGGAAAGGAGATTTTGAAGTTATGGTCCTGACATTTTACTCTTCCTCACGTCAGTTTGGGTAAATGATAAACACTCAGCACACCCTCTGTGTCTGGACAGAGCGGCCTGATCTGCAGCCAAACTCACATCAGAGGGCCTCTGGCCATGTGCAGGGAGAGTGAGGAATGGCCAGGTCACTGGCTTCTTTTCCTCTTCTGTGTTTCAGGTCACCCCTGGCTGCACCCCTGATTTTTGGTCTGCTTCTGCAAGCACCATTCACAGAGCCTTCCACCATCACACAGCCAAACTTTGTCCTGTTGCTGGCTGATGATCTCGGCATAGGGGATGTAGGCTGCTATGGGAATGATACTATCAGGTAAGGAAACTGACTTTAAGGGTGAACACAGCTGGTGTGATATTTAATGTAAACCTGAAATCCTCTGCCCAGGATTATCTCACAGCCTGGAGGCATTCCCAGGGCCAGCTCTGCTGTGTGGCACTACATTATTATGGGAATATGACAACCATTCTTGTGTATTCCTGAATAGCCTAACACTTAAAAAATGGCTATACTCAAAGATAGAAATATTGTGCCCTCTTTCAACACACAAGCCTCATTACCTCATTTTAATTGTACCATTCTTGCCCAGTTTGAAGTCAAAATACCGTTAAATGACTGCAATGAGCAATGTTACCTGGAAATATTTCTCTTTTCAGCATCAAGGACATAAAATTTGCCTTCTCTTTGAAAACTGTTCCACAGTATTGCCTGCTGGCTTGCAATGTGTTTGAACAAAACCAAATTTGCTATGATTCCTACCCTCATCCAGCAATGTTCTTGGAACCTTACCCCGAAAGGGTTCAATCAGCAAGCTCCTGACAGACAGCTGGTGATCACAGGTAGCTGAGGGGGTTCTGCAAAGCCAGGCCTCCACAGCATCATCCCCAAGGCACAGATTTTTTTACACATTAGGGGTGTACTAGCAGGGTGACCAAGTATCTGAGCTTTCTCAGCAACTGGCTCTCTGCAGTGCAAAGAATGGCAGGATTTTGAAATAGCAGTTTGGGAAGCAGACCTAGTGCTGCTCCTTTGAGGAGGAGTGTTTATCAGCTAACTGAGATGCAATTGTGCTGAAGGGTGGAACTACACCAACTGCTTCGCCAAGTTATCCTGGACTGCACCTCTGGCGAAAGCCTGTAGAGAATAAGAAACCTTGTTGCAGATGTTGTTTCCTAGCAGAGTGTCTTCGAGGGAGGAATCCAAATAGTATGAGTACAAAGCAACAAGACAGGATCTTTCAAAATCCTACTGAAGGTTTTGCCTACTTGTGAACAAGATTGAACTGATAATTGCAAAGACAAAATTGTAAAACTGAAGCTCAATCTAATTTAAAATACAAATAGGCACACGTTGAATTGAAAGAGGGGATATTGTATTCTGAAATGCAAGATATTACATTGTCTTGTCTGTAGCTAATGTGCTAGGCAAGCTTTGTTGTTGTTTTTGTTGATTGCCAGTTGCTTACAAAATACCCTCTTCTCACCTACTTACTCACTGTGTGGTGTAATTCATGTCGCCATGAGAGATTGCAGAGTGAAAACATGCAGGATTTCTTTCCATTTTTCTCCTTTTCCCTTCACTACAAATGTCATGAGATGTACCTTGTTAGCTTCCTTATCTGTACTGTAAGTCATGTAGCATCTTGTCTTGTCAAGCACTGTCACCCTGTGACAACTGAATCACCATGACACTGATACACTGAGGCTGATACACGGCTCTTTAAGAAGCTGCTGTAGGAAAGGCAGCTCTGGAGGAATCGAAGGTCTTTGCTGTGAGGGTGGTGAGGCACTGGAACATGCTGTCCAGAGAAGCTGTGGGCATCCCTGGAAGCGTTCAAAGCCAGGGTGGATGGGGCTCTGAACAACCTCATCTAGTGGAAAGTGTTCCTGCCCATGGAAGGGGGGTTGGACCTTTGTGATCTTCAAGGTCCCTTCCAGCCCAAACCATTTCACAGTTCTATGATTTCTGCAAGACTCTTCATAGTACATGTGGAGGGGGAAAAGAAAAGAGTTTTCTTCAAATTAATCCAGATACTTATTTTTAATAAAGAAAGAAAAAGGCAAATATTTCCCCATCACTTGAGAAAACTAAAATAAATTACAAAACTATTTTCTGGCCATCTTCAAATAGAAGAAACTTCCAAAAAATAAAGGTGAGTATATAATTTCTTGCTCTCTGGATGATATCTGGTGGCATTGTTTGCCTTTTTAGGACCCCCAACATTGATCGCCTGGCAAAGGAAGGAGTGAGGCTGACCCAACACATCTCTGCAGCTCCACTTTGCACCCCCAGCAGAGCAGCTTTCCTCACTGGCAGATATCCCCTCCGATCAGGTTTGCCTTGCAAAGCCACACACCCTTTAACATTGCTTTATTGCTGGAGAGAACCATGTCACACGACGGGCACAGAAGAAATGAGGGTGTGCAAATAGGGGTGTCAGAGATGCTCCAGCGCGCACTGAGACACACGAGGGGTCCCTTGTCCAAATACCTTTGAGGTGGCTTCAGTGTTTGTGGGGTATTTGTGAACTCATCTGGTGGGAAGCAGAGCAAAGAACCAGCTCTGCAGAGCATCTTGGTCTTCCTCAAGGCACAATTTTGGTTACGTTTTGATGCTCTGTTGTACAGATTGCAGCCAGAATGGAGTTAGAGCAAATTGTTACATTCAAAAAAAGCCATTATACAAAACATGAAGAAAAGTAACAACATACTTACAAAGCATGAGTTAAATTAATTTCTGTCATAGGTGGCTCCTCGTCAGATGTCAGAAGCAGCTCAGGCCTGCAGGGAGCAGATAGGCCTGTGCAGATGTGTGTCCCTTCCCTCCAGTCAAGGTGCAGAACAAGTCATTCATGGGGAAGCCTCTTTACGTAGCTGTCAAAATTAATCTGTCCTAGGAGATAAAAGTTTGACAGTAATATTATTTTTCTCAGTTGTGTTTTTTAAGAAAAAACACTATCCTGTCAAACTGCATCCCTGAGATGAAGAGGTATGAAAAACAAATAGCTCTACATGTTTATAACAGCAACCCTCAAATGCTTGTTCTATTGCAAATTATCTTCAGAACCTTCATTCCTGAGGCATTTTGAAGCTGATATGTCACTCTGCTTTTATCATGACGGCTCCCACAGAGACTGGTAGTTTGAAAACACACATGGCCTTGCACAGACCCTTTCCCACTGTAACAACAGAGCCAGAGATGTTCAATGCTACAGTGACAGACTGAGCTGTATGATGGAGTCATGCCAGGACAAAATACTAAATGGTAGGGTGTAAACCTGCAGGTGAAGAGAAGATAACTACACCGTGGGGCTCAGAGATCAGATACCAGCCATGCCTGTGCAAGGAAACTCTGAGTTCCCTGGCAGCCCTCAGTGAGCTGGATTCTGAGACTGACACGGGAATGAAATCTCCTAACACTCCTCCCTGCCCTCACACTCACACTAAGCAGGGGTATTTCATACAGCCTATGTGCCACTGTGACATATAAAATCTCCTATACAACAGTGCCATTCCAAATGAAATGACAGTAAAAGGGAAAAGAGTCTCAATATATATGAGATACAAAGAAGAAAGAAAAGGTACTATGGTGAGTCTTAACTCTTCCTTAATCTTGTCCAGGGTCTTAGCTTCACTTTCCCAAACAAACAGCATTAGCACAAATGTTTAACACTATCATTTCAATGAAACCAGGAAACAAAAAAGTATGTTGGATAAAAGTACCCAACCCTTTACACTTACTCTAATTTTTGTTGCATTTTAGGGATGGATGCTGTAAACGACTACCGTGTTATTTTTTGGAATGCTGGCTCAGGAGGGCTTCCTCCAAATGAAACCACTTTTGCCAAAATACTGCAGCACCAAGGCTACAGCACAGGACTGATAGGTATGGGGGCACTCCTCTCCTAAAGATGTTCTTGAATGTGTTTCTCTTGCACATCTCACTCAAACCATTTGTTTTAGTTCATAACTGCTCTTACTTCAGTTGTAATATTTTTATTTCCTGATTAATAATAACATGTAAAAAGAAACTCTAAGCAAAAAGTACCTCTTTTAGAAAAACAAGCATGATAAAGAGGGCAATTTTTACCATTGACCCACTTTCAAGCACAGATGTGGTTGTTAAAATACATAACAGAAAATGTTATTAATTCCTGAATATTATTATGCCAGATATAAGATACTTAGTCCAATACTATTTCATTTTAAAAAAATTAAAATGTGAGTGTCATTTAAATAAGTATGATGATGTTTTATACAGTTCAGAGCAGATTCACACAGAAGGGAACAGCTGCTATTTAAAACATTAGAGACAATTAATAGTGTCACAGGATTGGGCCTTTCAGAAACAGAAAGACAAGCAATTATTTTTTTCTTCAGTCACAGCATGCCACTGTAGTTCACCAAGATTTCAGTATAGCCCAAAACCACTGCCTTTTTCAGCATAAATGTGAATTTAATTTTACTTTATATTTTATAGCACTTTTTTTTAGTACAGTTGTAACTTTTGGTCATGATCTTGTTTCAAATAAATAATTATCTTAGATATGTCACATAGTTCCACAGGCTGATAAAGCACAAATATGCCTGGCCGATTTTCCAGCTATTTGCCCTACCTCATCTGAGCATCTAAAACATCAAAATCCAAAATCTGTATCTGGCACATAAAAATATTAGCTGCACAAACCATCTGAAATTATTAATAAAACTTCCTGCAGAAATAGATTTGTATTCATTCAACAGAATAAATCTCAACCACATAGGACAAAACTAAAAGAAGTGTTCCAAGCAATTTAAATTCTACACTACTGAAGCTCCATCTCCAGTTAGTTTTGTAGAGATATTATTTTAGT
The DNA here is from genome assembly GCA_013400215.1 of Cisticola juncidis. Classification (NCBI taxonomy): domain Eukaryota; kingdom Metazoa; phylum Chordata; class Aves; order Passeriformes; family Cisticolidae; genus Cisticola; species Cisticola juncidis. Next base: position 858,798 of record VXBR01006352.1, on the reverse strand, counting down.
TGTTCTAATCAGCTCATAAAACAGATCGTGCAGGCTTCATCTTCGTTTCAGCATGTTATCACTAGCAAAACAATCAGATTTGTCTCCACTCTCCCCAGGGAGTTGCCCTGCAGCAGAGTTGTGCTGCTTGCCTCCCAGAAGCAAAATGGGGAGGCATTTTCCCTGTGGGCATCTCAGCTAAAATCACACTGCAGATGACAAAAGCATTAGTTAGATTAACCAGATTGACAGGTCTTGACTAATTGCACCATGGGGGATGATGGAAAGCACCAATGATAAGTGACACACAAAATACCACAAGAATTTTGCATTCAAGTCATGAAGCAAAAAAATCTTAATACAGCATCCACCTGTGTCACCACAGCTGAATGAGCACTAAGTAGTCTCACCTGAATTGTTTGTGATTGTTTTGCCCTGAGCACAACCAGTTTCATTGCAAAGTTAAATCCTATTAATAACATGCAGCTTGAAATGATAATGAGATTATTTTTTGGGAAATGCTTTGAAGCACTTTCTGAATGTAGTCAGAAAACCAATGCTGTATAACCAATGCCCTCAGAGATAAATTAATCTTAATTATACACTTGGTTTAGCTTCTGGAGATTTGATTCTTTTCTAGCATGTCAGAAATCTTTATCGACCTCAGCTGGAGATTTAGGTGTTGGAGTGTATCTGAATTCCAAGAATGCTTTAGCTGCACCTGTATTTATGACCAACGCATCTATATATTGATTACAAACCTGTTTCATTCTACTGCTAGCTCTAAATATGTCAGGAGGTAAACTCATTTCAGCTGAAAGTGATTCATCCACATACGCTCGAACTTCCATTCTTTCTTTATATCTACAGTCGAGAAGCAACAATTTTTCTCCTCTGGAGCAGTTTTTCTGCTCCTATTGTAATGCACTGCAATTCTATTGAAACCTACCCAGGGCTGGTTGCTATTATACGTACTGGTAACATACTGAACCATTTCTTGAAGATAACATCATCCTGGAAAGTGCACAGTTCCTCTCTCTACAATAAGAATCAACTTCAAATTAGCTTTTGAGTAAAATTTCCAATGTCCATTTTCATCTGACATCCAAGATCTGAGTAAATGCAAATGCAAAACTCTGATGAGTGGTAGATTTTGTTCACTCAATTCAGACATGCTCAAACCTCAGTGTTTGAACCAAACGAGCCAATTTGCTATGTCACCATGTAAGTGCCTAACCAGTCTGTCTGAATAAACTGGAGGGGAAGCAGGGTTTTGATCACTCATTCATCACGTTTGTAATGAAGAACAAAGACCTTTTCTGTTGCAAAAGGTCAAGAGATGTTCCTTCTGATGTATGAAGATGTCAGTGTTTAAAAGATGTAGGCTTTAACTTTTTAAAATTTGATTGAATACAAGTAAATGGCAAAAATATACAAAGTTTTTTATTCTCATTCAGTATATAGAGATATAATGATCAAGTTACTTATAAATGTACAGCTTCATGAGAAATCCTGATTTCCTGAGCTCCTGGTTTGTCTGGCAAACAGTTACATGAGCTGTCGGTTTGACTACTCTATCCCTATCTCCCCTTAATCTGGCACTGAGTGTTGCCATAGTCTTGACATCGAAACCTCCCAGGAACAAGTCTGCATAGCACTTTGAAGACAAAGGGACCAAAAAGTAAGGTTCTTTTTCCCTATGCTCACAAAGGAAAAGCTTCCTTCTATTTGCTACTTAAGAAGTCTCCAGGAAGGCCATACATTTTTGCTCAGTTTAGAATTTTTCTCAATTTCTAGTTGCCTTTATATGCTTTTATTTTTTAATGTTTGACCAAAGCTACAGGGCATGAATATATATACAGAGCACCAATAAATGTGTTGAAAATTTATAAATTGTAGAGGTTTACTTTAATCAATCCCATTATATAACAACATACTCAATATATTTCTGTGTAGGATGAAGAAGTTATCACAAGCAGAAAACAGCTAACCAACTTTTAATAAACATTTTGTGTAAGGAAAAGTCCATTCTTTTAAAATACTATCTCTTTATATTTTAATAATCTCTGTTTCCAGGGAAGTGGCATCTAGGTGTTAACTGTGAATCCCGCAATGACCATTGCCATCACCCTTTAAAACATGGGTTTGACTATTTCTATGGGATGCCTTTTACACTCATAAGTGACTGTCAGCCAACAGAAGCACCAGAGATGGACAGAGCCTTTAGAAAGAAACTCTGGCTTTACACTCAGATGATTGGCCTCATTACGCTCACCGCAGTCCTTGGAAGACTGACCGGCTTGATTTCAGTGCGCTGGAAAACACTGACCTGCCTTGCTGGGTTCAGTCTCCTGTTCTTCATATCCTGGTTCTCCAGTTACGGATTTGTACGGTACTGGAACTGCATTATGATGAGAAACCACGGAATTACTGAGCAGCCAATGGTGACAGACAGAACCACGTCCCTTATCCTGAACGAGTCCATTTCATTTATTGAAAGGTGAAGTGGACTTCCTTTGACCTCAGATTTTCTGGTTCTTGCCACATTTTGCAACTTGTAAACAGCACTTTCCTGTTTCATGTCTTTATAATTTTTTTTATAATTTTTACAATATTATGTAGGAATATAATAAATTATACCTTTATTTTTATTCATTTCAAATATTATCAATGGTGATGTCATGTAATTAAAAAGAGAAAAAAAAGCTGCTGCTTAAGGATGCCTCTTATTCCTAGATTCACTGAAGGTGATAATACTTCCCAATTTCCATGGGTTGTATTGAATATTTCTAGGCTATATTTAAGAAATATGCATACGTGCATATCAATGAGGCCAGCACTGCAGCTCTAAGGAATAGCAGGTGATGTCAGAAATGTGTGTGTGGACCAGGGAAGGAGAAGCAGAGCTGTGATGTAGCCTTGTCATATGGAGTGATAAGTGGGCAACAGCTGGCAGGAGATGAATCTGCTGCCTTCACTTCAGTAGCACAGTGGTGCTTTGCAATACCAGAAAGTGGATCTTCAATCTGGAAGCTTTCTATCTATGATTCAGGGTAGAAAAAGGACAATTTTATAAAGGCCAAACATTATTTTATCAGGCAGATCCTAATCACTGGGTTATAATATCTTACAAAGTTAGGTTTTTTCTGAAGGGATTGTTGAAATATCTATATAAAAATAATACCTTTTTTCATTATCAATTTATCTGCAGTGAGAACCTTTGTCCCTAATAACACAGTGTTGATTTCTGTTTTGTAGAAATAAGCACAAGCCATTTCTCCTTTTTCTTTCCTTTTTGCATTCCCACACCCCACTCCTCACCACGGAGAAGTTTCTTGGGAGGAGCAGACATGGTTTATATGGAGACAATGTAGAGGAGATGGACTGGATGGTAGGTAAGTCAAAATAGCATATAACAATGTCTCCAACTATCTAATACCTAGGTCTAAATTAAAAAAAATATTAGAAGAACAAGAAAGATAATTAAAAGCATGTACAAAAAAATCTTAAGCTTTTCATGAACATTTGTCAACCTTGTCTGAACACTGTCAATTAATAGTGTTTTTTTACTTTCTCCAATCTTGGACTAAATATTCACTCCTTTCTTTTTTTGCTCAAGCGTTTACCAGTTTTAATTATGTCCCCTCAGCTCCTGTCAAGGAGCTCTCCTGTTCTTCTTACCAAATATGTGAGAATTATTTAGTTTTCTACAATTAATAAAGACCAGATCATTTCAGCCACTAATGGTCATTTCTAAGTAGGACACTTCAGAAAGTAATAAAATCGACATGCAAATTAATTCCAGATGGAAAACAGCAGGATATTTATTTGTGGCTGCTCCATTAAGCAGAGTATTGAATATTTTTCAGCCACAATCATAAATCCAGATGTTCATCAATGTTAGCTGGTATGCCCTCCACAACAAGATTCGTATTATTTTTCACCTTGTTTTTCTGGAGAGGAAGGACAATTATTTATCATTCAGTCATGATGGACAAAAAGTACCCACATTTGCAAAAGAGAGAATAGTCAGATACACATGGAGGAAGAATTTGGTTTAAAACCTGTGAAACATTTACACACTGCAAATATAATTAAGAGTGTCAGAAACAGCTCAAGAATTAATTCTAAATTTAAAAGAACTTTATTAATGCACATTATATCCATGCAGTAATGTAATGCAAATCCTAACTGTGGTCTAGAAAATATAAGATAAGGGTATCCTTATGTTTTTTCCCTATTTTTCATGATAGCCACCACTGATGAAGAATTTAACTTTTTGGGGCCTTAGATCGTAATTTCTTTCCATGTTTTTACAGTTCATAGTAGTTTTTTGCCCTTGACAATACAGATTTCCTGTCTGTGACTGTGGGTTGCACTCTTTAGTAAAATACCCATTAAAAAGTGGATACAACACATCACAAATTTTCTGTGCTTTTAGAGACAATGAAATCATAACTACAATTCCCAGTCTTAAAAAATACTAAACAATGAGTGGCCTTAGTGGTAAACGTTTACAAGTCAGAGGTTAAAATGTATGTAGTATGAGGGATATTTTTACTTTTTAATATACCCATATTCTCGTGTTTACAGGCCAGGTTCTAGACGCTATTGACAAGGAAGGCTTGAAAGACACTACACTAGTTTACTTTGCCTCTGATCATGGTGGATGGCTGGAAAGACAAGAAGGCAAAAGGCAGCTGGGTGGCTGGAATGGAATATACAAAGGTAAGAGCTGTCTGAGACAGTGACAACCCAGCAACAACCAGTAAAAAACTTAGGACACCCCCAAGGCTTAAGTAAGATTGTACACTCAAGGAGTAACACTGATTTATTACCAAGAAGCAAATATGTCTTGTTCTAATTAGTCATGTTACAATGTAGTAAATTCTAACCTGGGCAAGTGTCCTTTATAAGCATGAATTCTCAGATTATCATAGTCTGGTCTACTGAATACACTGTCAGTAATGCTCTGTAGGAGTTTAGCAGCAAAAACAAAAGAGTAAAGAAAGCTCATCCAAGTAATGTGATAATACAATAAAATTTGTGCAAAAATTCTCTGTATTTTAAATCAAACATTTTTTTTATTTTTCATTTTATTTAATGAAAGGTGGAAAAGCTATGGGAGGCTGGGAAGGAGGAATCCGTGTCCCAGGGATATTTAGATGGCCAGGTGTGTTGCCTGCAGGCAGAGTTATTGATGAACCCACAAGCCTTATGGACATTTATCCTACAGTAGTTCACTTGGCTGGAGGTGCAGTGCCTCAGGACAGGTACAAACAAAAGCATCTTCACTCCTTCTTTCCCAAAATAATGGAAAATCTAACTTGGAAATACCTTCTAAGTGTTTGATGCTTTCCTTTTCAGTCCTGCTGCTTTTCTAGACACATAAATGTCTATGAGCTCAGTCACCTCTTCTCTACCTTTGAGATTCAGCCCCTAGGTGGCATCTCCTGCAATCCTCCTTCTTGTCCCGAGCTGCCAGTTCCAGGGAGGGGTGTGCAGAGGAAGCAGAGCCCTGTCCAGCTCCCCCCAGCCCTGTGTCTGTTTCTGTGCCAGGGTGCTGGACGGCCGGGATCTGCTGCCGTTACTGCGAGGCGCCGTGGCGCACTCGGAGCACGAGTTCCTGTTCCATTACTGCGGCGTCCACCTGCACGCTGTGCGCTGGCACCAGAAGGACAGTGAGTACACAGCCAAGCAGTTACATTCCGTCTGCAGGAAGGCATGTTGTTCTAACACATTTTTTTCCTGGGATTGCATCTTTCCAATTAGTTTACGTGTAAGGTAATAACTTACTAGCATTGCCTCTATTGTACAGCACCAGGAGAAATAGCAGTCCTACATTAACTCATAAGTGCGGAGTTGAAGTGCATCCAGAAATGAACTCCAGAAAAACATTCACTTTTCCTTGTGATAACTGCCAGTGTTATAACCAGCCTTCTGTGATTCTTTCTGTCCTGCCAGCTGGAGCTGTTTGGAAGGCTCATTATGTGACTCCCAACTTCAGTCCTCCTGGAGCTGGGGCTTGTTATGAGAGAGGGTTTTGCCCGTGCTTTGGGGAAGGAGTGACCCATCATGAGCCTCCACTGCTGTTCGAGCTCTCACGAGACCCTTCTGAAGCCAAACCTCTCTCGGCTGACACAGAGCCCCTCTTTGACACTGTCATAAGGAGGATTGGCAGAGCCATAGAGGAGCATGGCAGGACACTGACTCCAGTCCCAGAGCAGCTCTCTGTGTCCAATGTGGTGTGGAAGCCGTGGCTGCAGCCGTGCTGTGGGACATTCCCATTCTGTTGGTGTGATAAGGAAGGTGATAATAAACTTGTTGCTCTATAAAGGATAGAACCTGATACTTTCTCAAAAATGTATTCAGATTAAGAAGGTTTCATTTCGGGGTGTTGACCCATGGGTCATTTATTTCTCTAAACTGAGCCTTTACAAAGTAATTTTTCCAGTGAATGGCGTTGTATTTAGTAAAGGTAACTTTACGCTGGACACTCTCAGGGAGGGGTCAAGATAGATGATGTGAAGAGTTTGTTTTAACTGGCATCTGCTGACAGGTGAACGAATAGTTCAAATGCACTGAAGTAGGCCAAGATTAAAGATGTACAAGTAATGGTTCTGAATGTATATTTTGTGCTGAATTTCTAAGTGATTCCTGGACTGTGTTCTCCCTTAATTTTGTTATCCTTATCTCTCTTTTTGTTATACTGGCAATGCATAAGTTGACCCCATAATAAATTTTTTGCAGACTATTGCTTCCAAAATAATTAGAAAACAGTTTTGCCTGCAGTTCCTCAAAAAATTTTTCTTAGGAGAGACTTTCTTTTTCCCTTGTAGCTAGTGACTCCAGCAGCAGTGATGGTGACAGCTGATTGAGCAAGGCATAGAGCTTGGAAAAGTGACAAGCTGGGCAGTGCTATCTGCGTTCTCTGAGAAGGGTGGGACTCCTCTGGTTAGTCAGCCTCTCTTGATGGAGAAGAAATAAAGGAAAGGATTGTCCTTTTCCAAAGCTCCCTTTGCCTCCTGCTCCCTAAACAGCACTGGCAAGGGCATTTGGACATCGATGGCCCGAGCAGTGCCACACTGATAACTGGTTCAGCCCTTTGGGCACAGGACTGCACAAGTTACCCTCCTGCCCAGATCTAAATCATAAGTGCTTTCTGCTGACAAGTAGCATGCTCAGAAAGATGTCAAACACTGATTATGAAAACAAGTAATAATTTGCTATGAAAAAAAAAAATGGAGAATTAAGGTATTTTCCACTTCACAAAAGGGCTAGAATTACTTAGGTCTTGCTAAGTATTTTTCCCACCAAATTCATTTCACTCCATCAAAGAGTTCAAATTACTGAGGTCTATCTCTTTGCTTTTGTGCTTTTTTTGCTGAAGGAAGTTCTTTCCTTCTTTGTGTTAAAATAGTTGTTCATAATTAAGTGGCCTTGCAGGTAATACTGTTCTTTGTAGGGCTGTAAATACATCTGTTCACACAGACTGTTTACATGGGTATATCTGAATAGTTAGGCATCTGAGAACATAACTTGTCCATTTGTTTTACTTCACTGTTTTCAACTGCTCTTTAAGGACCAATTTATCTTATTCATCTTATTCAGTAAACATTTGGTTCATTTTGGTTTTATCTGCTCTTTTGTTTCCCGCAATTCAGTCACTAGGAAATCTGCAGGTAAACAAAGCCCTACAGCTTGAAAGAAAATTTTATTTTATGCCGTGACTTCATGCATTTCAGACTGTTATATTGTAACCAGATGATCCATCAGTGCTATTGATGAGAAATGTCTCACTGTGAAAAATTCAAGACATTCACTAAATCTATCACTTTCACTTGTTCTGATTGCTTCTACTTCCTCCATTGTTAGAAATGTGTGGGGTTTTTCCTCATTTGAGTGTATCCTATTTAACTGTTTCTTTCTTGGAGAGATTTAAAGGTCTTTTCATACTCAAAATGAAGTGTTTTCTTTACCTAAAATTAGTGTGATCATACTGGAAATTTTGAGTTTTCTCAGTCATTTTCCAAGATATCACTTCCATTCCCAAACCACTTTAGTACGTGGGATTTTATATCCTCTCAATTTTTCAACACCTTTAGAAATGTACAGGTAATACCTGTGAATATGAGCAAACCATTTTTTCTTGTGCTGAAATACTTCATGGCACTGCAGGATATCCATTAGGACTAGAGGGTACTGGGAAATATCTGAGCTAGGATTTGTCCTGGACACTGGTGTTAGCACATGAAAGCACAGTGATCATCCCCCGCTGATCTCCAAAGTGCCAGGGGGTCAACAACCACTCAGGGTAGAAAGGACATTATACTTGGAGTGATCAGGCAATGATAAAGGCTGCAAGGCTGCCATGACAATAACATACTTGGAAACAGGCTAACTAGCAAATACTAATCAGCTTGCTCACTTTTTTTTTTCTTTTTTCCTACAATACTTATGGCCTACTACTTCAGTGCAAACAATTTGGTAAGACTGACTTTTTCTGCTTAGTCATAACACAGTTTTCATCTCATTGATTTATGTTGGTCATAGCCCAAAATGACACAGATAATGTTCAAGAGAGGATTTCAAGAGCATCTTCTAAAACTCCTACGATATAAATTTGGATTCTGAGAATGTTTTCAAACACAGTAGAAGGCAACATTTGAGTATGAAAATTAAGCTGTTAAAAACATAATTATCTCTTTTAATTTGAAAATTGGACCTAAAAATTTGTCTGTTTTACTGACAGGAGAACAAGAAAAGAAAAGGAATAATTCCCTAAGTAGTATTTGATATTTTATAAGGGTTTTTTTTGGGTTTTTGTTTGTTTCTGCATTAGAAAAAAAGCAATATTTTTATGCTGGTTTTGATTGCTCCTAGACACACGTTGGTCAAGTGCTTCAGCTTGACTTCAGCATGTAATCTTCAAAAAGATCACAGTTTTCAGTATTTCAAGCTAAGCTTCTGTGGACACCATGATAGAATTTGATAATTTTTCAGGCTTCATAAATTAATAGTTTTGTCATTCGATGTGAAAGTCGGTATCAGTGATGTCTACACTTGAACACAATCTCAAACAAGATTGTAAGTGCTGTTAAATAGCATGTTAAATCAACATATCAGTAACTAATGGCAGTACCTGGAAGCGTCAGAATCAGGATTATAAATTTAAAAACTCACACAGCATCTGTCAGTACCATGAAACTGAAGGGACATGATGTTGCCTCATAATTTCCACTACGTGTCATAACATCACATATATTTTACAAATAAGCATTTTTGTCCTATCTAAAAGAAGCAATTAAAAGTGATTATTGCAAGTTACTAGTAAAATGTAAAGAACAAGCTCTTACTAGTCCTGCTTTTTAGGATTTCACTTCAGCTTGCATCGTTTTGTCACTGTTTTGTTCTTGCACACTTCAGCAACCTTCACAGTTTGTTGATAGTTTTTGTTATAAAGGATTTTACTAATCTCAGCAGAAGATTGGGTTACTTTCATAACTCAAATATTAGCCAGTTACAGACTTGACTTTCTACCATTAGGCATTTCATTTATTTCTTACTAGTCATTGCTACAATTAATTATTTATAACAAAAATTTGCGAGTATTTTTAAAAATAGATGTTCAATCTACATGAAAGAAGTGGAGAAATCAAGAAAAAATGTTGATAACCAGGAGATATGGAAGTTGATTTATTTCACCCTTTTCCAGTCTTTCTCTGGAGGCCAAACTAAAGATGCCGGTAACAAAGAATGCTTTAAAAGCATCACATTGTCTTACTAGACTTCTGATTATAGCAGATGGTCAGAGACATAAGATGGAGGAGCTTTTCTAGCTGGATAGAGTGAATTTCCACAGTTGTGAGAGTTGGAAATGGGGTAAAAGGGCTGAACCCAAATCCCTGCTCTCTTCACCAAGTCTTTGCAGAGTGGATCCTTCCCTTAAGTCTTGGTTTGTAATCCAGGAATTTTCTGCTGCCCTACTGAATAGTACCATTTCTACACAGTTTTTCCAAGTCCCTCAAAAAAGAAAAAATAATAAAATCTTTCTCTCCATATTTCTGAAGCCTTACTTTAATATATTCTCCCTAATGCATGCAAGCATCCTACTCTTAACAGTGGAGCTTGAACTTGAGCTGAAACCTCATTCCTTGCACTCTCATTTCTTTGCCCTTTTTCCCAGCTACCCAATACTTTTTTTGGGCAGAAGATTTAGTGAAAATATTGCAGTAATTATTGCTATATGCTGATAACATTTAAGACCCTAATGCTCCCCTTAATTTACCTACACCACACCTGCCAACAATGCTATGAATACCATTGTAATTATGTAGTTAGTAAATTCTGTTTTCTCCTTCTTGCCACAGTGTTTTTTATTAATATTATTTTTTGCGTTTTGTGGCAATATCAGTTCGAAACCGAGTAGAAACACCATTTAAGTATAGTGGTTTTGGTTTGACAATTTGATTTTCCTGGACAATGGACAAATTTAATGTAGTGGGTCTAGTGCTGGCCAAATGACAGTGCACCTACTAGAAATATTTACTCATTTTTCTGCTGAGATAAGATTTAGAAGGAGATAAGGTTTAGAAGAAGAACAAAGCAGGCTCAAAACTTTGAAGGATATAAAGAAAACTTTATTAACAGAACTAAAAGAAAAATAACAAGAAATCAGAATAAACCTCCAGAACACCTCTACTCCCCCGACACCTTCTTTTCTTTCCCACTGACAATGTAAAGAGACAAAGCGTGGGACTGTCAGTCAGTTTACCACCTCTAAAATAGTCTGTTCACTTAGGGAGAGGATCCTCTCTTGCCATGCCATGGAGATTTCTCACTAAGAAACAGTTCTTTCTTGGCTTCAAAGTCACAGTGAATCAGCCACCCAGGAAAGGAGAATCAGTTTGCAGTATTAGCCCTCCCATGCCTGTCAGCCTTCCCATAGTTGCTTTCATCAGCCATCTCAACATACAGAGTACATATTTTAAGGATGAGCTGGTCAAAAGAACAGGTTCTCCTCATTTATCTCTGAGAACACAGATTTTTGGGAGCAAAGGGTCTTCCTTACTTTTACTTCAACATCTGCTTTGCTTCAGCATGTGTGCCTTTGCTCATGTCTACAATTTGAATGCTCCATCCCTCCATGCTTCTTTCATGAATTACAGGCATATTCTAGTGTATCATAATCCATCACCATGGCCTCACAAAAGAATTTCAGCCCAAGACTAAAGCATCTCCTCATTCTCCTCCCATCTGAGACCTGATTCTTTCTTTTCTGACCTTGGTGTCTTCATGTTGTTCCTCTACGTATCTTCACCCTTTCCTTTTCTCTTACATGAGAGAGGATTGATGTTTGCAGGTTTCATCTGTGCAATAAAAGAGTTCATATCTCTTCCTGGCCTGTGGATGGCCATGTGATCTCGGCTGGGGCCCCACAGTCTCACCTCTCCCACCTGGCCACCACACCACAGACGGGAGAGAACTTCTTTCTTCAAAAGCTGGAGAGCAAGAGAGCTTTTCCTGGGCTTTGTTCATTTTTACATATGGCTTCACAGAGAATTATCTAGCTTTCTTAGTGGTTTAACAGGTTGTCAATTCTCAGAGCTAGTCAGCAATTGGTTTTGCCAGGCACAGAGGAAGGTCTTGGCAGCTCCTCTCAGCAAATCATTTCAGTGGCTGGCTCCTTCCCTCCTCACCAAAAATCATTTAATGGAAAACCAGCATACTTTTGAGCAAGAATATGTCTACACCAAGAATCTCTCTCCTGTTTTCTGCCTTTCTTTGAATAAAGCCCTTTTTCAGTGTATTCCAGAATAACACCTTTATTTCCTCTTCTTGAACCAGTATAAGCACACATAGCCATTAAAAAGAGGGGTTCAGTACACCCGTGTGACTGGAAAGATGCATGGCAAGCCAGACTGTGCAACCACAGGTGTATTAGAGTTGGCACAGGAGAGAACTGACAAAGAGGAGCTATAACAACGTAACAGGGAATCATCCAGGCTGCCAGGACTGGCGTGAACACAAATGTGACAATACAATGATGGATTTTCTTTGATTCCAAGGGAGCTGGTTGGCTCATTCTGCATTAGGCAGGGCTCTTCCACTTCCATCCACAGGGTGGTTCTCCACACAGCGGGCTGTAGCCGACAGTCTCACTGCCCCAGATTTACAAGCCTTCCCTCAGCCACTGCTCAAGCTCTTCAGTTTCCCTTGGCAGTTACAGCAGCTGGATTTCCTGCATTGAGTTGAGAACAATTCTTCCGTACTCAACACCTGTTACCAGGGGAGGGCAGCAGGCAGGATGAAGTAAATGCCTTTGCCCACTTTTTTTTAAAAGAGATCAACACCTGCCAATTACTTTGATATGATGATATGAGCTGTGGTTTTAATAACCCCTCCTTGGAAACAAAGATCAGAAAGTCTGAAGTGAAGAGGGAAGAGACAACAAAGCTCCTGCAGTGATCATGGAGTAAGTAAAAGATTGGGGGTTGTTTGAATTTTGGGTTGTTTGGGTTTCTTTATTTTTGTTTTCTTTTTTGTTGGGTTGTTTTGTTCTGAAAACAACAACAGCAACAACAACAACAAAACCAAAAACTACCCCCTCCCCCCAAAAAATCCCACCCTTGTCTATGCTTTTGGAGACAATTTCTTTTTTTTTTTCCTTCTTTCAACAGAGCTGTGCCATCTTTGGCAAAAGGGGAATTTGCCATCAATTGCCACGGAGCCCTGGGACCCTGGAGCTCAGGGTAGGAGTGGCTGCCAAAGCCAGCACTTTCCAAGGCAGATTCCACTCCACTTCCCATGGGATAATCCTGGGAAGTTGAGTTGGAACTGCCCTGCAGAGCTGTGCTCTTTTTGTGGGTATGTACTCCAGCCTCTTACTGCCATCCTCCCCTGCCAAACTCTCAGCCTCCACCTGCCAGTGGAGCTGGTCCAGTAGGACATAAAAAGTAAAACAAAAAAAGTGGGATTAGAGTTGCAGCAGTGTGTGATAGGGGGAATCAGCAGAGTTAATTATGTTAATCATAATTAGAAGCTCTGCTTTCCTTCCCTTTTCAGTGTTTCAAACCAAACTACAGTTTTGGATGATGATGATGATTATTATTATTATTACTTCATGGGGATAGACACAAAGCATGATTTACCCCCTGTTTGCTTCCCTGTGTTCTTCATTCTTGCTCTAGCAGCCATGCCCCAGTTGCTACTCTTTTAATCTCTTTCCTCTGCCCTCTTTTTGTCTCTGATTTTCTAGTTGTGCACTGCTCTTGTCCTGGAAGGAAAGTTCTGTGTTCCTAGGTGAGTAGTTTGAAGCCAAAAGGCACAATTTGATCCTTTAGCCCAGGAACTGCTAATCATTATGATTAGCAGTTGTGAAAATACTCGAGGCAATCTACAGCCAAGGGCTAGACCATCCCTTACTGCTATTGCTCTGAAGGCAGGGTGCTGCTGTGCAGCAGCCTGGCTAGAACTGGATGGCCATAATAAATTTAAAAATTTGGGTTACTTGCCATGAGAGTATGACTTACTGACAATGCACAAAACTACGTGGTAATATAGTAATGGTACCAGATGGAAAGGACTGATATTTTCCTGTCGCGGTGCCAAAACCGAAGCCCCTCGGCTTCACCCCGAGCCAGCCCAGGCACCGGAGCAAGCGTGAGTCAGAGCTGCTCCTCAGCAGTGAGGTGTCAGCCCTTGTGGGTTCTTTTCCCTGGGAGAAGGCTAACCGGTGATAAGATGTAT